>JAXQQM020092005.1:0-397562 GCA_034641835.2 Pinus albicaulis
TCAGAACCAATGAATAGGGTCTATCATCCCCTATCATTTCATTTGTTACATGCCCTAAGACAAAGAACAAGAAAAAATCATCCATGACTTCCATTGCAAGGTTTCCAAGATTTTAAGTACATGTTATATCACCGATGAGCTCACCAACGCAATCTCTCAAGGTACTAACTACTTTCCATATGAAGTTACCTCTATTCAAGGGTGCTCTGTAAAGCACTTCCTGACACTCGGGGGTGCGTTGGTCAATTGGGAGCGCAATTATCATTGTTCTAGAATCTCCACATGGCTAGTGCCTTCTAGAAGAGTGCATATGTGTCAAACTTCGAATCCATGTGTCCGTTCAACACCTCCGAGCTTGGGAACATGTCTTGCCTATTATTAGAAAGTCATTGACTGTGAAATTGTCTTCATCTCATCTATAAATTGAGCACAAATCCTAGTGCTTGAGAAAGAAGAAATTTGGTAGAGAAATGTTGTTGGATTTTCAATTGAGTGTTTGATTTGAGTGATATGTTGTTGGAGAGATGTTCATTGTGATGAGGTTGGGATGATGTTGGAGTTAGTGACATCAAAACAATCGTTGGTTGTAACCTCCCCTTCTATCCATTAATAAAGATTGCTGCTTAATTTCCCACATATGTATATGTATAAGTTTCTATCTTTCATATCATGGATTCTCAGCTTATGTATATGTTTCATGTTTCATTGATTTAACTGATTAAAGTGAATAGCCATCTGTATATTGCAATATCTTTGTTTTTTAGTGTTCATACTTGCAGGAACTAGTTTGGTGATCAAAGTTGGATTGGAAGCTACAACAAGAGTGATAGAAGGAGTATAGGAAGCGCTTGGACTCCAAGTAAGTATCTCCATCTTTCTGTGTGTCTATTTACTCCTAGGAAAAGTATCCACAAAGTCTTTGATCTATTGTTCTAAATGCATAAAAACACATTTAGGGAATGTGTTTTATTCGTAATCCATAATTCCGCATAACACACCCCATAATTATCATGTGTATTTTCCAAAAGACAGAGTGACTATTGTGCAACGGGATATAAAATTTTATGAGGGGAAATCCATGTAGTTGTCCCTTGAGAGGGATCTGGACTTGCATGCAGAGGAGGAACTATTGGTTCCCAAGGATGAGTCTCAAGATGTGGATCAACCACATGAGGAGGTTCATGGAGTGGAGGAAATCACTCATGCAGAGCCATCCATCAGAAATGGTAGAAGGCGCACCACAAAAGATGATAGGCTGAGACTTGATGCTGCACAGAATGTAGGAGCCCCTCATTCACAGCGCAGACAAAGACAGTCTCTTGGCCGATTCTTGGTTGATGCAATGGTGGAGGATTATGACTCCATTGTCAAGAAAAGTGCATGGGAGATATTCCCAAGACCGGTTTAAAAATCAGTGGTAGGTTCAAGATGGATGTACAAGGTAAAGCAAGCTGCTGATGGGAGTGTGGACAAATACAAGGCCAAATTTGTGGCCCAGGTTTTCTCACAAATCGAGGGGATAGATTATGATGAGACTTTTGCACCTGTCACTTGGTACTCTTCCATAAGATCCATCCTTTCACTCTCAGCGCAGATGAGCTGGCGCATTCATCAGATGGATGTGAATTTTTTTTTCTCAATGGGATCATTGAGGAAGACGTGTACATAGAGTAGTCTGAAGGGTTTGAGATCTTCAACAGTGAGTCACATGTGTGCAGACTCGAAAGAGCATTGTATGGGCTGAAGATAGCACCCTGTTCTTGGTACACTCGGATAGACAGCTATTTCATCGGACTGGGCTTCACCAAAAGTGAAGCAGATGCAAACATGTACCATATTGTGGTTGGGGGTAAGCTATTTATCATTGTTCTTTATTTGGTGATTCAATTTTGATTGGTGATGAGTAGTTGATACACTCATGCAAAGAGGATCTTGCAAGGGAGTTTGAAATGAAGGATATGGGCCTCCATTATTTCCTTAGATTGGATATGGCAACGAGATGGTGAAATTTTGTGTCTCAAGGAAAGTATGCAAAGGAGATACTGGGTAAGTTTAACATGGAAAGCTGCAAACCCATGGATACTCCTCTTCCAGGAAACTAGAGGAAAGAGGATGCTACTTCTGGAGAGGTAGTGGATGCTACTTTCTATTGATAGTTAGTGGGTTCACTAATGTATCTAGTGAACACGAGACTGGACATTTGCTACGCATTTAACTAGTTGAGTCAAGCTATGGTTAAGCTACCAAGCTCTTTTGGAAGGCGGGGAAGCATGTCCTGAGATACTTGAGGAGCATATCAAAGTATGGTATATGGTATAGAAGGATGGATGGAGTGAATTTGCATGGCTTCACGAATGCAGATTGGGCTAGAAGTCCATCAGACAGAAATAACACATCAGGGGGGATCTTTAGCATTGGATCGATAACAGTTTCCTAGTACAATAGGAAACAACAATCCGTGGCACTCATTTCAGTGGAAGTGGAAGACATGGAATAAATTCAAGCTCCATGTGAATCGATCTGGATGAGAAATATCTTGGTTGGTTTGTTTGGTTCTCATATGGATCCGATAGTGATTCATTGTGATAATCAGAGTTGCATTAAACTCTCGATTAATACTGTGTTTCATGATAGGTCCAAGAATATAGATATCCTATACCATCATCTCATAGATTGTGTGCAGATGAGGATTGTGTTGCTTCAGTACATTCCCATGGAAGATCAAGATCCAGATATTCTGATGAAGGTGCTCACTAGGAGCAAATTCGAATACGATAGAGACAAGATCGGGGTGAAGGATAATCCCTTTCTTGTTGATATGGAGTGTTGATATTCAACAAGAAGATTTAGCACCCACATCTAGTGCATTAAGAACCTGGTTTCATTTAGTACCTGGTTTCATTAAGAACCCAAATTAGGGTGGGGCCCACAGTGCTATTTTTGGGTGTGTTATTGCCTAAATCTACCTCAGGTTGAAGGAAGGCAGAGTTCAAGGTAACATCAAACCACGCTCAGTCTGGTAGCTAGCCCTACCAGAACAGGACAGGGCTCTCTCCGGGTCAATCTCAGCGAAAATAATCAATGAGGCTTGAGATGACTTGAAATAAAGGCTAATTTTAGGCTAGGTATATAAGTAAAAGGATTTTATTTGATTTTGGGGGTTTTTGTTTGAATCAAAGGGAAAGGCAATTTTGGGTTCGGGGATGAGGCCTAGTTTTTGCAGAGTTCTGAATGGGGCAAGGAAGGAAATTGTTTTGATGATTTGAATTGAATGAATGGATAGTTCAGACTGGTGAGGAGCTAAAGAGGGCAAGAGGCTTTCAAGAATCCTCTTCAAACAAATGAAGACATGGAAAATTAAACAAAACTCAAGGCAGAGCAAAGCAATCTAATGAATTCCACCTTTATCACTCATTTGTTTAATTTAAGAAGAAAGGAGAAGGGAAATGATACACATAAACATCAATGAAATTACAATCACATAGAGAAACACACCATAAAAACATAGAGCCACATGGATCCCAAAGAGTGCTACAAACCCTGGTCTATTCCTTTGCCAAAATTGCAGAGATGAAATGTACAATGAAGTGCCAAGCAATCCCAAGTGTCCAACCCTGAAAATGACTGAAGAAATACATGATATAAACAAGAATAACTCATCCCAATGCCTCTAGGGGCTGATCTCACCATTCTAGGAGCTGCTTCAACCATATCTAAACTAAGAACTGGAAAATAGGAAATGAAACAACCTGCCTCTATATGATAGGAAACTGATTCATTCACTTACATTTCACTTTTTGGTCAATGAATCTACTAGAATGAGTAAAAATGTGCCAAAATTACATCAAAGTCATGAAATTACATCAAGTTACATCAAGAGTTACATGAAAAAGTCAAACTAGCGAAAACTGGGTGAAAATCTGAGCTGCTGAGTGAAAAATAGGCCAAATTTCCCAATGCGCCGCGCTTGAAAACTCTATGCGTAGCACAACTTTGAAGCTGATTTTGAGGGCCTTCCCGAAGTCCAAATTGAGTACAGGATAGCACGTTGGAAAGCCCTCCCTGTCTAATTTCTAACCCAAGTAGAATTTCTGGATTTGGTTTCCATTTTCTCCTCCAAATGTTCAATCTTCCAACACTACTTCCTGTGTGTCCAAAAAGTGGCAGAAAGGCCATTTTTAGGGTGTTTTTGACCCTTTAGGCAACCCAAAACTTCTCAAAATCCTTAGGTAATCCATAGGCATGCATAAATTTTGATGAAAAATCCAAAAATGCAAATTTTTCCTCCAGAAGAGCTGCCAATTATAAGCATGCACCAAGTGGCGCTACGTGTCGGGCGGAAAAATCTATGTTTAGGCCAAAAAATTCAAAATTGAAAAAAAGTTTCCCAAATTTCTTGAAATTTGGGCTGAATTTCCACCATCAAGCACTATGCTGGGCCAAAGAAGCTTTGGCCAAAATTTGGAGTCTATCATGCCTTTTGTGACGCTTTAGTGCCCTCCTTAACCTTGCCTTCAGGATTTTGACCCTCGCTTTGCAAACATGATTTCGTGCCCAATAGTGGTTCTTCATGTGCCTGAGCATGTTATTTTCCTTGTTGGCCTTCTAGGTGCATGTAGCTCAGTGTTAGAATCACTATCTCTGTCATATGATGTATCAGTGTCTGTCTCCATGATGTCCATGCAAAGTATATGTTGGCTTGTATGAGACGAAAATGAGAATTTGGTGCTTTATTTCAATTGCCAAATATGTGTCAAAGGGAGGGAATGTAGGAGAAATAGGGAAGTGGGAACAATGGGATTTAATTAAGTGATAATTTGCCTTTTGGAATTTTGACAAATGTAAGGACAATGGATAGCCACTTGACTGTTTGGGAGAATTGGGGTTTAGGAATTTTTATAAGTGAGATGGGAAAGGTAGAGTGATAGAAATGAAATGACTTAGGGATAGGGGTAATGGGAATGAGATGATATGAGTGGCTTTAGGGATGTACGGGGATAGGGGATGTATTGATAGTATAACAGTGAGAGGAGCAATAAACAGTGATGAATGAACACGTTTGGCACCAAAACAAATTTTAAAACTTCAACTTTAAAACCCTAAGGAGGCACTTCAACAAGGGGATAGGGTTTATATTTTTTGCATTCAAATTCTCCAAAATGCATTTTCAAATACTTGTAAATGAAAACTACAGTCTCACATGAACTTACTTGGACAAATGAGAGCGAGCGATTTGGAATTTTTTTTTTGGAGGCAATGATAAAAATTTGGGTGTTGGCCCTGTGCGCCGCGACCGTTGTATGCGCCACGCCAGTTCAAAAATGCACTGTGGTGAGCGGCCCTATGCACTGTGCTCAACCAGTGCACCGCGCCCAATGCCCAGTGCACCGCAACAGTGAATTTCACCCACAGTTCGCCCTTCAAAGCTAGCTTCGCTTCCTCCACTATTTTCTTTGGCTCTTTGATGACTTTGGCATGCAAATGAAGTTTTGAATTTGGAAAGATCTTATATATACAAAGGATTTTGATTTTTGATTTGGAAAACCCACTTTGTAAAGTCTGAAAACTTTGGCACTTTTCACATAAACTTGTTTCCTTTGTGATTTTTGAGCTGAATGATGAACTTATTGTCTGTCTTTGCAGGGATAGTTGGCATGGGGTTTGGAAAAGGTGACCAGGGCTGCACCTAAAGAACTTTACAACTGAAAAAACTTTGAAAATTACATTGCATTTATTACAAAAGGATAAAATAGACAATTTTTCTTCAAAATAGAGTTTTGAAGAAAAATCATTATCAAGCATTATGACGATGAAATTTTTGCACTGATACCTTATTTCGAACCTCCCTCATGTGCCTGCTGACATTATTAGTGATTCTGAAGACTAAATTAATGAAACCCTAAACCTAATGAGACTAAAACCCTAAAATGACTCTTAGCTGACCAAGAGACCAAACATGACTGCAAATGACTGTAAATGATTTTGATAGACAGACACAGACCAGCAGGTACATGACATGAGGGATATGAATGACATGACCCTTTCTTCAGATGATCCATGATCCTAATGGAATGCAGCTGACTGAACTGAATGAGACACCTAAAATGAAATGCAACAAGAGAAACTTGATCTCTGACGGAGGGATGAAGATACCGACTCTAACAGGGTGCATATCTATTTTTATTATCCCTTAATTTAGATGGACATTAAACTATAATCTATTCTCAATGTGGACTCGAAATAGTTAACTGAAGTGGAAAATTTAGTTAGATATTGGATTTCGAGTTAGAGGTTGGTTGGTGGGACATGCAAAGTAATTCTAGTTGTAACAAAGTTTGAAGTACAGTGGTGCATGAGTTGGTGAAATTTGTAAATAGTTTAACTCAATTAAGTGAGTTGAACTCAGGTGTGCTAGTTGTAACTGAAGATACACTAGTGAGAGATCTATTGAATTAAATATTAATTAATTCACAATCAGTGATCTCACATGCAACTAAGGATTTACTATTATTAGTTGCATGCATGTCAGATCCAGTGGAGACTCAGTTAAGTTCTAGGTGAAAGGGAAGTTGACTATCAGTTGTGACAATATCCGCTTGCACACATGCAAGAAAACACTAATTGGATGTGCCAATGATACTTGTGTAGTGTAGGTAGACATGATTTAATTCAATCAGGGATTGCATTCAGCAGGGATTGTGCAAACAAGGAAGGCTATCTGGAGGTAGTAAATTGGCTAAGTAATCTGCCAATTTTTGTATGACATTGTGATACAATTAGCTGATGTACTGAGGGATCTTGTGAGAAGAGTTTTGTATGTAATTGTTTCATGATCCATGCTTTATATACAATAGAAGACAGTGAGGTTTTTAGCTGTAATATTTCCTCGGAAAATTATCGGTGTTGTGTGTGATTGATCTTTCTTCATGTTCATGTGATTAGTGATTGTGTTTTTAATTTCGTGAAATATTTGTAGAATTAATTCAATATTTAACTTTATCACATTGTTATATCGAGTGAATCAAAGATATACATGAATTTTGTATAATCTATACAATTATTAAGGATCCAATAGCACCACCAATAACCACCAGGAAGAAAATGAATGGATATTGAAAATATTAGGAATAAAGGTGTTGGCTCGAGGGGTCCTGACCTAGGTTCGAAGGTTAAGGTTCGCCAACAAAACCCTATACTACTAGCCCTTTCAGCAGTGACCTACTTGCGCAAGCTAAAGTCTCACCCGAAGTAGTATGGTAGGGTCCTAGAACCAGGTTTCCACACCCTGAGAGAGAGTAGGTAAGTCAAGAGGATCCACGTTTGCAACCTATCAGGTTTGCACAAGGCAGGCCTATTCGCAGGTAGTATAATCCGCAGTATACAGAGCTATTACCTTGCACAGATCTAGTCAATACCTTCGCATCCACGTGTGTATTGGTAGTTATCAACACACAATATCATAGCACATCATTAACAGATCATAGATATACCATAACAAAAACAGATTTGCAGCATAAGCAGATAACACAAATGTATTCATAGCTCCAACAGATCGCAAAGGTTCGTATCAATAGTAACACATCAAATTAGACAACACAGAGATACTTTAACTATATATGCATATATTAGCATCCAAAACCCAGTACAATCCAAACACAGCCTGCGCACATATCCAGCAGGGTCCACACATAGCAGGATTGAGGATCTCTACGCGCACAGCCAACAGGGGTCCTTAACCAAACGACCCAACAACAGATCTAACAATTCACCCTTAGCATCATACTTAATTCTTTCCTACCTTAAGACTCAAAATTTTCATCTATGTATATCGACTTAGCCTATACTTTCATGTGGTTTTGTGGACTCTAGGTCTACCCTTGACCCATTACAATACATTGAGGGCTTTGACCCACCCCAAAAACCCTGTGCTAGACTAATTAATACCAAAAATATACAGAATTGCAAAAAATTCGCAGCTTTAGGGGACCCTGTTCCAACCAAAGGTTATGACAATTTGGCAAGCTAGCCATACTAGAGGCCCTCAAAGATAGGGAATGTGGTGCGCCGCAAGGGAATCTTGCATGATAATAGGTTCAACTTATATCTAGTTATTAATGAAAAAAATTGAGAAAGTTGAGCTCCTAGCCACCTAATATTTTTCTTGTAATAAATAAGGAAGGCTAAATTGTCCTTAACTCATGTAAATTTTGAAATTAATTGAAAACTTGTCTAACAATTTACCACACTAGAGATACAAGAAACATAAAAATCACTTTTGTATTCATGAAAATAGGATTGAAACAAACTATTAGAGATTGCTTTGGGGTGTCAAGGTAGCATAAATGACTATTTTATGTAGTGTGGATTCTCTTAATGTTAATTGAAGGAGGTGGAAAAATAAATGCTAGACTTCTTAGCCCTAGTTTAAAGAATGAAATCAAATTATCATCGGGGCTAATAAAAATAAAAGTATTTCCACAAGTTCTACAAGAGTGTTATGATTTATTCTTAATATTTTATAACCCAACCGTAAGATTTTTGAAGATTACCTTCCATATCTAACACAATCCCCCTTGCACTATTCTTGTTGGACTCTTTTAATTGTTACACCAAGAAAAACACCACCTGTTACACCAAGGTAAATTACATTTTCAATTCAATACTTTGATTTTCTTCAAGGATTCAATTCTCAAGGATATTTGAGCTACCAAATATATGATGAACCATATCGTGAGTCAATGAAGTTATATTAGATAGCTTCCAACTAGACAACCACCTTGAAGTATCTTCAAATTTATTTGGATAGAAATAAGCTGCATATTACGGGCCATCAATTCACTAATTGCTTATCTCGTTCGATGGACTGTAGGTACAACCAAACATGTACCTGTCATATTATCTTCGCTAAATGAGGTAAGTTCGAGTGAGAGTGGAGGAAATTCATACATATATTACATCTAACATAAAGAGATTAACTATAGGTGAGAAGACTCAGAAGACACATGGAATTTTTTCATGCTAAAGGGGGGTCATGTACTTCTTATGATGTTGAGAGAATTGATGACATCAAGGTACCCTTGAGTTACAAATATATAGTGAAAAAATGGGTATCCAAAGACCTTCCTCAAGTAAACATTGATTTTTGTCTCAACTAGAGGATATATTGCATTGCTCGATCATCGTTACTATAATATTCCTAATTAGTCCTAAGCTAATTGGAATATCCATTTTTTTTTCTTTCTTTGCTTAAAGAATAAATGTGTAAAGGAGGTTCATAAAAATCCTAATAAAGAATAGATCAATGCCAAATGTGAAAAAAGTTAAATCTTGGCTATGTAAGCAAGCACCCTTAGGTGTGAAAGGGGCTGGATATTTTGACTGGGTCAACCTTGACCAAATCTACAACGTTGTTTTGGAGGAGTGGTCATCAATGAGGCACAACACAATTTTAGATGGAGATGGCTTGTGTAAAAGAGATTATTTCATTGAAGGTGGTTTAGGGTTTACAAGATCTTAATCTATATAAGGAAGGGGATGGTATCATGAAGGGGTTTTTGAATATATGATATTTTGATATATTATCTGTTTAGAACATTTAGCTTTCTTTGGTTGTTTAGACTAGATTGCAAATGGTGTTTAGCATTGGGTGTTCCTGTTCAGGAATCCCCGCCTCTTGCCATTGATTAGCTCTTAGGAGAGTTTGTATTGCATAGTCCACTATCTGGATTAAGGCCAAGCTTCTCCTTTCAACTATAACGCAGATCATGTTGAGGGTTTGGTTGTCTTTGCAAGCTATAGCAAGTGGAGGCTAGATCTATTTAGATCTAGAACATTTCAGTGCCCTTTTTTAATGGAAGAGTCTTCTACTCCAATTGGAGGAGTGTATTGGAGTGCCTGGGAATTATTTTCTGATCTTGGCATGTCACCAACTATTATCTATACCCTACAATGCAGCTTCCCTTCCAGATCTACATTATTCCTATAGGTATTGTTGTAGGGTGATTTAGCACACCATTTGGAGAGTTGGTTTCCAAGTGTTGGGGATCTGCCCTTCACGTTGAGATCCATTGGAGGAGATATATACATTGTATATTTCAGATCTGATCTGCATATTTCTGAATAATTTTGAATCACTGAATATTTCTGTAGATCTACATTCTTAGATCTTAGATCTACTGCTTGTACATGGTTTAATGCTAAAATCCCCAAGGGGATATGAAAGAGGATCCCTTCTAGTGTATGGATCTGATATAGATCTAAATTTTTATGCACATAGCAGCTCTAGATCTTACATGTAATCAACAAAAATTTTCAGCCCAATAAAATAACGTTGTCAAGGCACTTTCAGTCTATAAATGTGGCTGCAGCACCTCTTTTAAGGGATTTTCTTCTATTGGTGTCTTGTATTTCCAGCTATGCACCTTATGGGCCTCATTATACATCTATTTTGCTACTATAAATACATTTGAAAGATCCTTTTATTGGCCTTCTACTTTGCTTTATATGAACTACGCTATTTCTTTGCATATCTGTCTTGTATTGCTGCATTCCCCATCGGGGTTATTTTCCATGGATGGAATAAAGGTCTGTTAGAATCGATTATTTTAATTTATGGGGTATGTTGTACCCCATTACAATTACAACGATTGGATGTGTTTGGTCAAATATATATGAGGAATGTGGAGATACGGAGTGGCTACAAATTATATACAACTAAGAGATAATGATAAAAATAAAGGAGCATCTATTTATATTGATAGAAGAACAAAACCAGCGAGGAATATTGAAACGTTTATAAATAGTACACAACTTGGTAGAACAATAATAAACACAATTTTATATTTGAGGGACGTGAAGGAAATTATGTATTCATATAAGAAATAAAATCAATCGTTGTAGGAGAAGAGCTGTTTATCAATTACAACTTGAATCAAATAGATACAGTCGAAATTATTGTTATGGGGGAAGTATGTAACCTATCATTAATGTTTCTTATATTTGACTTTTTCCATTCGAGAAATAGCTACATGAAAGAACTAGTTCCATGGTATATCCTTGAGTTACATATTTATATATAGCATTGACCGCATTGATTTTCACATTTTTGGATATAATGTTGGACAGTTAGCACAGTTAGGATAAAATATGGCATCATGTGTGTTGGAATTGATGTCAAACAAGATAGCTTGATGTTAGCAGATTCATGATGTTTTCAACTTAGGGGGAGTATTATGGGTGTTGCATTATTTGGTAGAGAACCATCATAGTAGCAAGATATGCAATGAAACTATAAAATATTATAGCTATGATGGGTGGCTGGCCCAGTATTTGAGATAAGTTTTTCCTTAGGAGATTGGCTAAGATCTATCTGGAAATGACACAGTTGGATAGTGCTCTGAAAGATATTTCTAATCTTATTCTAAAGTCTAGAAAAGGCCTTCTAGATCATAAGTTATGGTAGGTCAAATTTTACATAGTAGTATGTCAACAAGCAAGGTTTCATGACACAAGGCTTCACTTCTCCCTTGTGTTTTGTTCAAAATTTCTTTGATTCGGGACATAGGAAAATTTTGGGCTGAGGTTGGGACTTAGAAAAATAGGGCCTTATTGAAGTTTGGGCTATGCAACATAATTTTGAAAAGGGGAAATCTTCCCCAACCCCCAACCTATGTGGGACCAGCTACCGAGTCATGCCTGTGGACTAGTCGATAGTAAGCCAAGTTAGGAGGTTA
Source organism: Pinus albicaulis (assembly GCA_034641835.2). Taxonomy (NCBI): domain Eukaryota; kingdom Viridiplantae; phylum Streptophyta; class Pinopsida; order Pinales; family Pinaceae; genus Pinus; species Pinus albicaulis. The sequence continues at coordinate 11,733 of JAXQQM020092005.1, forward strand.
CGACAAGAGATCATAGAACTGACTCCAACCTCTAATTGATGTGGGACCATGTGCAAGAAAATAATTGGAAAAGGTAATATGTGGATCACAGGTGGTATCTAGGGTGGCATATGACATCAACTTAGGGTGACATGTAAATAGAGTAAAAGGACATGTGGCATGTGTTTTGGAACTTTAGGAGGCCAAGTGGGCCAAATCCAAGTGACACGTGCCACCATATAGAAGTTTCCATGTGTCCCATATGATGAAAACATGACGTAGGCTAATGATGTGGCAAGTCCTTGAATATTTTTTCAGTAGTCTGTTTTGTAAAACAATTATGTGCATTTGGTTTTTAGTGCCTAATGGGTCAAAACAATGGAAATGGACCCAATTCAAGCTTCCAGGTCTAGCCTGGAATATTGAGGGAAACACAAATGCATAATAGGGAGAGCAGGATGACCCACGACCTTTCAACCTCCTAACTTGCATTAGAAGTTGTACCAAGAGCGTAATAATGGAACAATGCCTACATTAATGAACATCATCCCTAATCTCTAATAGTGACTAAGGAGAATTTAGAAACTAGGCAACATTAAGGCAACAAGGACCACAACTTGCAAAAGAGTAAATGGAGAAACATGTTATTTGGAAAAGAAAACTTAATGGTGCAACTGAGAAGTAATTACAAGGATTGAAAAAACTTTAGAATCCACTCTCCAACTTATTACAACTACAACTGCATACCGAGTAAATCTCTGATAACGTGAAAATAGTCTTTCAGAATCTTATAAAGCTACAATGGAGACCATACCAGTGTCAGTTGATTGAGTAAAAATATCTCATATACATGTTCATAATTGAATTCTTGATAACCACATTGTGCGTTAAATGTGGTAGTTAATGAGTTGGCCCTGTACATCATTCACTGTGTAGTTGGTGAACAAAAAGTTCAAAAAACACTGAGTCTATGTAGGGGAAGAAATAGTGTATGTTGTGTGAAGAGTGTGGAAAGGGGAAAGTGGATAAGTGCATGCATAAGGCATATTGTGACCATAGATGATTATTGTATTAAAAAATGAGGGTTCAGACCAACGTTGATAGTGCAGTGAATTGTGCAGTGTAAAGTAGGATTGCAAAGATGAGAGGAAGGTGTTATGTGGAACAATTGACTAGGTTATGGGCCTCTATTTTCTTAGTTTGAAAACTATATGTAAAGTATAACAATTTGTTGAAGCGGGTTTTGTATTACATTCATAAGAGGTTGGTTCCTCTCGGACCTAATACAAAATTTGAATAAGGAACTAATCCGAAAAGAACTATCCATGACCTACATTTCGTAAAAAATATCATAAACATGTAATCTACAGGCCATAACAACATATCTGAGCATAGGGATATCATAATTATCTGAGAATTGACAAGGACGACCAATATCTCCTCCCAATAGTTGCAATGTTATCAAGTATTTCATTCATTCATTAACATTTCACATACTAACCGAAACATTATGAGAGCCATAACTCAAGTTTTTCATAAACCATGCTTATAACCAACATATAAGCACCAGAATATCAATGCTAAAACAACCATCAAGATCGCATAATAAAAATGCATTTACCCATCAAATATAAGAGGATAAGAGATCTTATTAACATATGAAAGATGCAACGAAGTCTGGGACTTCCACGTACCACCCAACCATAGATTGGGCTGAACCAAATCTTTATTTTAGCCAATCGCCCCTTGTGCCATATTCCAAGCATGAATGTGGGATCTTGTGGAATAAACCAAACAAAACCAAACCATGGATTCCAAAGGAAAAACCACCTCAACCCTTAACCAATAATTCCACCTCATGGTCGTACATGACTAACCATCACCATATCGGTCTCTAACAGGGCTCTAGAGAATTTGTTCTAACCAGGGTTTGCAAGACTAGTAACTCAATCCACAGTTATTGTCGAGCTTCTAGAGTGTTTTTCCAACTAGGGCTTCCAAGACTAGTAACTCAACACACCAAGGGATTCCATAGTGTTTGTCCAACCAAGGCTTACAGGACTAGTAACTCAACCCATGTTGTTACATGGCTTCCATATCTTTTGTCCAACCAAGACTTCCAGGAACTAGTAACTCAACCCATCGCCATAAGTAACATAAGAACCAATAAGAAACACAAAGGTAAACCCACAACACCATGGTTATTCAGGAAATGGAAAGCCTAGGAAAAAACCCTATCAATCAAGGAAATCTTCCATGCCAATGACATATCACAACCAAGAAACCACATTCATGTGCCATTCTTGCCAAAAATAGTAAGGAAATCATATAACATGCAACTCAATACCTGCAAGCAAAACCCGTTGTAGTTGTTGATCCTGATGTCTGCTTATACCTTCTTTCTTTTCCTTTTCCTTCTTTCTCGAAATCCCAAGTATGCCACACTCCTCTAGGAGTGCTCCAAGAAAACTCTAAGTGTCCAAGACTATGAGAGAGAATAGAATGAGAGCTCCAAAACTAAATTGTCAAAAGATATCACTGAAAAAAGCTATGAACTAGTCCTCATAAGTATTTTTATCATTAAGGCCTCTATTTTCTTCAATTTCCATTATTCTCCTTCATTTTCCTCCTCACATGAAACCTGTGACCTTTCACCTTCCTTTTCTCCTATTTTCCATTATTTTCATAAATAAATGCCAAAAGATGCCAGTTTTCCTTTCCAAATCCTTTTCCAAATTCTGTAGCCATTAATTATTCACAAGTGATCCTCATCACTATATTTTTTCCCAACATTCATCCTGGAATACGTGTCCCATGACCAAGGTCTTATTTTTCCTTTATTAACTTTATTACATGAAATTTTAACTCGAGGTTGTTATTGACTCCTCCCCCTTAGTGAAACACCATCCTTGGTGTTCAGTGACACCTACAACCAGTAAAACCACTAAAAAGAAAAATATATTTCTTATGGAGCTTTATAACATAGCTCGTTGTAGTATTTACAATGAAAATCATGCTAAAAACATAACCAACATAACCAACATGAAAAACATAACAACATGACAACCATGCCTCTTATCGTAGCTTTATAACATAGCTTGATGTGTTATTTACATCATACATATGAATATAAATGGACATGGACATGAACAAAACAAAACATCAACACATATACCAAAATTGTTTTACCTCAACAGAAAAAACAAGGAAGGATACATGGCCCACATCTGATAATCCATCTCCCATGTAGCTTCATTGGGCTCAAAGTGCTTCCGCTACACTTTAACTTGCTCAATTTCTTAGTTCCTAAGCATGAGTATCTTTCTTTGCAAAATGCACTAAGGTTTAGGCTGGAATTGTCCTTCTGGTTCCACCTACAATACACACCAGTTAATCACATGATAAACATGTTTAACATACTTACTAAGTAATGAAACATGGAAAAAATCATGTACTTTCACTTTTGGAGGAAATACATGTCGATAGGCCACTAGTCCAATCCTGTCAAGGATCTCGAAAGGTCCACAATATATATGTACTAGCTTCACACATGACCCAATCCTCGAGGAGCCCTTCTTGGGCTTGATGTGCAAGTACACCTGTTCCCCAACCTAAAACTCCTCAAACACCCTATTCTTATCTGCATAGATTTTTGTGTATCCTGTACTTCCTTCAAATTTTGTCTGATAACTGAATTTCCTATTCCATCTCTTCCAACATATCTGGTCCAACTAATACCTTGTTAACTGGATCACTCCAACTGATAGGAGTATTACAAATTCACCCATAAAGTGCCTCAAACAAATTCATCCTTAGACATTCTTGATACCCATCATTGTAAGCGAACTCAAACAGCTGTAGACACTCTTCATACTTTGTTGTTGATGCATCACATACATTTTCAACATGTCCTCTAGTATCTTGTTAACACTGACTATTTTTACATAAGCCTATGGATTATAAGTTGTGCTAAAGTCCAAATTTGTACCCAATGCTGCAAATAACTCTTTCCAGAACCTTGAAGTGAACTTAGCATCCCTTTCCTACACAAAATTCTTCGGAACACCTTGTAACCTCATCACATCTCTGATCAATACCTCAACCACATCACTAGTTGAATACGTAGACTTCAATGGAATGAAGTGCACTACCTTTGTCAACCTATCCACCACAACCATGATGGAATCATGTTGTCTAGATGTCTTTGAAGGACCTATGATAAAATCCATAAAACTGCTTCCCATTTCCACTCTGCAATTGTAATCGACTATAGTAACCCACCTAGATGCTTACACCCTACCTTTATGTGTTCAAAATATAAACATCTAGCCACAAACTCTGCCACTTCCTTCTTCAAATTCGGCCAATAATAAAACTTATTCACTACTATCAACGTCTTCTGATATTCTAGGTGACCTGAATATGGCTTATCATGGAATTCCCTCAAGATAAGATTTTTGAGCTCATTGTTGTTTGGCACATAAATCTTGACCATAAACCTAAACAAGTCATCTGGTGTGAGATGATAGTCCATATCCTGATCACATGTACCCTACTATAACCTATGCATAAACTCCCTATACCTGTCATTCTGTTGACCTGCCTGTAAGATACGATCCAGTACATATGTACCATAAGAACTAATAGATGCTATGTGATTTACATGTATTCACCTACTAAGAGCACCTGCAACATTATTCTATTTAATTTTAATGTACCTGATCTTAAATACAAACTCATTGATCGTGGATAACCATCTAGCTTTCCTGGCATTCAAATTCGGTTGGTCAAATAAATACCTTAATCCACTAGGATCACTCATCAATACAAACCTCCTACGAAGAAGATAGTGTCCCCTCATCTTCAAATCATGGATGTTCGCTTCCTACTCAAGATCATGTGTAACATAATTCTGATTGTGCTCATTCAATTTCCTTGATTCATATCATACCACCTATCCTTCATGCATGGTGACTCGACCAAGCCCTATCTTGCAAGCATATGTACATACCACGAAATATTTGTCTAGATCTGGAATATTTAAAGTTGGAGCATTTATCAACAATTTCTTTAACTACTCAAAACTAATTGTGCATTCTTCTTTCCATTCAATTTTCTCACCTTTCCTTTGCAACGATGTAATAGGATAAGAAATATATGAGAAATCTTGATAAAACTCCTGTAATAACATGTTAACCCCATAAATTACCATGCCTCATCCACATTCTTCAGATTTTCCCATTCCATGATAGCCCTTATCTTTTCTGGATCCATTGTTATGCCTTCCATGGAAACCACATGCCCCAAATAATGGACCTTTGTCTGAAAGAAACTGCATTTGCTGAGATTAGCATACAACTAATTCTCTCTCAACAATATCAATATTGTTGCTAAGTGTTCAACATGTTCTTCCTCATTCTTAGAATATACCAATATATCATTAATGAATACAATAACAAACTTGTCTAGGTAAGGACACAATATGATCTTCATCAAGAAAATAAAAGTAGTTGGAGAATTATTCAAACCAAAAGGAACTAAAACAAACTCATAATTCCCATACCTAGTCTTGAGATATGTCTTGTAAATTTCCTTTTCTTTTATGTGTAACTGATGTTATCCTGATCTCAAATAAATCTTTGAGAACATTGATACTCCCTTCAACTTATCAAACAAGTCATCGATCCTTGGAAACGGATACATGTTCTTGATTGTTACCTTGTTCAACTGTCTGTAATGAATTCATATCCTAAGAATACCATCATTATTCTTCACAAAAAATATTATTCCACCCCATGATGACAAACTTGACCTGATGTACCCCTTGTCAAAATTTCCTTCAACCACAGCTTCAATTCTACTAACTTTGGAGTATTCAGCCTGTATGGTGCCTTTGATGTTGGTGATGCCCCTGGTACCAAATCAATAGAAAATTCCACTTCTCTGTGAGGCGAAAACTCTGAAATCTCTACGGAAAATACATCCTAAAACTGTTGTAGTACCGGGTATCTGTTCAATACCTATACATCCTCAAAATCCTTACCTTTATCACTAGAAATATGCATTGTAGATAACACACACCCTTTCTTGTGATTGTTCTTTTCCTACATAGCTGTAACCATTCTGACTGGCATAGCTTTCTTCTTACCGTGCAAGATTCTTTGTTCCCCATTGTCATTCAACCACTCAATAGCCTTATCATAGCATTCTACCTTATTCCTTTGAAGATAAAACTAGTCCATACCCAATAGCATATTATATGATACCAACGTCAATATACTCAAATGTGTCGATGTAGTAATACCATTCAGTTCAAATGCACAAGCTCTTACCCAGTGCTCATCTCTTTTCTTTGTACCTATAGAAAATTATACTAACCTATAACACACAACCTGCACCTATAGCATACATGTACCTGTAGCATAACTGTACCTATAACATATTTGTACTTATAGTGTACATGTACTTAATGATCCACCTACTTTTTATCCAGCACTGCATAAATTCGAGGAATACTTTGTCCAACATCCCCCACTTTTTTTTCCTCCTAAGCACTGTAAATTTGTGGTATTCCACCTTGATACTTCATACAATTTTTTGTCACTCCTAGAGACAGCCTCGAGTTTACAAAGATCAATGCCTAGGACATCTTAAGACAAGAGGTTATTAAGGTTATTTTTCATGCTTGTAAAGGGAACCTCCTGATAACAAATTAAGTGAGATATTTGAAAACTGGTCCCGCATCTCAGAGAGAGAAGATTAGTAGCTGGGAACTTTGATTGTGGAGAGAAAGGCCATCTCAGAATGGGCCTGAAAGAGTCATGAAATAAAGCTATTGCAAACAGGGCCAAATGCGAAACTAGTGAATAGTTATAAAAGTTAATCTAGATGAAAAACTATGTAGAATGAGTAAGGAAAGTCAAAGTGAGGTGGGATTAAACGGTATAAGAATCCACCCTTTAAAATATCTTAGAGGAAAACGATATGAAAAGAGAACTTGGAACAGGAATCGTGCCTCAAGCTATATTTAAGGTGGTACTGTAAATTAAGATATGAGTACCATTGGAAGATAAATTCATACATAACTCATAGAACACCCGCATTCCAAAAGCGATGATAGCAAGAAAGAAAATATGAGTGAAAGGAACATTAAACTGGAAAAACACATGACAAATTGAGGATATACATATTGTTCATCCATTTCATTAGTAATCCATCATCTCAACAAATAGACGTTATATTATTCTTCAAAATGGATCTTCAAATATACATTGAGAGTAAAACCCCAAAAGTACAAAATATGACACGCAGACTACACACTTCTACTACCAAAAAATTCAAAACCTTTACTTAGTCTGTGGTTTGGTATTTTATAGTGTTTTACATGGACATTCACACCAGATATTTTTGAGACAAAATATTCTTGGACCATATGGAAATTTCCAATCCTAATAAAAAATGATGAGGCATAAAGACATCTCATCTTGAACAATATGGTCTGACACAGACTGTAACAAGAACATAACAGAACATAGGAAATATAGGGAGTGCATAGGGTGAAATCTAGATTTCACCCATTCTTACATTACACATAAGATAAGAAAAAAAAAACTTAAGAAACGGGTTGCGTGGGCCAAGTCACGATATCCATAATTTTTTACGTCAGGGAGTGCCGAGCCTTCTGCATGGCGAGAGCGAACTGAATATGAAGAGGACGCATGTGGACGAGGTGGAGGAGGTGGCAGCTACTATGAGGTGGAAGAGACTGGAGGATTCTCATACTCACAACACTTTTGCCACAAATTTTCCCTAGTTGAGGGTGTTGTGTTGTAGGTCTCGAACATGGACTGCATCTAAGTCAGCTCCATATAATCCACACGGACAGAAAATAATTTCTTAACTTGACAGAGAAGGAAAAGCTGATCTTTGCGTAGTGCATCTATTATGGTCTCCTCATTTAATGGGGTTATTTTCTCCAATGATATGTCTGCATTACACATGATTTATGACATATTCTATTCATAGGCCATTAGAGTAGATAATGCGCGTGATTGTGGATCCCAACATGGTGGAAGTCCAACTTCTACCAGCTTGCCCCACTCCTGGTTGAACTTATCCACTCCCTTTGATACCAATGCTAAACACCCTAGCATATTTGTGTGTGAATTTTCTTTTCAATTACTCTGTCAACCTCCATAACTGTCCTAAAATGGTCAAACACTCCTTGTGCCCGCAATTCTTCAAGGGAGTGTTCATATAGATACCTGATATACTTCTTTTCCATTGTTTCCTTTTCTTACCCTTCCCTACTTTCAACTTGCAATTGAGTCTAGAACTCATGAATTGCGATTTTTTTATCATTTACTAGTATGAGGAGGTCCCAATGCTGCTTAACCTCTGCTATGATTTCTGTCCAAACAAGTCACCTCGCTTCCATGACTAACATGTTACCTTTAATCTACCCTTCTAAGTATTTGATGGACTTATCATGCTCCTAGGCTTCTTTGCAGAGGTTTTTGACCTCTTTTTGTAGAGATGCAATCACCTTCTGGTTTTCTGCTTGGGCGGCTTCAAACTCTTCTAGGAGCCGGTGAATTGAGCGAGTCTCGTCTTCTGACACCCTTAAATTAGAAAAGGCCTTGGTAATCTATTCAGGGATGGTCTTGGGATCACATGTCATAGGAACCACGCATGTATGCCCATCCCATTTGACTTTCCATTCTGATAGTCTCTCTTTAAGTCCAAAAATCTCCTTGTCCTTCTGGACATTCTCTTCCTGTTGTTAGGCAAGTGAGTCAGTGAGAAATTTTTTCTTCTTATCTACCTGGAAAATTTCCTCTGTCGATACAAGTTCCTCACGAGACATGTTCAACTTTCATTTTAGCTCCTGGTTTTCCACTTCTGCCTTGGTAAGAAGATTTTGCGGCGCTGCGTTATTATCAGCCCCCATTCCTCTTATCAATTTCTTGAGGTTCTCCAACCAGGTAGTGGTGGCTCTGGTGATAATATTCTCTCTTTTTTGGTTCTCTTTTATCATCTTTAACCTCTTTTCAAGCTTCTTTAGGGCCACTTTATGTTTCACCACCTCAGTTCGTAGCATATCCCAGATACCCTTGTGTAGATCTAGCTCGTCTATCAGGGGAATGTTGCCTAGGCTAAATATTATTTCCAAAGATCTGTGTTGGGCTCCAGAACTGGAGGGTTGCAACACTGAGTGCTGAATGGCTAATATAAGCTACTAATTATCCATATCTAGCACTTAAGAAAGCCTATAATCATGCTTATCCATGAACTGTGCCACTTTTGCCCTCATTTTTTCCCTGGAAAACCTATTTCTAGTATTATTCTCATATGTTGCCTTCTGCTTGTCGACTGTGACTACCTGCGAAAGTTCTGAGGAGGCTGATGAGGAGGTAGTGTCAAAAGAAACTAGAAAACCTGGCTCGTACTTGTCAGGACCCTTTAACTCAGGAATCTCATCATCGGATAGCTCGATATCTAAGTCATCTAGGCCTTGAGTCCTCTGTTTGTTATTAGGGTGAGATTCTTCATCAACATCCATGACCTCCTGGCTTCCTGAGGTGTCCTCCTATCCCTATTTTTCTATCCTAACTGACACATTATCTCCTTTTCCTTTAGCAGCTGAGGACTCGGCCTCCATCTGTGCATCCAAAGGCCATGCATGAAGGTTAGATTTCCATTCAATGAAGGGCCTAGGTTCATGCGTATAAGCTGTTGATTTTATTTTCTTCTTCCTACTGGTGAGGAATCCCTTAGGGTCATAGTGCCAAATGTCTCCCTAAGGGAGGTTCATCTCTCGCATAATTTTTTCCATGGTTGAGAGGGCATGTCTTGAGCTAATGGTGAAAGGGATGATTGAAGCTGGGAGTTTGAGGAAGTATTCCTTCTTCACAGGTACGAAGTAGACCTCGTCGGCCTTCAAGACATGTCAGATGAACTCAAGGGAAAAAATTTGCATAGCTAGAAACATCGGTAGCTGTTAGGGAGGCACTTCTGCACTGTAGAATATGATCTCAATATGGTCATCAAACAGATCCCTGTCACCTATGCAATCCGCCTCATTGAACTATATCCATTCCTTCTACTCAGGAAAGATTCTAGGTGAGGGATGTCATGTATAATGTCATAGGTTATAGACATGAACACATTAACAAAATTTTCATACCCCTTCCCCTCTGACTGCTCGCGAACTACCATAGTCCACTCGAAAATGGATCTGGGTTGGGCATTTATCCTCGAGAATATTTTTAGGCCTAAACTTTCAAAACTATCCGCGTGCTCGAACAGGAACAGGTAAAACACAAGGGAACATTACTTAAAAGAACCAGCGGAGGAAATTTCTTGAAATTGAGCCTTGATAGTCAAAGGTAAGAAAGAGGGGATATCCAAAAGGATGTCCACCTGCATCATGAGCCATAGGAAAGCTATGATCACTTTAGTCACCTAATCAACCTCCTCAGGCCCTAGCAACCCCAAGATGACCACTAAGATGGGTTGTAAATTGGTTTGAAAGGTCGACAGGGAGATAGAGTCTGTAAGCGGTAAAGACGAAAAGCAGGAATCAGAGAGGAGGCTAAGGAAACCACATTAATTCTCCCAGGGTAGCTTTGAAAATTGACAGGAGAGGGAGAACTCATAGAATTCAACATAATCCTCACTCAGAGGGTAGAAAAGGTCTTTCCTTATGAGTTGGGGTGTAATGCAAAAAATATTGTTGCCCTAGGTAGAAAGGAAAATGTCTCTGCACTTGTCATAGGCCTCCCCAAGCTAGCTAATGAATTTGGGAAAAGGGTATGTGGTTGAGGTGATTTGGTAATACAGACCCGACTGGACGACCCTACATATGTCCTCTCCTCGTCGCTGGTAGTCGAAGAGCTAGGATCTGGTGCGGGCTACACTAAATGGGTAGACTAGGTCATAAATTAGTGCATGAGCATTAGTAAAGGGCTCAGGTTTAGGAGCAGTCCTGACCTCATAGGTTTGTGGGTTTCAGGCGCAGACCTTTTCATTTTCTCCATGAAAACTTGAAGATACAAAACATAAGGGAAATAGTGAGATAGGAAAAGTGATGAAATACCTAAGAGTGGTGAGGTAGCCAAGGGGAAAATGATGTGGGAGTGAAAGGTACCTTATGCTCGAGTTTTAACCTATTCTGCACGAAAAACCGGTTAATAACTAGTAACTTTGCACAGTCGAGGGTAAAACATGTTTATATTAAACTAGATTTTATTGAGTACGAGGTAGGGTCACACTTGTAGGGCTGATGTCATAGGGATGTTGAAAATGAGACACATGGCGATGGGTGATTGGATGGCAGTAGCTGAGTTGGTGGAGGCCACGTGTCGAACAAAGCAGGTATTGGCCTTCGTATTGCCTCCTAGACTTACCTTACCTTTTCATTTATCGGCACCAACTATCATTCTCGGTGGGGCCCTTTCGAGTTTCGGTAGGGTGCATAGGAGTCTCTGTGCCCATTTTCTAATCCCGCAGAATGTTTATGATTGGCCCAGAGGAAGGTGATGTCACCATTTCGAGGGGCCCGACTTCGGCTATTGCAAGACTCGTTTGAGGCCGACGGAAAGGAATTATCCGCAAGTTCTTTGGCTCATGGATATGCCATGGACACATGAGCACTGCCTTCTTTCTGTGTAGTAGCCCCGATATATGAAGTCACCGCGCCTGTTATTTAGGGAACCTTTCACCATGAACTTCACCATTTTTACTTTCCACCATCCTCCTTAGCTTCTCGGTTCTTTGACTTGGTTGCTCATTTTATTTGATAGGTGAGATGAATAAACAACATTGGCTCCACTTGGGGACAACATGCTCACTCCTGAGGGTGTTGAGAACTTCGTAGACCATATGCCTGTGCATTAGTAAGTATATCTGGGGCTTCTTAAAAATTTCAAGTGTTTCTATGATGAGTTAAAACAAAAATAGATGTGGAAACTTAAAACAAAATATATATAAAATATGGAGGATATATACAATGGGTCGTCAAAGCCACTATCAGTATTGGAAGTAAGGCTTAAGGAATTTCCCATTCATGGGTGCTTCGATCAGATCGCCTTCCAAATTCTCTAATATGAAAGTTTTGTTGCCTTTGGCCTCAAAAACGTTGAACGGTTTGAACCACGGTGGGTTAAATTCTCCATGTTTGCCCTTATTCGCGATTCTGACATCCCACCTTAGCACCAGGTTTCCTGCTTGTATTTCCTTATATTTTTCTCGTTGATCAAACAAGAATTTCATTTTATCCTGATAGTTGGACAACCTGCTGTTTACTTGGGCTCGGGTTTCTTCCAGCTCGACTAGCTGATTCATCCTCCTGATGATATCATTCGGCTCCTCCTCACTATCTTGTAGGAACATGGCAACGAGTAAGGCAATTTGGATGGGAAACACAGCTGCTCGGCCATATACTAGGTCATAGGGGGACTTTCCTATCGACCTCTTGCTGGTAATACAGATTTCCCAGAGTGAAAATTTAAGTTGGTAACCCAAATTCTTCTCGTTCTCGCTTATGGTCTTCTTCATAGCCCTCACCAAAGTTTTATTTGACGACTCGGCCAACCCATTCCCCTAGGGATAGTAGGCCATATAGTGTCCCAAAGTAATGTTATATTATTGAAAAACATTAATGAACTTGGCGGACTTAAAGGCCTATGCGTTGTCAGTGAAAATCTTGACTGGGCACCCGAACCTTGCTATTATATTTTCTTCCATGAATTTCATCACCACTGCATCCATGGTGTTTCTTGCAAGTATTGTCTCAACCCATTTGATGAAGTATTCAGTGGTGGTGAGGATCCATTTGTGTTGATTTTTTGATGTGGGATGGATTTCCCTAATAATATCAATTCACCATTGTCTAAATGGTTCTTCAATATGCACTAGTATAAGTGTTAGAGGAGCGAAATTCTGCTTTTCTATGAACATCTGGCATTTTTCACATTCCCATACACGAGCAAGAACATATCCAAATAATCAAGGCCAAAAAAATCCAGCCTTCATAATTTTATGAGCTATGGACGGCCAGTTATAATGTTTGCTGCCTACACCCTCATGAAATTTAGCCATCACTTCATCCACCTCCTGCTCTATAAGACATAGTAATTGAATTCTTGAAGGATACCTCCAATACAATTGCCCATTAGCTACAACGTACTTCTGCAATTTTAGTCTTAAAGTACGTTACTTTTCTTTGTCAAAATTTAGGGGACATCTCAGAGTAAGGAGGTACTCCATGACATCTTTTTACCAGGTGCTAAGGAGGTATTTCATATGTGTCTTTTGCGCTGTAGTTTCTACTCCTAGTTTCACTTCTATACCCTAAGGTATTTCTCACCCTCCCATGGAAAAATTTATACCCAATGCCTAGCAATTGGATTCCGATAATATTTTAGCCAACCCTTGCCCTTTAATGAGCTTCGTAGGCCTGATATCTAGCTCATACTCCTAAATTTTGGTAATCCACTTGCCTCTCTTACCTTCACTATCTCCTAGTATTAAAATACCCATTACTGCCACTGTGGGGACGAAGGCAGTTATGGCTAAAGAAAGAAATCGGCTATTTGTGCCCATCTTCATTCTTCTGCAATAAAATTGCAGTTATCGTATGAGGTGAGGCAAAAGAAAATATCACGAAAGTCTTACCATATTCGGGGCCTGCCAATACTGATGCCTCAGAAAAATCTTGCTTAATTCTGTTGAAAGTGGTCCTCGACTGAGAGGTCAATTTTACTTCATTATTTTTCGTAAGCATCTTCGATATATGTCGGACTATCTTAGCGTAGTTTGGGATAAACCTTATTAGGAAGTTTATTCTCCCCATAAATACCTAAAATTATTTCTTATTCCAGGGCATTGAGATTTCATTTATCACTTCTACCCTTTTTGGGTCAATTTTGACTTCCTCTTTATTTACTATGAGTCCAAGCAACTTCCCTTCTTCCAAAGAAAACATAGAATTTTGAGGGTTTAATGGAAAACCATACTTGTGGAACTTTTCAAAGGTCTGGCGAAGGTGGTCGATATGCTCTACATCACTTTTTGAGAACACTATGATGTCATCCAAGTAAATTACCACAAATTTATCATGTTCCCCCCACAAAAGAAGAGAACTAGTACTTGATTGTATCCCGAGAAGCCATCCATCATGGACATCAGGGAGGACCCCACCACCTTCTGCAGAATGTGGTCCATCTTAGGAACTGGGTAATTATCTTTGCGGGAAGCCCTATTTAGATTGCGAAAATCTACACACAACCTTATTTATCCATTCTTCTTCTTGACTAGAACCAGGTTGGCCACCCACTTTGAGTATCTTAGGGGGACTATAATTTTAGCCCGCAACAATTTTTTGATTTCCTTTTCAATTTTCAGAAGAAGCAATGAATTTATTTTCCTCAGTTTCTGCTTATAAGGCTTGGAATCTTCCTTGAGAGGGATATTGTGTTGTATGACCTCCACGTCGAAAGTTTTCAAATCTTGATACGACCACGCGAAAAAATATTTATAAGTCTGGAATAATCGAATATATTTGTCTCGATATTCCTTCAGAACTCCCCTGGAAAGCTTCACTACTTTCAGGTCTTCCTCCGTCCTGATTTTTATATCATTCACCTGATCATCTTGTGCCAAATTTTCGAGACTAATTCAGATATATTTTTTGTTAAACAGTCTCTCCAAGGGCACAGGGCCTCTGGGGATGATATTCCCTTTTAGTTGCAGCATGTGATGCCCTGCCAATGTTTCTTCCCACTTGGTCTGATGTTTTTCATCGAGCTCTTCATCCACAACATCTATCACTAGAGTAGAGAATTCACCAACAGTCTCTATGAAGCATTTAACTTGCTCTTTGCCTCAAACACCTACCGGTGTTTCACATTATTTGGGATGGAAGGACGATAACGTACCTCAACTTCATACCTATGCAGTGGGTTCTATGGTGGACGGAAATTGCTAACTGCTGTTACACCATTTTTTGGTCATCTAACCTATTATCATTAGATGGACCCAAGTACACCATGTAAGACCGATTTTACCCTAAGTAAAATTGCTTTCACTATGTAAAATAACTTAATAAACCACATTTATTAGGTTGTTTATGGTCCAAACAGGAAACCCCAAAAGGAAATATTAAACAAACCTATTTTGTTTAATTTTCCTCATGGAATAATTAATTAAACCATAATTTAATTATTATTCCTAGTCATGTTTAACCCAAAAACAAAGAAATTAATTAGGTAAACCTTTTATTTATCTTATTATTTTCTAGGAATAATTATTTAAATCTTGTTTAGATAATATTCCTTGTTAAATATGACCAAATCACCCACAAATAATTAAATAAATCATTATTTTTTAAATTATCCTTCAACCACTTCCTTAAAAAGATAAATAAATCATTTATTTATTTATTATTAACAAATAAAGGGATTTGACCCAAGTCAAATACTTTTTCCCTCCAACAAATATAATAAAATATCCCATAAAAGGTGGATCTAGATTTGGTTAACATTAGTTTAATCATGCACCAAGATCTAGAATGACCCAATATTTTGTTATAAATAGGAGGGTTTTTCCTACCATTCTTCACCTTTTGTTGCCTATTAGATCACTCTGGATCTATACACTTGGTCACATTTTTCTACATTATTTGTTGTGTGAGCTCCCTCTGAGTTCTATCTTTGTCTGGGTTTTCTACACCAACAAGAGAGAGAGATTCTAGATCTGAAGTGCTGAGGACTTCCAAGAACCCATCCCATTGAGGAGAATTGGAAACATCTTCTTGTTTTCCTCCCAGGTGCCCTTAATACAAAAAAATTCTTTCAAAAATTGTTCTTGTCTTGTCTATTGGATATATGGAGCAAACCCTTCTTTTTACTGCTTAATGTCTTTCTATGCATAGATCTGGTTTTTTGCAGCTCTTTTCTTGATCAACTAACTGCAAATCTGAAGATGTTGGCAGCCACTTTTGATGTTAGGGCTATTAGTTATGCATAGCTAACGTGGTCTTTTTTTGTACACTTCGACAAAGGATTCATACTAACAACTACCATAGTGAGCAAATCAGCCATCTGATTTTTATCTCTCAGCATAAATTGTATGTTAAAGGCCAAGAAGAAATTCTCTACCAGATCTCATATTTCATTTTAGTAAGCTCTGAGCCCTGGATGCTTAGCCTGACACTGATTTTTTACTTGTCTTACTACGAGCTCGAAATCCTCAAAGACTTTCAGGCACTAAATATTCATATTTTTTTTTGTCTGCAATCCCAGGAGTAGCGCTTCGTATTCGACCATGTTGTTGCTGGCTTCGTACTCCAGCTTGAATGAGAAAGGGACCAACTTTCCTGTGGGTGAGATTAAAAGCACCCCAGCTCCATTCCCTTCCCTTTAATTGGCCCCATCAAAGTGTAAAGTCCACATCTCCTTCTCTTCCTTGCTTATGGTTTGGTTCTTTTCTATAGGGCGGACTGTTGCCTTCTGTAAGAAATCCTCATCCTCTTCAAATATGAGGAAAGCGAACTCACCTTCTTTGCCATATATCGAGGAGTTCACCAAACCGTCAACTTTAGTAACCATTTTAATGAATCTAGACTCCCGGTACAACCTTCTTTCTTCTCCTCTAAATACTCGGATAGTAGCATAATTGAGGTCAAGTTTAATTGAACCACCGATCTTTGAACCCCATTATCTAGACAACAACATCCCAAAACAAGCTGGGATATTGGCAACCACGATATCCATCTCCACACTTTTGGCTAGAATCTGGGCCAAATTCACCATTGAATATTTAATCATCCCCATGCATTTAACCCTCTTGGATTCAAATGAATACAAATATTTATATAGACGAGTGATCTGCAACCCTAATTTTTCCATAACAAACAATGGTAGTAGGTTATGTGAGGCTCTAGAGTCTAGCATGCAGTTATGTAGCAGAAGATCGTGGATGACCAAAGATACATAGAATGGGGGGGTTGCTAAGTTCAACTCTTCTATGTGAGGGCCAAAAAATACCATGGGCCTCTCTTCTTGGAGGTTAAGGCTGTGAGGGAGAGGAAACACTCCATGAGGTAGCATGAATTGGGATACCTGGGCTTTATAAGAAGGCTGCTTCAAAAGTTCGACTAGGGGAACTGGAATCTTAACTTTTTCTGATTCTTTTTTAAGGTTGAAAATGGTAGGGTACTTTTCAGTAATGGCCTCCTTTGGTTGTTCTTTAGGGGGGACCGGTGGATTTATGACTGCAGTAGCAACCTTGGGATTTACAGGGGAAGCAGGGATTGACCTTGAGGAGGAAGAGATGGTGGTTTTTTGGTGCAAAGGCTCTTCTATAGGATTTTCTCCTTTTCTGATAGAATTTGACTGAGTAGGCTCTTTTGATGAGGATTCTCCCTCCTATTCTTGCACAAGGGTCCTCTTTCTAGAGGAGCTCATCTCATACTTCTTATGAAGTTGGTCCTGCATGAGGTCTAAAAATTGTTTGTAATAGTCATCAATATCTGGGTCTTCTGGGGACACTTCTTTCTTCCCTTGCTCCTCTTTCTCTTATTGCAAGGTAATTTCTCCATCTTCATCCTCTGAATAAGCCATAAACTGATCCTCTTGACAGTCAGGAACTCCTTCAGCTTGTTCTTCCATTTTTCCTTCCAAATATAGAGGAGGTTGAATATGATCATGTTGCTCCTTTCTATCTCATTGCAATATTTGCAATGGAGGTTTCCAGTACTGTGGGTTGAAACCTCGGTTAGGAACCATCTGATTGGGTTGGGTAGCAGAGTTTTTAGTCTCTAAATCCAACTTCACCAGCTTGTTAGAAAGGTTTTTTATCATCTTGTTCATCTCTTCGATTGTACTTTCTGAGGCTTCTTTTTCTTGATTAGAGGAAGAGGCTTCCTCCTTACCTCTTCTCTTAGAATCATGATCTATCCTTCCTTTGGATTTCCCTGTAGAGGAAAAATTAGCTTCTACCTCTAAAGCATCTGTCTGGATTTGATCCAAGGATGTGGACTTTCTTTCTCTCAAAGTGAATCCAAACTTAGACTCAAATGCTCCTGCAAAAACTACTTTAGCTGCTGCTTGAGGGGGTTTGATTTCAGTGGGTAGATTATTGTACAGTTTGTTGAATATTTTTATGAACTCGGTTACATATTCATTATGTTTTTTCTTCAAGGCATTAAAATCTGTGAGGGCATAGCCGTGATCTCTCCTTTCTCCCCATTTTTTATTAAAATTGGTCTCCATTTCCTCCTAAGAAGTAACTGAATGGTTAGCCAATAACTTAAACCACTTTCGGGCTTCCCAATCTAGAGATTGGATGAACAACCTCAATACTACATCCAAATGTTCCACATTAACATTTTCAGCAAATGCACAAAAGTCCTCAATATGCTTCTGGGTAGAGGCACTATATTCCCTCGTGAACCGAGGCAAGATCTTTAGGTAATCATGAGGCATATCATTTAAAACTTGAGGTAGGGCCAATGGGGCATATTTATTAAGTAGGAAGCCTGGTACAACCATGGGAGGTGGTGGATTCTGAGGAGGGTTCTAATGGATGATAATAGGTATATGTTTGGATGAAATTAGCAAGTTAGTCTGAGGAGGGCTTTGGAGTATGGTGACTTGTTTGACTTCCTCGGCTTCTGCAGTAGGGTGCAAAGGAATTCCAAAGGTATTCACTGATTTGGCCTCATCTTTTATCTCAGTATCATCTAGAACAGAGTTACCTGGGGATATTCAAGCACTCAGGCTATGGAACCAGGGTCGTGGACTTGAGCCTTCTGAGATGAGGATGGGGAATCTTCTAATGATAATGTGGGTATGTCAGTATGAACTGGTTTCTTTTCTTTCCAAATTATTTTGAATATAATTTTTTCAGGGTCAAATACTGAAGGTGTTCTCAATTGAGAGGTGTCTGGCCTAAGATGTGGCTTAGTGTAAGCTAGGATTGTGGCTGATTTAGCTTTATATAACAGCGGAGTCACCAAGGTGAGGGTTTTGCAACTCTCAACCCTTTGTTCTCACCTGATTGAAGGGTGGAGACAATGTCGTATTCAAGGGAAAATATTTTCAACTTCGTTCCCCAACAATATTGCAAAAAATATGTTGTCACTCCTAGAGATAGCCCCGAGTTGCCAAAGACCAGTGCCTAGGACATATTAAGACAGGAGGTTATTAAGGTTATTCTGCATGCTTGTAAAGGGAACCTCCTGATAACAAATTGAGTGAGATATTTGAAAAATGGTCTTGGATCTCAGAGAGAGAAGAGTAGTAGACGGGAACTTTGATTGTGGAGAGAAAGGCCTGCTCAGAATGGGCCTAAAAGAGTCATAAAATAAAGCTATTGCAAACAGGGCCGAATGTGAAACTAGTGAAGAATTATAAAATTTAATCTGGATGAAAAACTATGTAGAATGAGTAAGGAAAGTCAAAGTGAGGTGGGCTTAAACAGTATAAGAATACACCCTTTAAAAGACCTTAGAGGAAAACGATATGAAAAGAGAACTTGGAACAGGAATCGTGCCTCGAGCTATATTTAAGGTGATACTATAAATTAAGATATGAGTAACATTGGAAGATAAATTCATACATAACTCATAGAACACCCGCATTCCAAAAGCGACGATAGCAAGAACTAAAATATGGGTGAAATGAACATTAAACTGAACAAACACATGACACATTGAGCATATACATATTGTTCATCCATTTCATTAGGAATCCATCGTCACAACAAACATACGTTATATTATTCTTCAAAATGGATCTTCAGATATATATTGAGAGCAAAACCCCAAAACTACAAAATATGATACACAGACTACACACTTTTACTGCCAGAAAATTTAGAACCTTTACTTAGTCTACGGTTTGGTCTTTTATAGTGTTTTATATGGACATTCAGACCAGATATTTTCAAGACAAAATATTCTTGGATGATATGGTAGTTTCCAATCCTAATAAAAAATGATGAGGCATAACAAAATCTCATCTTGAACAATATGATTCGACACAGACTGCAACAAGAACATAATAGAACATAGGAAATAGAGGGAGTGCAAAATAAAAAACAAAACTTAAGAAACAGGCCACGTGGACCAAGTCACAATATCCATCATTTGTTATGCCGGGGAGTGTCCGAGCCTTCTGCATGGTGAGAGCGAACTGAATATGAAGTGGACTCATGTGGATGAGGCAAAGGAGGTGGCAGCTGTTGTGAAGTGGAAGAGACTGTAGGATTCACATACTCACAACAATTTTGCCACAAAGTTTCCCCAGTTGATGGCATTGTGTTTTAGGTCTCCAACATGGACTGCATCTGAGTTAGCTCCCTATAATCCACGCAAACGACAAAGAATTTCTTAACTTGACAAAGAAGGAAAAATATTTGCGTAGTGCAGCTATTATGGTATCTACCTTTAACCGGGATGTTTTCTCCAATGATATGTCTACATTACACATGATTTCTGACATTTTCTGATCATAGGTCATTAGAGTAGATAATGCGCCTGATTATGGATCCCAGCATGGTGGGAGGCCACCTTCGACCACCTTTCCCCACTCCTGGTCCAACTTCTCCACTCCCTTTGATGTCAACTCTAAACACCCCAGCATATTTGTGCGTGCATTTTCTTTTCCAATTACTCTGTCGACCTACATAACTGTCCTAAAATGGTTAACCACTCCCTATGCCCGCAATTATTCAGGGGAGAGTTCATTTAGATATCTGATATACTTCTTTGCCATTATTTACTTTTCTTCCCCTTCCCTGCGTCCAACATGCAATTGAGTCTTAAACTCGTGAATTGTGATTTTTTTATCATTTACCATTACGAGGAGGTCTTAATGCTACTTAACCTCTACTATGATTTATGTCCAAACAATTCACCTTGCTTCCATGATTGAAATGTTACCTTTAATTTTCCATTTTAAGTCTTTTATGGACTTATCACACTCCTGGGCTTCTTTTCGGAGGTTTTTGACCTCTTTTTGTAGAGATGAAATCACCTTCTAGTTTGTGCTTGGGCGGCCTCAGACTCTTCTAGGAGCCAAAAAAATGAGCAGGTCTCGTCTTCTGACACCCTTAAATCGGACAGGCCCTTGGTGAGCTGTTCAGGGATGGTCTCGGGATCACTTGTTATAGGAACCATGCATGTATGCCCGTCCCATTTGACTTTCCATTTTCACAGCCTCTCTTCAAGTACGGCAATCTCCTTGTCCTTTTGGAAATTCTCTTCCTATTGTTGGGCAAGTGAGTCAGCGAGTACCATTTTCTGCTTCTATACTTGGACAAGTTCCTCTGTTTGTACATGTTCCTCACGAGACATGTTCAGCTTTCGTTTTAGCTCCTGGTTTTCCACTTCTGCCTTGGTAAGAATATTTTTCAGCGTTGTGTTATTATCATCCCCCTTTCCTCTTATCAATTTATTGAGGTTCTCCAACTGGGTAGCATTGTCTCTGGCGCTAATCTTCTCTCTTTTTTGGTTCTCTTTTATCATCTTTAACTTTTTTTCGAGCTTCATTAAGGCCAGTGTATGTTTCACCACCTCGGTCTGTAGCACATCCCAGATACACTAGTGTAGATCTAGCTTTTCTATCAGAGGAATGTTTCCTAGGTTAAATATTATTTCCAAATCTCTGTATTGGGCTCCATAACTAGAGTGTTGCAATGCTCAATGCTGAATGGCTAATATAAGCTGCTCCTTATCCATATCTAGCACTAAATAAAGCCTAGAATGGTGATTATCCACAAAATGTGAAAGTTCGGCCCTCATTTTTTCCCTGGTGAACCTGTTTCTCGTATTGATCTCATCTCTTGCCTCTTGCTTGTCCACTGTGACTGCCTGAGAAAGTTCTGAGGGAGCTGAAGAGGAGGAAGCGTCAAAAGAAACTAGAAAGCCTGGCTTTTCCTTGTCAAAACCTTTTAACTCAGTAATCTCATCATCAGATAGCTCGACCTCTATGTCATCTGGGCCTTGAGTCCTCTGTTTTTTATTAGGGTGAGATTCTTCATCAATATCCATGACCTCCTGGCTTCCTGAGGGGCCCTCCTATCCCTGTTCTTCTATCTCAACTGACACATTATCTCCTTTCCCTTCGGCAGCTAAGGACTTGGCCTCCATCTATTCATCCAAAGGCCACAAATCAAGGTTAGCTTTCCATTCAATGACGGGCCTAGGTTCATGCATATAAGCTGTTGATTTTATTTTCTTCTTCCTACTGGTGAGGAATCACTTAAGGTCATAGTGCTAAATGTCTCCCTGAGGGAGGTTCATCTCTCGCAATATTTTTTCCACAGTTGAGAGAGCATGTCTTGAGCTAATGGTGAAAGGGTCGATTGAATCTGGGAGTTTGAGGATGTATCCCTTCTTTACAGGTACGAAGTGGACCTGGTCAGCCTTTAAGACCTTTTGAATGAACTTGAGGATAAAAACTCGCATACCTGGAAACACCAGAAGGTGGTAGGGAGGCACCTCTGAACTATAGACTCTGATATTGGTATGGTCATCAAACAGATACTAGTCACCTGAGAAATCTGCCTCATTGAACTGTAGCTATTCCTTCTGCTCAGGAAAGACTCTAGGGAGAGGGTTTTCATGTATAATGGAATTGTCTATAGATGAAATCATTAACAAACTTTGCATACCTGTTCCCCTCTGGCTGTTGGAAAACTACCATAGTCCACTCAAAAATGGATCTAGGTTGGGAATTTCTCCTCGAGAATATGTTTAGACCTAGAATTTCAAATATATCTGCATTCTCAAATAGGAACAGATAAAACATAAGGGAACAGTACTTGAAAGAACCAGCAGAGGAAATTTCTTGAAACTGAGCCTTGATAGATGAAGCTAAGAAAGAGGGGATATCCAAAAGGATGTCTACCTGCATCATGAGCCATAGGAAAGCTATGTCTTCTTTAGTCACCTGATCAACCTCCTCAGACCCTAACAGCCCCAAGATGACTGCTAAGATGGGATGTACATTGGTTCGAAAGGTTGACAGGGGGATAGAGTCTATGAGAAGGAAAGATGACAAGCTAGAATCAGAGAGGAGGCTGAGGAAATTGCTTTTTTTCTCCCAGGGTAGCTTTGAAAAATGATAGAAGAGGGAGACCTCGGAGAATACAACATAATCCTGGCTGGGAGGGTAGCAAAGGGCTTTCCTTATGAGTTGGAGTGTAATGCAAAAAATATTTTTGCCCTAGGTAGAAAGGAAAATGTCTCTGTGCTCTTCATAGGCCTCCCCAAGCCAGCTAATGAATTCAGGAAAAGCGTGTGTGGTTGGGGCAATTTGGTAATACAGACCCGAATGGACGACCCTAAATATGTCCTTGCTTATTCACTGGTAGTCGAAGAGCTCAGCGCTAGCATGGGCTAGACTGAACAGGTATAATGGGTCATAAATTCATGCATGAGCATCAGTGAAGGGCTCGGATCCAGGAAGTAGTACTGACCTCCCGAGTTTGTAGGGTTTCAGGTGCAGACCTTTTCATTTTCTCCATGAAAACTTGAAAATAAAAATAGAAGGGAAATAGTGAGATGGGAAAAATGAAGAAATACCTGAGAATGGTGGGGTATCTAAGGGGAAAACTACGGGGGAGTGAAAGTGACCTTATGCTCGAGTTTTAACCTGTTTTGACCAAAAAACCAGTTAATAACTAGTAACTTTGCATAGTTGAGGGTAAAACATGTTTATATTAAACTAGATTTTACTGAGTATGAGGCAACATGACACTTGTAGGTTTGAGGTTGTAGGGACATCAATAATGAGACACATGGCGATGGGTGATTGGCTGGTAGCGGCTGGGTTGGTGGAGGCCACATGCCGAAAAAAGCAAGTACTAGCCCTCATACCGCCTCCTAGAATTACCTTACCTTTTCATTTATCAACGCCAACTATCATTCTCAGTGGGGCACTCTCGAGTTTCGGTGGGGTGCATAGGAGTCTCTGTGCCCATTTTATAACCCCACGGAATGCTTTTGATTGGCCTGGAGGAAGGTGATGTCACCTTTTCCAGGGGCCCGACTTCAGTTGTCGCAAGGCTCATTTAAGGCCGACAAAAAGGCATTATCTGCGAGTTCTTTGGCTCATGGTTCTGTGGCGGACACATGAGTGCTGCCTTCTTGATGTGTAGTAGCCCCGATATGTGAAGTCACCACGTCTGTTCTTTAGGGACCCTTTCCCCATGATCTTCACTATTTTTACCGTCCACCATCCTCCTAAGCTTCTCAGTTCTTTGACTTGGTTGCTCCTTTTATTTGATGGGTGAGACGAATAAACAACACTATCTCTCTTGTTATGATCTTTGCCTCATATCCAACATTTTAAAGGCTTCCATCCTCCACCCTTGTTCTGCTCCTCAAGTTGAAATCCATTTCCTCTGTCAGATGAATTGAACTTCTTAGGTGGTGATGCATTCTCTTTGCTAGTTGTGTCTTGAGGTCATGTTCGCTTCTTATCCCATTTTTCTTTATTCTTTGCATTACCTTTCCAATCCTGCTTAGTCTCATATATGCACTTTGATTACTCATAACAATTCATTAACTTCCTGATGGCTTCCTCCAACTATCTCAGCTCATCGAACTCAATCCTGTCATTGAATGTTATCAGCAACACACATATGAATCTCTAAATATTCTCTTTCTCCTAATTCAAATAAGGTACATACCTCAATAAATCCAATAATATTCTAGTGTACTCATGCTCAATCATAGATCCCATCTTTAGCTCATATAATTACATTTCCCTATCATCATAGTATCTCTCTGATATATACTTCTTCCTAAATAGTTTATTGAACTCAGTCCAAGTCAAATCCTCTTCATGAACACCTTTTCAATTATTTACATATTCCCACCAAATATATGATTTACCTTTAAGACTAAATGTATATATTATGGCCTTCATGTTCATTGAGTAATCATAAAATCTTAATACCTTATTCATCTTAAGCAATCATGCTTTGACATTCTGTGACTTTTTCATTTCTCCATAAAATGTAGGTGTTTTTTTCTTTTTTGAACTCATCCAGAAATATCCCCCGTGATTCCTCCTGTAATGGTGATAGTGATGGTGACCATGATACCTATCTGAACCAGAAATAGAGAAAATCCCATGTTCACTGCCTCGTCTATCAAGTGTATACAATAATATTCCATCTATGACGATGTCATCTCTATCCAACTTGTGCCCCCCATGTGACCTGCTACCATATGCTTTATTAGTGCTATCCTCCTGTCCATGGTCAATTCTAAATGATCCTTGTCTCTGCAAGTCTGATAAGCTCTAAAGGATAAGTACATTAACTTTTGTTTTTTTCTCCTGTGCACTAGCAAGTCTCTCTAGTGATTGAATGATTATGTCATTATCTCGTTTGCAACTCCTTATTTCTCCCTTTAAACTTCTCAAAGTGTTTTCTATGTGAGGGGTCATCACCATGTTGCTCATCTGATCTATAAGGAGAATATTGTCAAATGTAGTCTACCATTATGCTAGACGTCTTTATTCTTCTCTTCCTATAATCATATCATGCTAGCTAAACAAAAACATAAACATAACCAGCATACCTCAGTATAGTTCAGGGAGGATATCTTGTCTGCAAGACCAACCATATTAGCATAATATATGTATAATCATAATCACCATAGTATATAGAAATCATCTTAATCATCATCCAGATACCATGAATGATGCCACAACTAAAACACTGACTAGAAACAATGAATGCATAAAAACATTTGTACGACACACATGCATACACAATACATACAAACACTCACATGCATTCATAACGAACACATTCCATCAACAACACCATTAAAGTTTTCATGACATCACAACAACAACCATGACAACCACTGTTAGTCATCCATAATTTTTTACTATCTATAGATGACTATAGATTGGTTCTCGATTTCTAAAAACAAGATTCCTGAATATTGTGAGTTTTAGAAATCTCACTGCCTTCATTATCCTTAGAACAAAATTTTCACTATTCTACTATTTTTTCATTCCATGGTCAACCTACCACTTCTAAAATACCCCTCATGGGCTTATTCCACTCATCTACATCCTATTTTCCCACCTATAACCTCATCACTCTGTTTTTTCCTTTCTCATAACTCCATTTTCCATGTAGGGTTTCCTACAAGCCTAACTCATGCCCATGATCCCCAAGTTGTTCAAGCATTGATGGTCTCTAAATTATCTCTGTAGACTCTTTAGATAAATCAATTACATTGGATTTCGGCTCTTCAATACACCACTTTTTCAATACTCTATTTTTACACTTCAATATTCCAAACCAATTTTTAGTCAATGAGAGGTCAAAGAATCCCCACTAAGTCAATTAGGGTTTCATGTGTTTCAAGGTCATCGTCTCCAAAAAAGACTACCATTTCAGCTTCAAAATCTGCACATAAGGTAATGGGCTATCTTGACACTTTTACAGAAGTAATAAGATTCCAACCAGCTGAATAAATTGATAAGGTAAGAGGTCTACTACTCAATGATAACATCTTGCAACAAGGGAGACAGGAAAACAAGGGTTTTTGAGGGAAATTTTCTTGGTTTCATGACTTCCATGGTTAAATCATCAACAAGGCTTGTATCCTTATGCTATTACACCTTCCCTATCCTTAATATACCTTCATAAACACTTCCCATCACTCTTATCCCTCAAAATCATCATTTTTCTACAAAACCTCATCTATTGCCACAATTTGGCACTTTTTGAGACTAGGCTTGTGTTTTTCCCTTTTGGACCCCTTCCCCTTACTAAATTCTTGAAATTACACTTTCCCCTACTCTCTAACATCTATCTGTATTCCCCAAAATTTCCCCAAGAATTTAGACAACCCTTAACCCCTTCACTCCCCTCCCTCTACAAGGCAGTCCTAAATCCCCTACACCAAACCCTAATTTCCTCTTCCAACTAAGATAGGGTTTGCTATGGAAAGGAGGCATAGGAGCAAAGGATAGATATTATATATCATATCATCAAGAATAAATCCATCCCAACTCATAAACATCATGCCTCCATCATTTTCCAAGAATTCATTCCAAAGGACAAATCATTTGCCACACCTAGGGCCAGTTTTGCTTCAAACTATGTTTCTGACCAAAAAAAGATGAATTTGACAAACGTGAGAGACGTTTTTGTCCATCATAGGTCCAAGAAGAAAATTTTCCTTCATTTTTTACATAGGTATCATGTTTTGGGAGAAATGTGAAAAATACAAGTGTCACGGGAGAATTGATGCACTGCTGGAGTGACCTTGGGAAAATCAAGTTTTCTCATAGCTGGAGTGTCCAAATGACTTGATTTATGGATCAAAGGACAACTAGACCTGAATATATTTCCAATGAGCTATCATGAGCTCAATTTTTAATTGAGGAAGGCATCCAAAAGTGGTCTACACGAGGACTCTGCATTTTTGCACCATCACTCAACACTTTTTTACCAGTATTGGGAAGCTCAACTTTTGATAGGGTAAATAAACTCCAATTAGGGAAAAAACGGTGTATTTAGAAATTAGAAAGGTTAATATTTCCAACAAGATATCACAGGGCCAAATCCGACATCGGGAAGGCCCCCAAACCTTGGCTACAATAGGACCTATTTTCTGGCAAAGGTGGCGCTGCGCTTATGGACAACAGTGTGTGTTTTTGGCCAAGTGTTGGCGCTGCACTCACAAACCTTGGCGCTGCGCAAATAGGGTTCTCCAAAGTGCATTTTTTCACTGTGCTTATAGCCCGGTGCTGTGCTAATGCAGAATTTCCTCCAGACTTGCAACAAATTTTCCCAAAGGCTCAAGGACACCCTCAAATTTGCCTCCAAAGACCTGCAAGCAAGTGAAGATGGTAGGTGCCCTTTTTCTGCTCCTCTCAAGTTTTTTTAGTCATTTTTTGGCTATGGAATGACTAAACCCTAGTTTTTTAGGCCTAGGTCTTCAATGCATAATAAACCTATGTTTTTGGCCTCCTTGAACAAATTAATTGTCATTTAAGGGAGAGTGAATTAAGGTAGTTACACTTCATGTTCCAAATGAGTCCTATTTCAAATTCAAGCCCTTAGCCACATCATCAACTAAAATTTCCTTTCTCATCTCATCCTTCTCACTCTACTCCTCTATCCCCTCCTTAAGCAAACCTCCCTTCCTCCCCTTCTCTTGATACATCAAATGAAGAAGGATCCTTAAAGGGAAAAATATACATTTTTGAAATTTTCATGTCTAGCACACTATGCTCACCAAATTTTAGAGAAATTGGAGTAGTTTTGACCCCTCGAAAGGTCAAAAAACACCTCATTTTTCACCATTCTGCCTCCTTTTCAGGCCTGACACTGCACTCAGAGCAGTCTTGAGAAATTAAATTTTTGAATAGGTTACAGGTGCTTAGCTAGAAAACCAATATGTAAAGAGGACTCATCAAGCTTTCCAATGAGTTATCACAGAGAAAAATCTGACATCGGGAAGACCCCAAAACTTGGCTACAACAAGACCTATTTTCTGCCTAAGGTGGCATTGTGCTAATGGAAAACACTTTGTGTTTTGGGCCAAAATGTCAAAAAAAACACACAATTTGATGCAAAAATGATTTTTTAATTGTTTACTGGGAAAATCACTCCATATTTGATTGAGGAGTTATGTTATGTTATTTTTCATTTACTAGCTTAGATATTATGTGTCTTGGGCCTTGCATGGTCTTCAAGCACATAAATGACATTTATGATGAAATTAGGGTTTCTAGAAGCCTCTCATGGTTTCCACCTCCTCACTTGCTAAGATAAATAGAGCATGAGGATTCCATTGTAAAGGTTGGCATTTGATGAGTTTTGAGAGCAATACATGGTTTTCTTGAGCTTGAAGAAGAAATTGGTTTTGTGGAGTTTCTGAATGCCTTGTTTGATGAATGATAAAGGAGGATAGCTTGTAGGATCCCTGAGCTTGGTTATTGGTGAAGTGATTCTCTCTTATGTTATTATTTTCTCATGTTTTCATTATGTTTCCATCCCTCTATGCTATAGTAGAACAAAAGAGTATAGGTTAAGAACTGTTCTTTAAGGCACCTTAGTCCTTCCTGTTTCTATTGTCTTTGTGTTTTCCTCTGCTGGGTTTGTTTAAGGAACTCTTAGCTGCTCCTTAGACCTCCTTATGCTTGTTTATTCCATGAATGGTTCAATACAGTAATTTCAAATGTGTTTTATGGTTAGCCCCGCCTATTTAATGCTATTTAAACTCTGTTTTGGAATCTCTCTTTGAAGTATTACTTGTTAGGTTTAGCCAAAGAGGCCATGTTTTGATCATGCCCTTTGTCCATGCTTGAGAAGTTTCCTTAAAGTTATTTGTAGCTTCATCGTTGATGTTTAGGTGTTACATATTCATTGACTAAATTTATTTTCTATCTTGAATGTTTTCTAAATCTTGAAGGTGAAATCACTAAGAGTTAGATATGTTTCTTTCTTTCTATGGTTCACTGAATTCTTCATCTTGAATGCTTGTTTGCGTAAAGTATAATCTAAGAGCTATTGGTTTTCCATGCCTTATGATTATGTTCTTATGTTGATCCGTATTTGATATATCTTGTTTAAAAGGTATTTGTTTAAGGATTCTTCACTGCCCTAGACACCTACTTTGTTCACCAACTTATTGTTCATTGAACTTCACACATACCTTAAGGATCCATTTGATAAAGATAGATTTGCCATGTTATGCATCCTATTTCATTGTTGAGACATCCATGAATTTCATAGACTCCATATCCCAATGATTTGTAGACCTCTCACTCCACCTATTCTACTTGACCATCTTACCCAACCAAACAAACAAAAAACCCTACACTTAACAACTAGCCTAAAATCAAACCCTAATAGCAAAAATTTCACATCCTTTGCATACAATAGAAAGAGACCTCTCTGAGTCTAGGAAGGCTAGGTCCTAGGATGGAAAAGATCGGGTTCATGTTACTCTGTGCATTTGGTCTACCAATCTGCTAAATCACGGGACCCTAACATTCTGGCAATCACGGTGGGACCTTCTGAGTTAGTGACAATCTAAGTATACCTTAGGACCTCAGAAAACCCACAAACATCCTTAGATTGG
Organism: Pinus albicaulis; assembly: GCA_034641835.2. Classification (NCBI taxonomy): domain Eukaryota; kingdom Viridiplantae; phylum Streptophyta; class Pinopsida; order Pinales; family Pinaceae; genus Pinus; species Pinus albicaulis. Next base: position 41,848 of record JAXQQM020092005.1, read on the forward strand.
TATTCAGTTGCTGATGGTGGACAACAACCTGCCTTAAAATAGTTGAAATCATCTACCTGGCGAGTCCACAACTCTCCATAGACCTAGAGACTCCACTGGAGGAAGAACCTAAAACATGACCAGTCATCCTAGAAAGAAATATCACTCAAGCGTAGGTTGGATTCAAGAAATTATTTCTTTTATCTATAACTATGTTCTATCCTACTTTAAGCCTGATCAAGAATACACTGATGAGATCTACATTTATCATTGGAAATATCTCAAGCCTCAAAAATCTGAGCCTCAAATTTCATACCATGAGCTGACTTATACACCTGTGACTACCCTAGATTCACCTGTGGAATACATAGTATAACATGAGCCTCGTGCTACCTTTCCTGCTCTTGTTGAAACCTCAAATAGTCATAAATATCATTTTGCACTACCTATACCCACAAAGGTCCCAGAAAGATACAAACCTCTAGTTTTGTCTCCTATCCTGATCTGGGCCCTCCCTACAAATCTTGCAAATAAACTACCCAGATTTGATGGAGAAAGCTCAAAAGTCATTGTTGAAGAGCACATTCAAAATCTTGAGAATTTACTTGACTTGTTTGAAATACGAGAAGATGATGTGCGCATTAGAATGTTTGCCTTATCATTATAAGGAAAAATTAAGATTTGGTTTAAAGACCTTCTAGTTGCAAGCATTATCAATTTTCATCAATTCACTCTAGTCTTCCTAGATAGGTGGGTGGTCATGGTAAATGAAGTTCTCATCATAGAGGAATACAACCATTTAAAAATACAACCAGGGGAGATAGTACAAGACTTTTCAACCAGGTTCAATAAAGTATACAATGCAATACCTGCTAAGATAAAGCCACCTTTAGGGTGGGCTCTCTTGCACTACCCAAGTTCTTTTGACCTAAAGACGGTTTTACAGATAAGAGAAAGAGATCCTTCGACCCTGGAGGAAATGCAAAGGATAATAGTTTATGTGGAAGTCAAAATACTAAACATGGAGTAAAATCTAAGAGTAATAGAGAAAGATAAAGCAGATCAAGAGAGACTGATATCTTCAGAGGTAAAGCTAGAGATGTTGACAGATACAATCAACAAAATGATGCATATACTTGGCAAGAAAGAGGAAGAGTACAAGGTTGAGGTTGGTGCTGATTATTCAAAGCATCCAGTACCATTTTCTTGGGAAGAACCAAATCAGTCATTTCAATGCAAAGATATCTATCAAAACATACTGACTGAGCAAGGTTGTAAAGAAGAAGATGCGGAAAGTTTTCAAGTAAGTACCATATGCCTTCCTATATATTTTGCTTCACAATTAAGAGAGTATTACAAGAAAATTGAAAATAGAAACAAAGTAGAATGCTCTAAAGAATCACTAAGGGAAGAAATGGATAATACAAACCCTTTTTCAAATCCAGAAGTTCTCCCCTCAAATCAAAGCACCTCTTGAGTCCCTACCCTTGTGCTTCAAGTCATTTCAGATTGCTAAAGGAGAAGCTATTGGCCATGAACACTCTCCTTTTTATATGGTGGAACAATCTGCTGACCAAATGTGCATAATGGATGACATTCCTCCTATGAATAAGCTACCCAAATATGATAAATATGATGATGTTTATGTTCTCCGGACTCAAGATAAAACTACAGAACAATCAGTGATTAGTTTTTGGGACAAAGACAGTCATTTTCAACAGCTCAAATATAGTGATCAACAAATACAACTCAGCTATGACAGTGAAGAATAAAGTGTAGAAAGTTTGGGAGAAAGGGAAGGGTCTTTACCTCTTTGTTGTGCTTCCTTTCAATTCATCAAAGACAACCTTATTGCAATCATAAATTATCAATCTTTGGGTATTGATTTTAACAACAGAGAACACATTCAACCCTATGTCCAGCCTTCACAAGAGAAAGAGAAAAAATATGGCTATATTCAATCAGGTTTGCTAGAGGACAACATGGAAATATATGATGAGTCTGATAGTGCAGATGATCATGAGGAAGAGGAGGAGTTTCTTTTCCAAAAGAGTCCCAAGCTTAGTGAAGTGGAGGAAGAAGTAGTCCTGGATCAAGCTTATTTTCCAAATCCTCACATTCAGGTATTATTTCAAGATCCCATAGCTAATTTATTAGAGACATCTAAAGGAGGGGTATGCCATGTAAAGAGCAGTTTGATGCAGAATTTCAAGAACATTTTAGAATTTACTATTCAAACACTAGTAAGGTGGGAGTGTCCTTTTGATTTTTTCACCACTCAAAGAGCTGAAACAAAATCACTCATGGAATCATCTACTTGACTGGTTATATTGGAAAAGGGAGTTCACCAAATGAATGTATATATTGTATAAGTTAGATTAGGATAGATAGGCAAGCGAATAAGCTTGGCACTATGAGCATCTTTCTACCTTTAGTTTTAGATTGTTTTGACCAAAATGAGAGAAAAAGTAAAAAACAAAGAAAGAAGGAAAAAGAGGGCAGATTTGAAAAAGAGTTATAGCCCCATACCCAAAAAATAGTAATACTGAAAGTGTGCAAGCCTAAATGCCACTACTTGTTCAAAAGAAGATCTTGTTCAGTCATCTAGCCTAATCATGGCTGAACATGTTTTTAATTTATTATTGATAATTTAGTGAAATAAAACTTGTCAAAACATCTAAACTTTACTTGTCAGTAGGAATAGATTAGGAAGAAAATATTTTGGTTCTCCATGCTCAAATCTGAACCAAAGAGAAATATGGGAATGCTTAACAAATGATAAATCATAGCCCTCATGATTTCTAGTTTTGTTTGTACAAAAATAATATTTGTGTGCAACTTGTCCCAATGCCATAGCTCATGGTGAATCAGATTGCCTAAATCCTGGTTCAAACCATGTTTTCAGTTTCATGTCAATAGCTTAGAGAATGAAGTCTGTCATATAGCTTAATCTTGACATTTAGTTAGTCTAGGTAGAGAACAAGAGAGTTCATTAGCCTAATATGAACTCTTGGAAGTAATAAGGGTAGAAATAGATACTCTTTTATGCTTTCAAAATAAAATGATGTCATGGCTTTTCCAGTCCAAGTGCACCCAAGTGAAGAAAAAATGTTAGGCCAAGTAATATGGGTAGGTAGGAAATAGGTTGAAGCAAACTGTCTTTTCAGATTCTGAGATCATAGCCTCAAAATAACATCAGAAAATGAAGAAAGAAAGATCTGCAAAGTGTAAGTAAGGCACTAGTCTTCAAAGCTTAGAGATCTGAACTCTGAGGTTCTAGACACCTACCGAAAAGGAGTTGCCCTCCCCAAGTGGAGCCACTATTAGTCATCCATAATTTTTTACTATTTGTAGATGAATATAGATTGGTTCTATATTTCTAAAAACAAGATTCTTGAATATTATGAGTTTTAGAAATCTCATTGCCTTCATTATCCTTCGAACAATTTTTTCACTATTCTACTATTTTGTCATTCCATGGTCAACCTACCACTTATAAAAGGCCCCTCATGGGCTTATGCCACTCATCTACATCCTATTTTCCCACCTATAACTTTGTTATAGCATCATTTCTCACCTTGACATGATTCATGATTGCTTCATGGCTTTTGGGCACCCATTCCTACAGACTTGGACAAATTCACTTAAAAACAGTGTAAAATCCCCCATACGCGACTATGCCCGTGATTTTCCGCGTGTATACGCGAGTCCAGCTAGACTTTTCCGCATATGCCATTAAAATGATTAAAAAATATATAAAAAATCCCTAATTTCGCGCTGGGTTGATGGTTACTCAGGTAGTTCAACCACCCCAGCCCGTGGCCAACTGTTTCCAACTGCTGAAACTACTTGGAGGGACTATAAAAAGCCCTCATGTGTATGGCCTAAAGGAGAGAGAGAATTATTGATATTATACTCTGTTGGTATTCCCTATCCAAGTCTGATTCCCCGTGCCTCCTGCACTTTCCCAGTTCACTTCAGGAAACCCTTGTTTCCTTGAGATACACATCCCTTTATATGTTATCTCGTATGCACCAGTTTGAAAGGAGTCTTAGCGAGGCAAGGGCTGGACGGATCCGGACGACGGTCTGCGAAGGCCTTGGAAGGATCAGGTGATCTCTCCACTTGTTACTTTTGTACATGCTATTTATAATACAGAAGTACCATGCTGTTCCCGAAATAAACGTGTTAGTGTATGCTTTTATGTATGAGAATATTTGTTATACAAGCATTCATTATGATTTATTTAATGTTTTATATGAATCTCACTAACATTTAGAGTAGATATATGCTGTAAAACCTGTCCTTTGTGCTGGTTTCTTCTTGTTTTTCAGGTTAAGAAGGAAGGACGGTTGCTGGGGGTTTGGACCCCACGTGGATCTACTTCAACCGTAGGACCTACAGGTAACTTTCTCATTCTACTCTATTTAGTTTTTCTGAACGTGCATGGTTGTGTGAGTCTCTATTAAGTAGCATGCCCCTGCTCTGTGGAGGTTGTATCCCAACCAACCTCAAGGGTGTTAATTCTGAAGAACTTTTCTTCTTGCTTCTTTGGAGTTTTTTGTTGCAACAAGTTTGCACTATTTGTCTAGGCTGATTGGCTGAGTTTTTGGTCTTCCGTTGCTCTTATTGGTCTTGCTACGAGTTAGCTTTATAAGGTTTGGGAGCATTGTTGAAGTTTGTGCTTGAAATTCGGTCTCGTTTTGGTTTGGATTTTGATAGTTGTGCTTGGTCTTTTCGAGCTCTTGTTTTATAAAACTAAAAAGCCCAAAAAACATTTGTTTTTCTTTTTGTTTTTGCATTTCAAAAACTCAAAAAACATTGTGTCTTGTTTTTGTTTTTGTTGTTGCATTTTCATTTTCGTTTTGCCATATCTTTTGGAGCTTTTGTGAAGTTTCTTGCTTCTAGTTTTCGGCTTGATTTTGAGGAGGAGTTGTCATTTGATTTCTTCTTCTTGTTTTTAAGTGTTTTTGGTGTCCTTATTTTAAGAGTTCTTGATTTCAAGAATTAGCTTTCTGGACAACAAAAGATGAGTTAAAACTGAAGGAGCTTTTTGGGAAATTTCACTTTGTTTTAGGAGATTTTTTGCATCTTAGGATTTACATGCTCGTAGTGATTTGCATTAGGTGCATTTCAGCATTTAGTTAGCTTCTTAGTTTTTGTGAGTGTGAGTTTGCTTTTTGAGAAGAAAAATACAATTTTTAGTCTCGTAGAACCTGTATAGAGATTACTTTTCATCGAAAGACAAAGAACTGCATGTGCATGTAGTTAAGTTTTTATTAATTTCTTTTGCGTCAAAACACCATCGGTTTCATCTCCATATCCTTGTGACTTAATATAACAGCCCTTAAAATAAGCGATTTAATCTAAAATCAACTAGCAAGTTTTTCTAAGTGTCAATCACCAACTAGCTAGGTTGTAGGGCCTTGGAATAGGTGAGTGGAGAGTTAACTCTCCAAGGCCGCTCAAACAAACATAGAAGTTGATTAATTGAGTGAAATCCAACTCCGTGAGGTGGACTGGGAAAGATCTCATCCGAGAGTCAAGCGCGAGGGGAAGTGAAGGTTGAGAAGAGGGATACCCCCCTTCCGATTAGCTGAATCTGACCTCAAGACCGTTCTGCCCAGCTTCTGATACAGATTGGTGTCCATAGTTGCCACTCCTAGGTTCCACACAGGTGACTGCGGGGGGGAATACCCGTGGTACCTGAGGCAGACGTCGCATCACTTTCAGCAGTACTTCTGGGGGGTGCCCTTGTGAAGCTTGGGTGCTTGAGCCGGAAAAGGTTGTCGTTAGGAGGTCGGCGTAACTGTTTCTGATACCTTCGCTAGTTGTTCTGGGCCCTAATCATCCCAGACTGCTTTCGGAAGGCCCTATACTTCGCTTTCCTGTATTTTGGTGTCCGGTCCTCATCACCCGGAGCGGAAATACTTGAAGGCTGTTTGCTTGACTGTTTCTCAGGGATTTTTATTTTAGTGAGTGCTCTTTGCTCCTAGCTTGCCTAGATTTTCACTTTTTTGAGTCTAATTTATAAAATCTATAAAAGTGGTTGATCAAGCGCCTCGACGTTCGAGGAGAATCCAGGGGTTATCTCCCGAGAGTGCAGAGCCTTCTTCGAGAAGGCGTAGGAGCGATTTAGCAGGTGGTTACCACCCTGTGGAGTCTGACGCTGTGGAGAGAGATCCTCCACCAAGGTCTGAAGGTTTCGTAGCTGATTCCGGTGTCGGTTCCGAGAGGAGCGTTCTGCTCACCTCGCGAGTGTTGTTTCCTCAGGAAGAAGATTTTCAGATAGAAGATATACCTGAGCCTCCCGCTACAGGTCCATCTCCTCTTCCTCCTGATTATCCGTTTGTTGTTCAGTACATCGGACCGGAGTCTGAGAGACCGCCGGATCTTCCATATCATTCTTATCTTTCGATGGCCACGACTGGGAACGCGGCTTCTACCGTGAGTGCTGCAGGCATTCAGACCCCTACTTCTGTCGAGGCAGGGGGCACTATTGCTTCGTCTTCGATTGCTTCTAACACTGCTATGTTTGGCTCTAGGTTCACCCAAGCATATGCTTCTCATTCTGGTCCCTTTTGTTCAGGGATGTCCATTAGTGGAAATCCCTCTTTTTCCTTTTCCGCCGGTGCAGCTGGATCTACACCCATGTCTAACATGGCTAGTGGTTCAGCTTCGTTTCAGGGTTTCCCCTTTGGGACTGGGCATATTCCCAGTTCCAATCCTTCTTTAGGGTCGTTTCCTTTTACGTCCTAGACCCAGAGTTTCAACCCTTGGTCTGGGGGGCAAAGTTCGACTACTTTTACGGGATGGAATCCTGTGTTTACAACGTCTGGGGTAGGGAATCAGTTCTTCGCGGGTCATCAAGGGAATGCTTCTTTCCCTTCATCGAGTGCTTATCAGTCTTTTTCTCCTCTGTCTAATGCGTGGAACCCCTACCAGGGGCTTTCCTCTTCAGTCAATACTTCAGCGGGGGGAATTGGTATGGGTTTTGGTAACTCGGCGTGGGGAGGAGGTTCTTCTCCATTTTCTACGAGTCCTTTCTGGCAGCCTGGTGCCTCATCAAATCCAGGCTATTCTTTTCAGAATGTTGGGAATCCATCCCATCAAGGATGGAATCCTCAGGCTCCGCCTCACTTACCGTTTCTGGCAACGTTAAACTTGCCAGATTTGTCGAAGTTGACTAATGACCCGATTCGTTATAGTCCGGGGTGGCCTCCGGTCCCGACCAAACTTCCTTCAGACATTCCAAAGTTTGAAGGTAAGAATGGAGAGGATCCAGCGGACCACATCACCACTTTCCACTTATGGTGCTCTTCGAACTCCCTGATCGATGATTCGATTAGGTTGAGATTATTTCAACGCACCCTAACTGGAAATGCTGCCAAATGGTATATCGAGCTCACTGGGGGAATTTTCGCTACATTTGGAGAACTGGCCGTCACATTTCTAAACCATTTTCAGTTGCCTGTTAGATATGAGGCTGGGACCGAACTCCTGGCTAATTTTAAGCAAGATGAGGCAACACACATTTCTGATCACATTCAAGAATGGAGGAGAAGTAAGAGGCTTATCAAAGCTCATATTCCAGGTGAATTCCTTCTCGAGTGGTTTTTGAAATCTCTACAGTCAGATATTTCAAAAGATGTATCCCTATCTGGGGTATTTTCTGAGGAGCAGGCCATTTTTAGGGCCCAGCAGTTAGAACTGATCTATTCTCAGTCTGGGATGCTTTATAAGTATTTTCCCAATGCTCCTCGCTCCAAATTGGATTTATCGAAACCCAAACCTGGTCCACATGGTGACGGGCTTGTCGGATCGGTCAATAGTAGTGCAGCCAGCCTGCTTTCTCAACTGCAGCAGTTGTCTTTACAATCTGCTCCTTCTGGTAAGGCTGGGCCTGCTGATTCATCACCTTCCCAGTCTTTGTCCATAAATGCTGTCCAAGCTTCCGATCCCAAAGGAAATCAACAATCCGATGGGAAGAAGAAGGGACGAAATAACAAGAAAAAGGGCAAGAACGGGAAGGGCAATGCAAATAAAACCAACGAGCGTGTTGGTGAGGGTCAAAAGGAGAAAAGAAAGTGAAGTTTCCATGCAAGCTTTGTGCTGGAGACCATCTCACACACCTTTGCCCTAAAATTCAGAATGCTCAGCGCTTGTTAGCTCAGCAGGGTTCTTCCAGTTCCCAGGCTGTGTTAACAAACCCCTTTCCCCAAGGGAAGCAATTAGTTGCTGGCGCGAACCAAAATCCTGGGGCTTCCTCTGGGGGCACCAGGAAGGGGAAATTCCATCGAAAATTTTCATGATGAGTGCTCACGCGGATATCGCTACGAGATCCCGTGATTATGGCGGAGAGGAATCTTCGAAAGCTAAGGAAGTTCCTGATGCTACTGAGCCGCTTCACATTACGAAGCCAACTGTTGAGTCTATGCCTCGGATGCCAAAAGCATCTTCTAAGCGGTCAACGATTAATCCAAACGCGAGGGCTGCCCAGAACTACTCGATTGTAGAAGATCTGGCGCAGAGTCCTTGTGCTATGTCAGCTTTAGAGGTACTCCAGTCTTGTCCGGCTCAGCGCAGTGCTTTGCTCACTGCCATTGGGGCTATTGATCCGAAAAATTCTCTTCTGATTACTTTTGATATGAATAATTTTAAGAAGAGAATTCCTCATCACATGGCTTTCCATATTAAATCGTCGTATCGGAAGTGCAATATCTTTCGAACGGTCGTTGATGAGGGTGCTTCCACATGCGTGATGTCTCTCGCATGCTGGAAGACACTTGGATCTCCCAAAGCTGTTCCATCTAGCACTGTTCTTACTACGTTCGATGGTCATTCTCACAGACCCCATGGTATTGTCCCGGCTTTGCCCATCTGTGTTGGGGGCAAAACCGTTAACATAGAGGTTGAGGTAGTGGATGCACCCTTGGACTACAACCTTCTGTTGGGGAGGAACTGGATTTATGAGATGGATGCCATTGCATCCTCACTATTTCGAATTGTATGTTTTCCCCACGAAGGGAGGATCGTTACAGTGGATCAACTGGACTGTCCTTTTGTAGACCTGGATGCGCCTTCTGACTCATATGTTCCTAAGTTGGATAATACTAAGGCGCCTGTTGAGAATCTAGGAGTTGGAATGTATTCTTCCCTGATGGGTACTTTCGATCTTCCTCCTCCTAAGGTTCATATTAATGTTATTTCATCCTCCAAGGCTCCCCTTCGAAGAGAGTTCTTCCGAACTCATTATTTTTCGGACCCTTGGACCTTACCTTCCCCTACTGCCACATTAGCGGAAGGTCAAGTGGGTGGAATGGCATTCCCGATTTCTGCAGCTGAGATTGCATATCAGTCTATTGTTGACACTGCAGAATCTGATCCAGCTCCTCTTTCACTGGAAGAGTTGGATGGTGATGTGGCTCCGGCTTGGACGCTTACTTCTTCTTCTGCCCAGGATTGTCTAGATACCACTCTTCCATCTGAAGAGGCCATCCTGGAAGCGATGACATGTATAGATAGACCGTGGGATGACTTGCATCATCGGTCTTACTTCCTACCTGACTTGAGCGAAGTCGAAACAAGTTTTCCAAGTCCTCAGTCTCCTGGACCTGTTCACCCAGTCTTGAGCCCCTTAGCACCAGCACAGGTTTATGCTGAAGGGAACATGGCCGTGATCTCTCCTACTATCCCGGTGAACATCTCCAGGAATCCCAACATTATCGAGAACGTTTTCATTGGAGCTGAATGTTCCCATGAAGAGGTTCAAATCTATACCGAGCTCTTCAAAGAGTATAGGGATGTTTTTGCTTGGTCTTATGAGGAAATGCCTGGCATAGACCCATCTATAGTCCAGCATGAGATCAAGACGTATGAAAACGCTAAGCCGGTCAGGCAAAAACTTCGTCCGGTTAATCCGAGGAAGGCAGCAGCTATCAAAGCTGAAGTTGAAAAGCTGCTTAAGGCAGGATTTATTTTCCCAGTTCCTCTGACTGAGTGGGTTTCAAACCCCGTTCTCGTGGATAAAAAGCAAGGAACGATTCGAGTGTGCATCGATTTCAGAGACCTGAATAAGGCGTGTCCTAAAGATAATTACCCCACACCCTTCATTGATCAGATTATTGATGAGTGTGCCGGTAACGAGATTTTCTCCTTCATGGACGGTTTCTCTGGTTATAATCAAATTACTATCCGTCCAGAAGATCAACATAAGACTGCATTTATTTGTCCCTGGGGTACGTTTGCATACAAGAAAATGCCTTTCGGTCTTAAAAATGCTGGAGCTACCTTTCAGCGGGCCATGTCTTACGCCTTCCACGACATCAAGAAGATTATCGAGGCATACTTAGATGATCTAGCTGCTCATTCTCGAAAGAGGATGGATCATCCTGGTCACCTCCGGCAAATATTTGAAAGATGTCGTTTTTATAAAACTCGATTGAATCCGAACAAGTGCGTTTTCGCGGTTACATCCGGTCGGCTATTGGGATTCATTGTGTCTAGGGAAGGGATAAGGGTAGATCCCTTCAAGGTTGAGGCAATACTTCGGTTGCCTCCCCCATCTTCAATTCGTCAGCTTCAAAGTCTCCAAGGGAAGTCTAATTTTCTTCGGAGGTTTATCGTCAACTATGCTGAGATTACAAAGGGATATATGAGACTGTTGAAGAAAGGAGTTCCTTTTCTTTGGGACGACTACGCTCAACGCTCATTCGATGCCTTGAAAAAGGCATTTACCTCTGCTCCTTTACTGAGTCCACCCGATTATAGCAGAGATTTTCTTTTGTATCTGGCTACAGCAGAATCTACCATTGGTATGGTTCTGGTTCAGGAGGATGATGCTCTGGCTGAGCATGTTATTTACTACCTTAGTCGAGGATTGGTAGGACCTGAACTGCGATACACCCCGATAGAAAAGTTAGCCTTAGCAGCAGTCCATGCTGTGCAGCGACTCCGGCATTACATTATTCTTCGCAAAACTTATGTCTTGGCAGCTGCCAATCCATTTCAGTTTGTCCTCAGCAGGTGAGTGATTGGGGGCAAATATAATAGATGGATTGTAATTTTACAAGAATTTGATCTAGAGTTCATGTCTGCCAAATCCAAGAAGTCATTAGTCTTTGCGGAATTGATCTCCGAGTTGCCTTGTGGAGAGGAGATGATCTATGATGAGTCCTTTCCGGACGAACACTTGTTTTTAATCTCTCCACAAGATCCTTGGTATGGGGATATCATTGTGTATCTACAGACTGCGAAGTTTCCCTCTTCTTTTTCGAAAGATGAGCGTCGTAAGCTGCGTCACTTGGCCAAGAATTATCTGATTATTGGTGATGCTTTGTACCGTCGAGGGGTTGATTCAATCCTAAGACGCTGCTTAACTTTCGAAGAAGCTGAGGCTGTGCTCAATGATTCTCACATTGGAGCTTGTGGGGGTCATTTATCTGGGCTTGCTACAGCCCAAAAGATTTTGCGTGCTGGATACTTTTGGCCCTCGATTTTCAAAGATTGTATTGAATCGGTCAAGAAGTGTCATCCGTGTCAGGTTTATACTCGAAAAATGCGCGCTCATCCAGCTCCGCTTTTTCCAGTCGTTATTGTCGAACCCTTTACAAAGTGGGGTATTGATTATACTACTTGTAACCCGCCTTCGGCAAAAGGTCACAAGTACATTATCGTAGCAGTAGACTACTTTACAAAGTGGGTCGAGGCTATGCCTACTTTTGGGAACGATGGTGAGACTACAGCTTTTTTCCTTTTCAACCAAGTTATTGCTCGTTTTGGTATACCTAGGGAGATTGTCACTGACCATGGCAGTCATTTTCAGAATAGTATGATGGCTGAGTTGGCTCTCAAATTAGGTTTCCAGCAGGAGCATTCATCTCCATATTATCCTCAGGCCAATGGGAAAGTGGAAGCCGTGAATAAATCCTTGAAGACAATTCTTCAAAGGAAAATTGATAAACATAGATCCAACTAGCATATTATGCTATATCCTGCACTTTGGGCATACAGGACGTCAGTGAAAACTGCAACTGGCTTTACTCCGTTTCAGTTAGTCCACGGGGTGGAATCCGTATTTCCTATTGAATGCGAGATTTTCCCTTAAATTACTTGTTGAGCTTCTTCCCGACACTTCTAGTTCAGAAGGCGTCATCCTCCGGGAATGATCCCCATGAGTTGGCTTCTGGATGTTGCCACGAAGGAATAAAGATAAAAACCAAGTCAAAGTTCGGGAGACGATAAAGGAGGTCAAGCTCAGGGTTTTTTCGGAAGGTGACCTTGTTTTGGTCTATGCCCAAGAAAAAGATGCCCTGGGGGCAGGAAAGTTTAAGTCTATGTGGTATGGCCCCTTTATCGTCAAAAAAGTCCTTAAGAAAGGAGCATATACCTTGGTTGACTTTGAAGGGAACGAGTTGCCGGAGCCCAGAAATGGGCTCTATTTGAAGAAGTATTATGCCTAGGCTTCGGCCTGGCATGTTGCTTTTGTATATAGTAGTTTTTCTTTGTACATATCTGGTTGATTTTTGATCTTTGATGGGTTGATGATGTTTTTTGATCTGCTTTGGCAGGTTCTGTTGGATGTCATGAGTCATTTTGGTTTCAGCGAGGGTGCTAGTAGACACACCCGAAACTTAGCTTCCGTGGCTTGGGTGCTTCATTATCCATCCGGTCAGTTGTTAGTATCAAGAGGGGTCTACATTGGTCCTGCTTCCAATAATATAGCAGAATACACTGCAGTTGTTTATCTACTCTCGTAGGCAATATCTTTGGGTGTTGATTCGTTGGTAGTTTTCTTGGACTCTCAGCTGGTGGTGTCGCAGTTGAACAATACTTATCGGGTTCATGACCCATTTTTATTACGGTTGTTCTTGAGTGTACGTTTGTTACAAAAATCATTTCAATTTTTAACTTTCATTCATATTCCTCGAGTCGACAATTGGTTTGCTGACAATTGGTTTGCCGACTCATTAGCTAATTAAGCTTTAGATTGGTATATTAATCATTCATCACAATAAATTTTAATCACTAAAAACATCATACATTTGATACATTTATCACATCAACACATCAAATATCGTATATATCATTGGAGTGTCAAAAAACTTTACAAAATTTGGATCCATAGTCCGCACAAACTTGGGCTTATGCCCCATCATATCTACTCTCAAAAAGAATACAGCTTATCTAATATATAAAATCGTTTACTCCCGAGGACCCCGCGCGAAGTCGATTCTGATAGAACATAATCGTAGCAGCATACTGCGGAACAGTCTAACCAGCTCTGCACTCCCTACACAAACCGCTCCTCGGACGACTCTCCGGCAAGTCCTCCACGGCAGCTATAGGGATTTGGCGGGTTAATCCCTCCAAGTTTCTCTGCACGTCCTAGAGATTCCTATCTGAATCCACAGTATCTGCTTTGCCCCTGCGGCGCTTGTGGCGCGGGAGACCCTCAGGACGAACTGGTCCAACATCTGAAACATGATCATTTTTTATTGTCAGTCATTATGAATCCAATCAAAACATGTTTGTTTTTCATTTTTTCATACATATTTGAAAAAATACAAAAAAAATTATATAAGTCAAAAAATTTTGCAAAACTTACCGACTGCTCCCCATGCTGTGCCAGGTGGAAGTACTAGATCTGGATCTTCTCGGAAGTCCATCCCGGCATAGGGATAGTCGTCCACTACGATGATATGTTCTCCCCACCACAGGAAGAACTCATCGTCCCACGTGGTCCAGGGTACTTCGCTGCCCCCCAGTCTCTTCATCATGTCTGCCCAACGGGCAATTCTTGGGTCCCGCGGGCTGCTGATAGTCGAGATGACTCTGGGTCTCAAAGCTGGAATCCTCTCAAAGAAGAATGTTGTAAAAATGGTACCATAGCCAAAGTGTTTAGTTTTTACCTAGCGAATAGAGGTCAGCTGTTGTTTCATGTTCTGTAGCAGGACTGTGCACCAATCGTAAACATGAGTCAAACACTCTACAGCTATACTCATTTGCGTCCTGGACGCCTGATGTAGTGAGGCAGATCCTGCCACTCTGCTGATGGTGAAAAGGAGGATCTTCATGTGCAAATCCCTGATATCTCTAATTGCAATCTGCGTTCCAACCTTTTTGGAATTATCTACGCAATATACGTGGACATAATCTTCCACGGTTAACCCTCCCAGGGGTTTTCCGTGCAGGTCTACTGGTTCTCCCCTCCTGGAGAGTCTAGTGATGAAATATATATCCTCCACTTCAATGCGTAGTGGCATCTGATCAATTATGAAGCAATCCTGATCTGGTTCCCAGTAATTTACGAGCATTTCAAGCAACCGCACATTACTTTTCATATTGGGCATTTTAAAGAATTTCAACAATCCGCAATTTCGGAGGATGTTTTGCGATGCGCGGTCCTGCATGACCTCTTGGTCTACTGTGCTATGCTCACGTTCCCTCCATGAGATGGTCATCCTGAGAAATTTCATCAAATTTTGCATTAGCCACGCTTTTTTGCAATCGGACCTGCGCATACGCGACTTTTCCTGTGCACAGTCACGTGTATACGCGACTTGCCTTCATTAAACCCGCGTATGCGCAGATACGCAATTTTTAGCAAGGGTTTTAAAGCAAAAAATCACTTAATTTTAATTTCCAAATGGACAAAATGAATAAACAGGATGATTAAGGAGCCTACCTGAAGTTTCGCTGAGTTCCGACGGTCGGTTGTTCCTGATTTGACGAAAGAAGTTTTTTGCTCCAGAGCACTTTTTCCAAATCAACTATGCAATAATGAACCAAATGAGAGGTAATTTGTCTATTTATGGCTAAAAAATTGAAAATTTTCGCAAAAATTCCTTATGCTTATTTTTTCGATCTATCTTATGCTGTATAACTTGATTGCTTGGAAGTGCCCAGTTTGGTATGTTTTCAGGTACATTTTGACGATTTTGAGATTTTTCCCGGTTTTTGATCCATGATTTCTGACTCGTCACGGCAGGTATATGATCTTCACTGGCATATAGGTTAGGGAATCACTTTCCATTGCATCTTGCATACTAGCCTCCATATTGATCACTTGCCTTAGGGTCGATCCCATCAGGTCATGAGTATTACACCCATTTCACTCGCCGATTATTTAATCATGACTTGATGGTAGAGCCTTCCTTTACATGGGCTTCCTAGTTAGTTCCTCGCTATCACTTGTTGCCCATGCTTCTTTTTATGTAGGCTCGGGAGTCCTCTTTAGTCCCGCCATGTCTTTCGTGTTGAAGCTTCATTCTTCTCCTTCATCACTTATCATTTTTCTGGCTTATACCCTAGAGGCTCCCTGGTGTCGTTAAGTTGTATTATTGCATTGCATATTGGCTACTTGTTTATCCTGGCCTTTAGCCGGCTTCATTTGGACTCGATGTTTAAGCCAAATTTTGACCTTGACTCTCTGTACAAGTTAACCATTGCATGCACTTAGCTATCACGACTTGACACCTTTTACCCATGGATGGAACGTTCCTCCGAGTATCGCTTACCAGTTTTCGCCACCTTGCATTGAGCATAGGATTGTTCCAATCCCAGGAACTAGTGCATCCGATTTTTTGATACTCGTTCTATCCATTGTACCATAGCATTCTTTTATTCTTTTTCAGGCTTATTATATGAAAAAGACAAAAAAATTAAATATAACAAAAAGAGCGGGAACGGGATGTATCTTCGTTGTTTTGATGGCAGTACAGAGTCAGTTTGTCGCCCTTGAACAAAGCACATATACTTATATATATTTTCTTCATTTGGGATGGTTTTAGTTTTGACCTAGGTTCAGCCTTTACCATGTTTCACTTGTCAGTTCTCCCCCGGTTGGTTATCTCTTCCAATCATATGGAGAGTTTGTTGTGCCTCCTGCATAACAGACTTATACAGTGTCACTTTTTGCTGCCATGGTCATCACAGAGTCGTGCTTTTGTTCAAGGGAAGTCTAGCCTGAGTCGGCCATTCTGCGGTGTCTCTTGACTCATTATTCAGTCGGCCTTCCCGGTCTTGTCAGTATCATGTTCTATCACATCAGATGTTTTGATCTTCTGCTCGTGTTGGTTTGAGAAGGTCCCCATTGACTTCTTGCCGGCGGGTTTGTCTCTTATCGACTACGACACATTGCTCTGAGAGCAAGCCTAGAGCCGCACCTTGGGCCTATTTCCATCATTGATAGGTGACCTCGTGCTCAGCATTTTATCATCATCATGGGTCTTTGACTGAGTGGTTTCCCCTGTGTTCGACGTCGCACACATCAGCGACTGATTCGTGCAGACTGATTTTCAGATCAATCCACTGTATTTCTCCTCATTTCGCTTTGTCAGGCTTGTCTGCAGGTTTCTCCTCCAGCGCTAGTCATCCAGCACACGGGAAACGTACTTCGGTTTTGGTTCCATCACTCTACTTCGTCCGATTCCCTTCCAAATCTTGCCTGCGGGTTACACTCGCGCTTGGAACGATGGAGCTCAATGCCTTCCTTCCAAAGAGATCTTTTCCCATCGACTCGACCCACGTTCAAGAACAAGGTTCAGAGTCTGTCATAGTTTGTGGCTTGCGCCATCAAGGGCGTACCTCTTCGCTATCGACGTGGGGATTCATCATTGCCTCCTGATTGGTCGATTCTTTCAAGTGTTCGACTTCAACTCATTCATCCGCACTTGTTAGATTGTATTGGGGCACCTCGACACTCATTATCATTATCGGTGGGTTGTCTCGCGTTGTCATCAGATATTCTCATTGCCCGGTAATCCAACGATTTCTCACATGGTCGACTTCAGCTCATTTATTCCCATTGTGTAGAATTGTGCCATAGTGATCGGTGAAGACCTCGGGTTGCATCAACATGTTTCGGTTCACTTTTGACAGTCCTTTCAGTATCTGCCAGTGATGCCGTCCACCCTTATATGTTGCAGTTCAGCACAGCAGCATCTTATATGTTGGTCCCCGAGTTGTGTGATTGTACCGTTTGATCCACCTCTTATGATCCGGTACTTGGAGATTCAGTTACTTATTTGATCAGACATCCAGTTGCACCATCTTTTGATCAGCTTTCTATATGTGATACTTGGACATTGATTCCGACTTGTACTTCCGGGCCGTGCTCAGTTGATTCATTATGTACTTTCAGTTCAACTACTTGTGCGCGGTGTTGATCATAGGTTTCAAGATTTCTTCCATAGCAGATGGCTTTCGATCGAGCATGGGTATGCCCGCCTCAGCATGAGTTGACTCTCTGTTTTCTTTCATTGGTTTTTGGCAGGCTGAAATCTGGTGAAGTCTTCTCTTGTCCTTGCGAAGTTCTTTCTATGTGCATAATACATTTCGGCCATCATGTACCCCTTCTGACCTCATATATTAGGGGGCATCTGTTATAGCATCATTTCTCACCTTGACATGATTCATGATTTCTACATGGCTTTTGGGCACCCATTCCTACAGACTTGGACAAATTCACTTAAAAACAGTGTAAAATCCCCCATACGCGACTATGCCCGTGTTTTTCCGCGTGTATACGCGAGTCCAGCTAGACTTTTCCGCGTATGCCATTAAAATGATTAAAAATATATAAAAAATCCCTAATTTCGCGCTGGGTTGATGGTTACTCAGGTAGTTCAACCACCCCAGCCCGTGGCCAACTGTTTCCAACTGCTGAAACTACTTTGAGGGACTATAAAAAGACCTCATGTGTATGGCCTAAGGGAGAGAGAGAAAGTATTGATATTATACTCTGTTGGTTCCCTATCCAAGTCTGATTCCCCGTGCCTCCTGCACTTTCCCAGTTCATTGTAGGAAACCCTTGTTTCCTTGAGACACACATCCCTTTATATGTTATCTCGTATGCACCAGTTTGGAAGGAGTCTTAGCGAGGCAAGGGCTGGACGGATCCGGACGACGGTCTGCGAAGGCCTTGGAAGGATCAGGTGATCTCTCCTCTTGTTACTTTTGTACATGCTATTTATAATACAGAAGTACCATGCTGTTCTCGAAATAAACGTGTTAGTGTATGCTTTTATGTATGAGAATATTTGTTATACAAGCATTTATTATGATTTATTTAATGTTTTATATGAATCTCACTAACATTTAGAGTAGATATATGCTGTAAAACCTGTCCTTTGTGCTGGTTTCTTCTTGTTTTTCAGGTTAAGAAGGAAGGACGGTTGCTGGGGGTTTGGACCCCACGTGGATCTACTTCAACCGTAGATTTTCTAGGCTTCAACATAAGGGTAGAAGTAGATAGTTGTTTTTATGCTTTCAAAATAAAAGAATATCAAGGGTTCGCTAGTCCAAATGCACCCAAGTGAAGAAAACATGTTAGGCAAAGTAAGCTGGGTAGGTAGAGATGAGTTTGAAGCTAACATGTCCTTCAGATTTTTAGATCATATCTTCAAGAGAAACATCAACAAATGAAAGAAGAAAAATATGCCCAATGGATGAGGCACTGGTCTTCATAAATCCAGAGATATGAAGTTCTAGACACCTCCTGAAAAGGAGCTGCCGTCCCCAAGTGGAGCCACTGTTAGTCATCAGTAATTTTCACTATTTGTAGATGACTAATTATTGGTTCTAGATTTCCAAAAACAAATTCCATGAACATTTTGAGTTTTATAAATCTCACTGCCTTCATTATCCTCAGAGATTTGTTTTTACTATCCTACCATTTTTCCATTTCATGATCACCTTGTAACTCCTACAGACTCCAAATGGCTTGTGCCTCTCATTTCCATCATATTTCCTACCCATAATCTCATTACTTTGTTTATCCCTTGCCTATGACTCCATTGTCCATCTAAGGTTTTTTAGGGCATTTTTTCTTGGTTTCATGACTTCCATGGTTAAATCATCAACAAGGCTTATATCTTGATGCTCTTACACCTCCTCCTATCCTTAATATACCTTCAAAAACACTTCCCATTACTCCTATCCCTCAAAATCATCATTTCTTTACAAAACCTAGGCTATTGCTACAATTTGACACTTTTTCGAGTCTAGGCCCGTGTTTTGCTGTTTTGGACCCCTTACCCTCACTCAATCCTTAAAATTACACTTTCCCCTACTCTATAACATCCATCCCTATTCCCAAATATTTCCCCAAGAATTTAGACAGCCCCTAACCCCTTCATTCCCCTCCCTCTACAAGGCAGTCCTAAATCCCTTGTTCTGCCTACACCAAACCCTAATTTCCCCTTCCAACTAAGCTAGGGTTTTCTATGGAAGGGAGGAATAGGAGAAAATGATCCATATTATAGATAATATCAGCAAAAATAATTTCATACCAACTCATAAACATCATGCCTCCATCATTTTCCAAGAATTCATTCCAAGGGCCAAGTCATTTGCCACACCTAGGGCCAATTTTGCTTCAAACTAGGTTTCTGACCAAAAAAAGATGAATTTGAAAAACGTGAGAGAGGGTTTTTTCCATCATAGGTTCAATAAGAAAAACCTCCATTATTTACACAGGTATCATGGTTTGAGAGAAATTTCAAAAATATAGGTGTCACGGGAGAATTGCTGCACAGCTAGAGTGACCTTGGGAAAATCAGGTTTTATCATAGTTGGAGTTTCCAAATGACTTTATTGATGGAAAAAAAGAAAACTAGACTTGAAGATATTTCAAATGAGATATCATGAGCTCAATTTGGAGTTGAGGAAGGCTTCCAAAATTTGTCTGCACCAGCACTCTGCATTTTTGCACCATCACTCAACACTTTTTGACCAGTCTTGGGAAACTCAACTTTTGACAGGGTCAATCAACTCCAATTAAGGAAAAAATGGTTTATTTGGAAATTAGAAAGGTTAAGATTTCCATCTAGCTATCACAGGGCCAAATCCAACATCGGGAAGGCCCCCAAAACTTGGCTGCAATAGGACCTATTTTCTGCCAAAGGTGGCAATGCACTTATGGACAACACTGTGTGTTTTTGGCCAAGTGTTGGCACTGCTCTCAGAGACTGGCCTTGCGCTCATAGAAATTGGTGTTTTGCGAATAGGGTTCTCCACAGTGATTTTTTTGCATTTTTCTGCGCATATAGAAGGTGGCGCTGCACTTATAGCCCGGCGCTACGCTAATGCAAAATTTCCTCCAAACTTGCAACAAATTTGCCGAAAGGCTCAAGGACACCCTAAAATTTGCCTCCAAAGACCTGCAAGCAAGTGAAGCTGGTAGGTGCCCTTTTTTTCTCCTCCTCTCAAGTGTTTTTATTCATTTGGTGGCTATGGAATGACTAAACCCTAGTTTTTCAAGCCCTAGGTCTTCAATGCATAATAAACCTATGTTTTTGGCCTCCTTGAACAAATTAATTATCATTTAAGGGAGACTAAATTAGGGTAGTTACACTTCATGTTCCAAATAAGCACACTTTCAAATTCAAGCCCTCAGCCACATCATCAACTAAACTTGCCTTCCTCATCTCATCCTCCTCCCTCTACTCCTCTATCCCCTCCTCAAGCAAACCTCCCTTCCTCCCCTTCTCTTGATGCATCAAATGAAGAAGGAAGTGGCAATAAAGAATCAAATGAAGATAGGGGTAAAGATGACAATGAGCCAAACCCTAATGAGGTTGAGGGTGATAATGAGTTGAGCCCACAAAGGGAAGATTACATGGAGACAGAGGATAATGAAGATGAGGAAGAGGCAGATGATGAAGAACATGCAAGGGACATGGAAATAGACAAAGGTGAAAAACAGGGCAGTAACTTAGATGACTAGGCAGGCAGTCAAAGAAATGACACTCATGATGAAGTAAAGGACAACATGGATACAAGCAAAATAGATGACAAAAAAGCAGAAGGTAATGAGGCAAGTATGAGTGAAGAAGAGAACATTCATGGCAGTCATGACAACAGTCATGACAGTCATGAATATATTGAAGACAGTGACCCCCGTAGTGACCATGATGATGAGGAAAGTGAAGAAAAGGCCGAAGGTAATCATGACAGTCATAGTGACAGTGAAGGAAGTGGTGAGGGTGATGATAAAAATAAGGATCATAATAGTGAAGAGGAAAGCAACCCAAATGAAGACCAAAGTGACAGTGTAGAAATCAATGAAGAGGGTGAGGGTGGTGATGATGTTGAGGACCAAGAGGGCAGTGATGAAACAAATAATGTGATGAGTGATGACGCTAATGATGAAAATGAAGAATTTAATGACAACAACAAGGATCAGAGCCATGATAAAGACACCAATAAGACCAAACTCACTCCTTTTTCATCAGCATACCAAAGAGGGCCTGGAATTGTGTTTGCTGCCTCAAAAAGGCAATAGACCATGCCCTCCACCTCAGCTCTAGAGCTAGAAAAAGGAAAATAAGGACCTTGATCTACAAAGAAAGATGACCAATCATTATGCCCAGAGAAATCAATTTCCAAGGGCTAAACTGAAGAAAACCCTTACCAAGCTACAGGTACTAAAAGGAGGAGAAGATGAAGCTAGACTTGGAATTTTGTCACAAGCTTCTCTACATGTCTCTCAAACCCCTTCAAGAAGACCTCCACCAATTTTGAAGGAATTTGGGCAAGTTTTTTTTTTTTGAGATTTTGGAAGCTTATTAGCGCAACACCACTGGCGCTACGCTTATCCCTCAGGCATCCTTAGAGGTAAAATATACATTTTTGGATTCCTCATGGCTAGAAAACTATTATCACCAAATTTCAGAGCAATTGGAGCAGTTTTGACCCCTCAAAAGCTAAAAAAACACCTCATTTTTCACCATTCTGCCTCCTTTTCAGGCCTGGCGTTGCGCTCAGAGAAGTCTTGGGAAATTAACGTTTTGTATAGGTTATAGGTGCTCAATAAAAAATCCAAATGCATATATAGAAATAGGACTCATCCAGCTTTCCAACGAGCCATCATGGAGCAAAATCTAACATCGGGAAGACCCCCAAAACTTGGCTACAACAGGACCTATTTTCTTCCTAAGGTGGCGTTGTGCTAATGGACAACACTGTGTATTTTAGGCCAAAAAGTAAAAAAAACACACAAATTGATGGAAAAATTATTTTTTAATGTATTCTTGGGAAAATCACTCTAGATTTGATTGAGGAGTTATGTTATGCTAATTTTCATTTATTAGCTTAGATATTATGTGTCTTGGGCTTTGCATGGTCTTCAAGCACATAAATGACATTTATGATGAAATTAGGGTTTCTAGAAACCTCTTATGGTTTCCACCTCCTCACTTGCTAAGATAAATAGATCATGAGGATTCCATTGTAAAGGTTGGCATTTGAGGACTCTTTGGAGCAATACATAGTCTTTTGGAGGTTGAAGAGAAATCGGTGTTGTTGGAGCTTGTGAATGGCTTGTTTTGCTTGTTGATGGAGGAAGCTTGCTTGCAGGATCCCTGAGCTTGGTTATTGGTGAAGTGCTTCTATTTCATGTTATTGTTTTCTCATGTTTTCATTATGTTCCCATCCTTCTGTGTTGCAGTAGAACATAAACTTATAGGCTAATAAATGTTGTTTGAGGCACCTTAGTCCTTCCTGTTTTCTATTTTATTTATGCGTTCCTCTGTTGGGTTAGTTTAAGGAATTATTAGTTACTTCTTAGACCTACCTATGCTTGTTTATTCCATGAATGGTTCAATATAGTAGTTTTCAAATATATTTTATGGTTAGCCCTACTTATTTCATGCTATTTAAACTTTTTTTTGGAATCTCTCTTTGAAGTATTACTTGTTAGGTTTTATCCAACGAGGCCATGCTCTGATCATGCCCTTTGTCCATGCTTGAGAAGTTGCCTTAAAGTTCTTTGTAGCTTGATCATAGATGCTTAGGGGTTCCCTATTCTTTGATTAAAGTTGTATGTTATCTTGAATGTTTTCTAACCTTGAAGGTGAAATCACTAAAAGTTAAATGAGTTTCTCACCTTCTATATTTCATTGGAATGTTTTCCTTGAATGCTTATTTGCTTAAGTTCAATCAAAGAGTTACTAGTTTGCCCTGTCTATTGATTGCTTCTTTATGCTTATGTATTTAAGTCCCTTCTTGTTAAAAAGGTACATGATAAAGGATTCTTGATTGCCCTTTTCCCTACCTTTTTTCACAAACTTGATGTCCATCTCATTTCCCATAAACCTTGAAAATCCATTTACCAATGCTAGATTTTCCCTGTGATGCTCCCCGATCCATTGTTGAAATTTCCATGAATTTTATAAACTCCATAGCCTAATGATCTGAATATTTCCTCATTCCATATATTTTACTTGACCATCTTACCCAACCAAAACAATCAAACAAACCCTACACTTAACAACTAGCCTGAAATCAAACCCTAAAAAGAAAAAAAGTTCACATCCTTTGCAAAAATAGAGAGAGCCCTCTCTGAGTCCAGGAAGGCTAGGTCCTAGGACTCCGAAGATTGGTTTCATGTTACCCTGTGCATTTTTTCTACCAATTTGCTAAATCATGGGACCCTAACATTTAGCACAGGGTGTTCCCGAGTGCCAATTCCACCTCTTTCCTTTAGAGGCCTCTTGGGAGAGTATCACACTACATTTGCACACTCAGGCTTAAGGCCAAGCTACAATTTTCTTCATCAGTGCAGTTTCTGCAGAGTATTGTGCTATGTTGCAGGGTGTAGCAGTGAAGAATTATATTGGGTGAGCTAGTTTTGCAGTGGAGGAAGGTTTCCATCCATTAGAATGCCAGTTAAGAAGCACCTTGGGCTTTACTAACATATTTTGCATGAGGACAAGGAGTATTTATTCCCTACAACGTATTTTCAGTCTAGATCTATGTTATTTTAGGGAGGAGTTGCAGGGGTGGTTGTAGTGGTTGTTTTGGGAGGTGATTTCTTTAATGGAGGAGCTATTCTTTCATCTAGAGGATCTATTGGAGAAGAGTTATAGGTTTCTATATCAACTTCAGCAATACTTCTCATTTCTGTTGTTGCAACAGACTTTTAGCCCTAAGGCTCCAACTTACATTGGCACATTGTGTGCATTTTCTAGAAACCCTCTTGGGTTGTATTGGAAAGCTAATCTAGTGCCCAGGTCTGTATGTCTAGAATCTATTGGGGCCTATATCAATATTTTTATATCATTGTATGATCTCTAGCTATAGTTATTCTTAAGCTCTCTGGAATTTTGTATTGTAGCAACAAATCATATTTGGGAGTGATTTTTTATGGGAGGCTTTTTTCCTCATTTCATATGATTTATGCCTCACTATCTTGTATTGATTTGCTGATTCTTGTACATAATGTTATGGCTCCATATTTTTCTCCATTGTTGATGTGTTGATTTACACTGCTATTTCCAATTTTGTGTTCACATATTGTTGCTTCCCCATTTGGGAATATTACAAAGTATCACAAAAAATTCATTGTTCCATTCCCTACAATTCCAAATTTTATAGTCTGGAAAGATCTAGGAGAAAAAAGAACCCATTGGGGAAATTATCTTCAGGAATATCATATTGAAATCAAATTTACCAAAATTATTTTGTGGTTAGGGGTTATGTAAATTAATGACTCAAACTATTGATTAGAATTCTCATGATGTTTATGATGAACATGAAGTGCATGAAATACAACAGGTAACTCCAAACTCAGATTCATAATATGTTGATTTGATACATTATTTAACTCATGGTACCAAACCTTTACATTTGTATACCAAGAAAAAATGTTCTTTGAGATTAAATCCTAATGAGTATCAAATCATTGATGGTGTTTTATTTTGTAAAAATTATGATTACGCTTTGCTTCATTGTTTAGAAAAATTAGACGCTGACAAAGTTTTGTAGGAACTTCATGATGGTTTGACTGGTGGTCACTTTGGAGGTGACACAACTGCTCACAAGATTTTACATTCAGGTTACTACTGGCCTACCTTATTCAAAGATGCACATGCCTACGTGCGCAAATGAAAAAAATTTCAAACATCAGCAGGAAGAGTCAAAAGGATAGGACTTCCTTTACAAACAGTGGTGATAGATCAATCGTTTGAACAATGGGGTCTCATAATAATTTGTGAGATTGTTCCAAACCCATATAAGAAACATAGATTTATTTTGACCGCAACTGATTTATTTACAGGATGGGTGGAAGTTGTTAGACGCCTATACCAATAGGTGTCATATATCATGATTGACTTAATAAGATATGTAATATGTTCATACCTTTTCTTGTTGCAAAGGTTTTCCATATTGTCAAAAAATCAAAAAATGTAAAAAATGTAAAGAGGGTATACCCTAAAAGAAAAATCAAAGGGTGAAAAGAATACAAAATGGCCAAAAAAGTAAAATAAAATGAACCCCACCAAAAAAAAGGCGAAGGAAAGTGTGCAAGTCTAAATGCTACTACCTTTTGCTCTTATGTAATAAATAAAATTGTGTGCAACTTGTATTCTATGCCACAATTTATGAACAGTCAAACAACTTAAGCTTGGCTAGTTCATCTTTCAATTTTATGTTTTAGATATAGAGAATAAAATCTAACCAAACTGTTTAATCTTGGCAGATAAGTAGATAGGTAGAGTAAATAAAAGGAGCTCAACAGTCTGAGCCCTTGGATGTAATAAGGATAGAATTATATAGATTTCCAAATGTAAAAGAAAAATTGTGATGAGGGTTTGCCAGTCTAAGTGCACCCTAATAAAGAAGAAAAAATGTTAGGGTAAAGTAGGTAGGGTAGGTAGATGATGTTGCAGAATTACATGTGATGGATAATGATTCTAGAAGTCTTAAATCTTTACTTTCATCACAAGTGCAAAGGAAGACACTACACTGGAAGAATTTCAAGCAAAGCAAAGTCAGATTATTAACTTCCCTGCTCATTTTTCCCTAAAAATTTCACTAATTTCCCCTAAGTACTAAGGCATTTGAAAATTAAAGGGGCTCAAGGCATTTCCTTGACTTTTGGAGGGACCAGAACCTCGGTCCAATAATTGGAAAAGCCTAAGTAGTTAAAATCATTCATCATGACATTCATTTACTTCTAAAAAAAATCTTTTCCTAAGTAAAATCCTATTTTACTTAGAAGAATTATGCAATATTTCATAAAATCCCTTCTTATTCAAGCATAAGTTAAATACATTAATCTAATGTTTTACACTTAGCGCTTTTTATTCATTCCCATATTAATTTTTAACTTATTATTTAAATCCCTATGTAAATTTTCCCTTTTCCCGTATTATTTTAATAATAAAATTCCCAAATAATAATATCCCGCCCTTTGGTTGAAAAATAACCATATAAATTTAATTAATTGGTTGAATTTCCAATTAATAAAAAAAATCGATACTTCGCCGTATAAAAGGATTAATTAACCCCCATGGCTAATTAATAACCTAATCCACCAATCAAAATGCCCTTGATGCGATTATTTCATAATAAATTACGTCAGGCCCACCAGTTAATTCCCTGTCATCTTCCTTTCCCGACGACCATCTGATTGACTAATCTCAGATCTATGGTTATTATCAATATCGCTGGCCATCCTCATCCGAATGATAACACGCGATGGCCAAGCGGTTTTCTGAACAGTGCCGCACCACGCGTCGTTCATCGTATGGAATCGCTCGCCCTTTGCTGAAAACCACCTTTCCCCAAAAGCGGTGCGATGGAAGCCGCTTACCGCTTACCTCCCGTGACGAAACCACCGTACTTGCTGATGTCATCCATTAAAATAATAAAAAATCCGCCAACCTTTGACTTTGTGAATAAAACAAAGAACCCATGTCATTTTCATTATTTCACGCAGTGACCAGTGTCCCATGCAATGAATTTCGAAATCAACTGTCAAATTTTACCAACCGTTACCTTGCTGAAGAAAATTGCAGTCGAGTAATCCAGAGTTCATCCGCCATAGCCAGCACCTGTTTAGTCACTGTTTATTTTTGGGAAAACGGGTATTTGCCCTAGTTCCCGTTAAACTCTGTAAAAACTTGGCTTTTGTTTTAAATTCTACATGAAAAACTGAAGCAGAGTTTAAGACTAGTCTTTAGTTCATTCCTCAATTGCAATTGCCTTCCCCAACCTGTGACTGTGCTCGTTTTTCGTCAAAACCCGCAATTCATTTCTGAATCCACAAGAACCAGAAATGGAAATTCCCGTGGCTTTGAATGTCGCACCCCTAAATGCCCCTCACAGAGATTTAGACTATCTGCCTCTAGTAGATAGGGATTTCCAAATTAAAAACCTTGTTCTCAGTGAAAATCCTCTTCGAACATTTTGCCGTTGCAAAGAACCAGAATACCGGAAGCTAAATGGTGGAAAGAAATGTTTGAACTTTTGTAACATTATCCTTAAATGAATTTTTGATTATGTACTATAGTAAGTCATGATAAAAGAGGATAAAAGGATAAACAGAGGTTAGAGAGCATAACAGTTAAAGAGTATCAGTGGTTAAAGTGTATCAGGTAAAAGTTAGAGTGAAAGTTAAAATGAAGTTACAGAGCAGTCAAAGGTAAACAATGAAAGTAATTACAGAGGCAGTAAAATGGTAAAAAGAGATGAAAATACTTTCACCAACATTGAATTTTATCTAAAGTGAAAGTAAAACAGTTAAAAGAACAAAAAGGTGAAAAGATGAAAAACACAACAAGAAGGAACATTTTTGCAGAAATTTCATGCTTTAGTCATTGTTTTACAGAATCTATTGTGATCAATCCAAGATGAATTTTGCAAAAATGAAGGAGGTTTATGTTATTAAGAGGACCATCTACAAAAACTTGTCTCACTTTTCTAACAGCTATTATGATTTTGGAAATATTAAACAATGTTAGAAAGCACTTTTTGCAGAAAATTCCAGTTAAGACATCATTTTGCAGAGAAGATTGTGGCCAATCCGAAATAAATCATACAAAACTGAAGGAATTTTTTGTTCCTAAGAGACCTATCTACAAAAACCTATCTCACTTTTTGCACAGTGATTTCATAATCAGAGATACATTCACATCTTTAAAGGCTATTTTTTCAGATTCTGTAAAACTTTGTTTTACACATCTTTTGCAGAGCCTATTGTGCACAGTTGGAGAGGCATTTTAGGAAAATGAAAGAGGTTTATCTCACCAACATAGTTATATACATTAACCTCTTTCACTTTTTACATATCTATTACGGATTGAGAAATAAAAATATATCATTGGACCTCAAGTTTGCAGAATTGTTGGAGCAGAATGCACAAAGAAAGGAAGCAGTTAGTGACTTGGATGCCTAATCATCAACTAAGAGTTGGATAAAATTCGAATTATCCTCTTTTTCATCACCTATCCATAAAAAATAATGCCAAATAGATGAATTAGTTTGAGTGTCCTTTACTTAAGTTCTATTTATGTAAAACAGTTGGAGAGATTTGTGAACTAATCTTGATATTTTTTCAAGATATTTTAGTTTAGAATTTGTATAAATATTTCACTCTTGGAAGTATTTTGGGGGTGGATTTCTTAGACTTTGCTGTAACATTGACTATTTTGGAATAAAGTGCTATTGGAGAAATTTTGTGTGGCAAGCTGGATGAGGAATTTATGCAAAAGACTTTTTACAGGATTCTTGTGTCAGACTACGGATCAATAAGTCATCTATTTCTTATGTTTTGAAGTCTTTATATTTGTTTTTTATATCAATTGTGTTTCATTTCCGAATGATTAACGAAAAGGAATAAATCAGAAAGTGCTTAAGTGTAATCTGATTTTAATCGTTGTTATTCTAAATGTTTTCTTCTGAACTGGTTTTAAACAGTGAATTCTTAATTGCTCCTGTTTTACTAGTTTATGCATTTTGATTATTTAGTAAAGAATACTTAATTGCTCTTTATTAATAATCACTCAATTTCCCTCTTTCAAACGTGTTGAAGGATTCTTAATAGCCCTTCATCAAATCTGAGTTCATCCCATTCACTTTAAGATATATAATTGTTCCCTGTTTGATTACCTTGCCCTGTGAAACCATCTTTTGTTAAGAAACTTAATCCGGTTAAGCTATTTTCTTTGACTCCATTATCCAAATGGCCTAAATTACTCAATCTTACCCTTAGCTTTTTAATTCCATCACCCAAACTCAATCAAAACCCCTGGACTTTATAACTAGCCTAATATATTTCAAAACAAAGCTAAATTTTACAGAGAGAGCCCTCTCTGGGTACAGATTGGCTAGATTCTGTACCTAAAAGTTGGTTTGTGGTTACCTCGGACTATTTCTTTTGAACCTGGAGAAATTACTGAGTGATAACATAATGGAGACTCCACTGGGAAAGACTAAAATTTTTCTTCAGAAATATTTTACAGGTTCAGATCTGATCTATGATGGTGGACAGTGATCAAACACACAAAGGTTAACATCATCCACCTGGCGACTCCAAATCAATTTCACAATCAAGACTCCACTGGAGGAATGAACCTCAAAGAACAATATGGAAAGATCGGGCTTTCAACTTGGATCTTAATCCAGGACATTATGTTCTTTCTCATTAAGAAAATTTTTCAATGTATATTGTATTTTATAGAAGATCTTAGATTAGCTTTTAATTATTTTCCTTTGAAGATTGTAAGTAATAATTCTCCTAATCTCTTTGAGCAGCTTTCTTATGAATCTAATGATGATCACTATCCAATTAATAAGCCTCAAATAATCAAGACTGATCTTACAATCCCTGTACATATCCTGGTGCCATATAAAGTTCCAGATAGATATAAACCCCTTATTTTACCACCTATACTCCATGATTTTCCTAGAAAATACTACAAATATCTTCCTAGATTTGATGGAGAAGATGGTATCACTGCCTAAAAACATATTCAAGGTTTTGAGAATTATTTGGATTTATTTGAGATTGATGAAGATGATGTTAAAATCAGACTTTTTTCTCTTTCTTTGCAAAATAGAATAAAGAATTGGTTCAAAAATCTGCCTAATGCTAGCATCTCAAATTTCCAGCAGTTTATCAAAATTTTCCTTGATAGATGGATAATCAAAGTTAATCATTTTGTGATCATGGAAGAATATAATCAGTTAAAAAGACATCCAAATGAAACAATACAACAATTTTCTGACAGATTTAATCAAGTTTATTATTCAATACCAAAAAATATTAGACCTCCTCATGATTCAGCTCTCTTGCATTATCCAAGTGCCTTTGATCCAGAAATATAATTTCGGTTAAGAGAAAGAGATCCAAAAACACTTGTACAGATGCAGAACATTGCAGTTGATGTAGAAGTTGATCTGCAAATCAGACAGGAAAAGTTGAAATCAGAAGAAGAGGAAAAGAAAAAGATTGCAGAGGTAAAACTCAGCCTTTTGGTAAGAAAACTAGATGAAAGAACACAAGAAATCACTATGAAAGATGATTTTTTTATTCAAAATCACCATGAAGAAATAGAAGAGGTTGATAGCCATGAACAAATTCCTCTTAATTCAAATTATCATAGATCAGAAAATGAATTTACAGATCAATATGAGGAAGAGGAATTTGCTGATCTAATGTGTATGTTTGATGACATTCCTTCTTTCGATGATTTTCCTAAGAATGATCATTATGATGATAGTTATGTTCTCCAAACTCAAGCTAACTTTACAGAGCAATCAGAAGCTAGTTTGTGGGATGAAGAAACTCAATTTCAACAGATTGAAGACAGTGATCAGCCAATATAAATCAGCCATGAGAGTGAGGAAGAAAGAGGAGAAAATGTGGAAATAAGTGAAGGTTCTTTACCTCTTTGTTTTGCTTCATTTCAGTTCATTAGAGACAACTTTCATGCCATCAATAATCAGCAATCTTTAGGAATTGTGATTGACAACAAAGAAGATAATGAAACGATTGATCAAGATTTTTCAGTTTCACAATTGCAGTTATCAGTTCCCATTGAAATAAATAATCAAATGACACAAGAAAATTTCATACCACTATGTTTTGAACCATTTCAGCTTTTAAAGGAAATGTGGTATGACGTATTTAATGAAAAGGATGAGAAACTTGTTGAAGTTTATGAAGTCTCATGGAAACCTATATGCTATAGGTTGCAGCCATTTTCCCAAGTTTTTCAAGATCCAATAGCAGATATGTTGAATATTGAAGGCATTCAAAACATTCCTTTATTAACTAACTATGATTTTTAGAATCAAGATGATAAAGGATTCTACAGTCAAGCATTACAATGAGTAGGAATATCATCACAAATATTATCTGCAAGTTTGCAGGGAGATAAAGACGAAAATAACATTTCAGATTCATGGCATGGAGGCCATCCAGAACAGATGTACACTTTTTTATATCAGTTAAACATTAGTGTATATATTTTGGAAGATCCTTTTGTACAGTTTCTAGAGTCAACAAAGGAAATCAAGTGTTTCGTTATCCTCTTATTTGTTGACAAGTTTCTAATAGGTTGCAGAAGTATAGTTTTGATAATCAACAAGAAAATGCAACAAAATTTATCAATGTACATAATGCTTGAATGGTTGCATTGGCTATTTCATTTTACCTAACTAGCAGTTGAACAGTAGATTGAGTAGGTAGATGAGTGCCAATAAGCTCAGAATTTTGAGCATTTTTTTTAGTTTTCAATTTTCAGCTATTTTTTCATTAAGTTGGTTTGAAAATTTTTGTGTGTTGTTTTAGTTTCAGATCAGATTTCAGGTTGCAGAAAAAGGACTATATTCAATTCAAGATTTTCAGCCACAGAAAATGCATGTTTTGGATTGGCCCAATGGGATTGGAGGACAACTGACCTGTTGTTTTTAACTTTTCACCAGGAAAATCCATCCCCAAGTGGATCCAGTGTTATGCTCCTATACCAATAGGTGTCATATATCATGATTGACTTGATAGGCTATGTAATATGTTCATACCTTTCCTTGTTGCAAAGGTTTTCCATATTGTCAAAAAAATCAAAAAATTTAAAAAATGTAAAGAAGGTATACCCTAAAAGAAAAATCAAAGGGTGAAAAGAATAAAAAATGGCCAAAAAGGTAAAATAAAATGAACCCCACCAAAAGAAAGGCCAAGGAAAGTGTGCAAGTATAAATGCCACTACTTTTTGCTCTTATGTAATAAACAAATTGTGTGTAACTTGTATCTTATGCCACAATTAGTGAACAGTCAAACAGCTTAAGCTTGGCTTGTTCATATTTGAATTTTATGTTTTAGAGATAGAGAATAAAATCTGACCAAACTGTTTAATCTTGGCAGATAAGTAGATAAGTAGAGTAAATAAAAGGAGCTCAACAGTTTAATCTGAGCCCTTGGATATAATAAGGATATAATTAGATAGATTTCCAAATGTAAAAGAAAAAGTGTGATGAGGGTTTGCCAGTCTAAGTGCACCCTAATAAAGAAGAAAAAATGGTAGGGTAAAGTAGGTAGGGTAGGTAGATGATGTTGCAGAATTACATGTGATGGATAATGATTCTAGAAGTCTTCAATCTTTACTTTCATCACAAGTGCAAAGGCAGACACTACACTGGAAGAATTTCAAGCAAAGTAAAGTCAGATTATTAACTTCCCTGCTCATTTTTCCCTAAAAATTTCACTAATTTCCCCTAAGTACTAAGGCATTTGAAAATTAAAGGGGCTCAAGGCATTTCCTTTACTTTTGGAGGGACCGAACCCTCGGCCCAATAATTGGAAAAGCCTAAGTACTTAAAATCATTCATCATGAAATTCATTTACTTCTAAAAAATCTTTTCCCAAGTAAAATCCTATTTTACTTAGAAAAATTATGCAATATTTCATAAAAACCCTTCTTATTCAAGCATAAGTTAAATACATTAATCTAATGTTTTACACTTAGCGCTTTTTATTCATTTCCATATTAATTTTTAACTTATTATTTAAATCCCTATGTAAATTTTTCCTTTTCCAGTATTATTTTAATAATAAAATTCCCAAATAATAATATCCCGCCCGTTGCTTGAAAAATAACCATATAAATTTAATTAATTGGTTGAATTTCCAATTAATAAACAAAATTGATACTCCACCGTATAAAGGGATTAATTAACCCCCATGGTTAATTAATAACCTAATCCACCAATCAAAATGCCCCCGATGCAATTATTTCATAATAAATTACATTGGGCCCGCCAGTTAATTCCCTGTCATCTTCCTTTCCGGACGACCGTCCGATCAACTAATCTCAGATCTATGGTTATTATCAATATCGCTGGCCATCCTCGTCCGAACGATAACGCGCGATGGCCAAGCAGTTTTCTGAACAGTGCCGCGCCACACGTCGTTCATCGTATGGAATCGCTCACCCTCCGCTGAAAACCGCCTTTCCCCAAAAGCGGTGCGATGGAAACCGCTTACCGCTTACCTCCCGTGACGAAACCACCGTACTTGCTGACATCATCCATTAAAATAATAAAAAATCCGCCAACCTTTGACTTTGTGAATAAAACAAAGAACCCGCATCATTTTCATTATTTCACGCAGTGACTAGTGTCTCATGCAATGAATTTCGAAATCAACTGTCAAAGTTTGCCAACCGTTACCTTGATTAATAAAATTGCAGTCGATTAATCCAGAGTTCATCCGCCATAGCCAGCACCTGTTTAGTCACTGTTTATTTCCCGGAAAACAGATATTTACCCTAGTTCCCGTTAAACTCTGTAAAAGCTTGGCTTTTGTTTTAAATTCTACACGAAAAATTGAAGCAGAGTTTAAGACTGGTCTTTAGTTCATTCCTCAATTGCAATTGCCTTCCCCAACCTGTGACTGTGCTCGTTTTTCGTCAAAACCCGAAATTCATTTCTGAATCCATAAGAACCATAAATGGAAATTCCCGTGGCTTTAAATGTCACACCCCTAAATGCCCCTCACAGAGATTTAGACTATCTGCCTCTAGTAGATAGGTATTTCCAAATTAAAAACCTTGTTCTCAGTGAAAATCCTCTTCGAACTTTTTGCCGTTGTAAAGAACCAGAATACCGGAAGCTAAATGGTGGAAAGAAATGTTTGAACTTTTGTAAAATTATCCTTACATGAATTTTTGATTATGTACTATAGTAAGTTATGATAAAGGAGGATAAAAGGATAAACAAATATTAGAGAGCATAACAGTTAAAGAGTATCAGTGGTTAAAGTGTATCAGGTAAAAGTCAGAGTGAAAGTTAAAATGAAGTTACAGAGCAGTCAAAGGTAAACAGTAAAAGTAATTACAGAGGCAGTAAAATGGTAAAAAGAGATGAAAATACTTTCACCAACATTGAATTTTATCTAAAGTGAAAGTAAAACAGTTAAAAGAACAAAAAGGTGAAAAGATGAAAAACACAACAAGAATGAACATTTTTGCAGAAATTTCATGCTTTAGTCATTGTTTTACAAAAACTATTGTGATCAATCCAAGATGAATTTTGCAAAAATGAAGGAGGTTTATGTTATTAAGAGGACCATCTACAAAAACCTCTCTCACTTTTCTAACAGCTATTATGGTTTTGGAAATATTAAACAATGTTGGAAAGCACTTTTTGCATAAAATTCCAGTTAAGTCATCATTTTGCAGAGAAGATTGTGGCCAATCCGAAATACATCATACAAAACTGAAGGAGGTTTTTTTTCCTAAGATACCTATATACAAAAAAATATCTCACTTTTTTCACAGTGATTTCAGAATCAGAGATACATGCACATCTTTAAAGGCTATTTTTCAGATTCTGTAAAACTTTGTTTTACACATCTTTTTGCAGAGCCTATTGTGCACAGCTGGAGAGGAATTTTAGGAAAATGAAAGAGGTTTATCTCACAAACATATTTATATACAATAATTTCTTTCACTTTTTACATGTCTATTACGGATTGAGAAATAAAAAGATATCATTGGACCCCAAGTTTACAGAATTGTTGGAGCAGAATGCACAAAGAAAGGAAGCAGTTAGTGACTTGGATGCCTCATCATCAACTAAGAGTTGGATCAAATTCGAATTCTCCTCTTTTTCATCACCTATCCATAAAAAATAGTGCCAAATAGATGAATTAGTTTGAGTGTCCTTTACTTAAGTTCTATTTATGTAAAACAGTTGGAGAGATTTGTGAACTAATCTTGATATTTTTTCAAGATATTTTAGTTTAGAATTTGTATAAATACTTCACTCTTGGAAGTATTTTGGGAGTGGATTTCTTAGACTTTGTTGTAACATTGACTATTTTGGAATAAAGTGCTATTGGAGAAATTTTGTGTGGCAAGCTGGATGAGGAATTGATGCAAAAGACTTTTTACAGGATTCTTGTGTCAGACTATGGATCAATAAGTCATCTATTTCTTATGTTTTGAAATCTTTATATTTGTTTTTTATATCAACTATGTTTCATTTCCGAATGATTAACGAAAAGGAATAAATCAGAAAGTGCTTAAGTGTAATCTGATTTTAATCATTTTTATTCTAAATGTTTTCTTCTGAACTGGTTTTAAACAGTGAATTCTTAATTGCTCATGTTTTACTAGTTTATGCATTTTGATTATTTAGTAAAGAATACTTAATTTCTCTTTATTAATAATCACTCAATTTCCCTCTTTCAAACGTGTTGAAGGATTCTTAATTTCCCTTCATCAAATCTGAGTTCATCCCATTCACTTTAAGATATATAATTGTTCCCTGTTTAATTACCTTGCCCTGTGAAACCATCTTTTGTTAAGAAACTTAATCCGGTTAAGCTATTTTCTTTGACTCCATTAGCCCAATGGCCTAAATTACTCAATCTTACCCTTAGCTTTTGAATTCCATCACCCAAACTCAATCAAAACCCTTGGACTTTATAACTAGCCTAATATCTTTCAAAACAAAGCTAAATTTTACAGAGAGAGCCCTCTCTGGGTACGGATTGGCTAGATTGGGTACAGATGGGTCCCTAAAAGTTGGTTTGTGGTTACCTCGGACTATTTCTTTTGAACCTGGATAAATTACTGAGTGATAACATGACCTTCAATCATATGCATATCACAAAATATGTAGAGAAAGTACACTTCCCCAAACTCGCACTTCTTTCGGCTTCCGGACAATAGACTTCGTACTTCTCCCAGCTAAAAGAGACATCTAACTTCTTGTGAGAGAGTGTGCTCCAAATGAATTTGATTTTCTTGTATTTATACGCTCCATGTGAGGTCAAATTAGGTTCCTTGGGCTGACTTGATCTCTTCTAGGTCGACTTGATGTGGAGGATACATAAATCACATTTTACTCAATACTAAGCCTTTATAAATGATTCAAAAGCCTAAGAATTGTATCTTTAAAAGTACAATGACTCTATTGGCTCATAATAAATCCTATAATTCCTCAATGGGGACTTTAACCCAAAAAATGGTGACCCAAGCATGAAACTCGTGCTTTAATAAGTCACAATAATAATAATAATAGTTATTTTCTTTATTCTTTTTACAAGTACATTACAAGATGACTCAAGTACATTAAATGAAGACTGAACCTAGTTACATTTTCCAACACCCCCTCTTAACTAGGGAGGTATTCATCATATGCAAATACAATATAAGATCACAAACCATATGAAACAATGAAGAACTTTAGGCACCGCAATTCCATGGACTATATTCCTGACCAGGGCAATCTATCCACTAGTCTCTCAACAGTTTAGGCATTGCAATTCCATGGACTAGATTCTTCACTAGGGAAATCTATCTTTGTGGGACTAAGATGGACTCAAGCTTTCAGCCTCTCTAGGTACCATCAGGCTTAATTGCTAACCATCAACCCAGGGACCTAGGTGTGTATCCATGGTCAAAGCTCTGTGACCTATGCCACCCTCCCTACTTTGGGACCTAGACATCAACACAAAGTGTCGGCCATATGTCCTCCAAATCAATGCTTCACTCACAAATCCTCTCCTTTATCTATCAAATCAAGGAAAATAAATCTCTTCCGATCAAATTGATCGATAACCAACATGGTATAAAAACCTGAGAGATTTACATGTACAAACACAACCCAAATCAATAATATACTCTCACATGTACATAAATAAATACAAATATTTTGGGTCTTTCAGACAACTTTCATAGTAGGACTATCAACCAAATATTTGATAGAATATTCCTTCATCATACACTTTCCTTCTCCTACTTCTCATGCAACAACATATCCTCTGAAATTCATCCTTTAGTCAAAACCAATATATGCCCTCCCTCTCAAGCAAGGAGCATCTCTTTATCCAAACTCCCTCTTAATATTAGGGAGATATATTCTATTCAAACTTCCTCAGGGAGATTAGATTCTTCTTTTCTTCATCGGATAATATTTTGTGGCTTCCAACCATTTCATTAGAGTTATCATCATCCTTATCATGCTTATCACATCAATGATCATCTTCACCATATTGAAAAAGTGTACCTGCACAACTTATATAGCAAGTACAACCAAATCTATAGAAGCACAAAGTTAGCCCTATGAGAATCACAAAAGCATTTCAAATTTATACATATCAGATACCCAAACTTAATTACAAACAAGAGATATATACTCTTCAACATTTTGCTAGGGACTTTTTCATAAACCCTGGACTACTTCATACCAACTTTCATTCTATCTAGGGTTTTAATGTTGCTTTTAAAGGTGTAACATACCCTACTACAACATATAGAAAACCCTAGAAACAATTAAATATAGATCTACAAGAAATCTAACAACTTTCAGAATTCATATGTTACACTTTCCACTAGAGATTTATACAAATCCGAGATTTCATACAAGAGAATAAATCAACGTCAATCATAGATTAGTCGTTAATATGACCAACTTCCAATAAAGCTAGCTGCAAACCCTATATTTTCAATCAACCGTCAGATACAATCAAAAATCATATTTCATCAATCTTACACAAATCCGAAATCATCATATTGTCATTATTCATTAGAGATTTTCACTTCTACTAAGGTTCAACTTCAAAACCCTAGAATTTCATTCTCACAACCTCAATAATCATTATATAAATAGATCTTAGATTGTTAAATCACACATACTAGAGAATATTAACTACTACTACGGTTTAGCTACAAAACCATATATTTCCAAATATATTCATCATATAACCTCATACAAGGATTTATATTAAATCCTAATATTTATGACCATCAATAACTAGGTCAACACATGTATCTAGGACTTCATGCATATGTACGATAACATTAATACATTACACATACATTGACCTAGACCAAGCTAGGGTTTTTGACCCAAAAGGACATATCTTCACATACCTAGGGGTTCATCATCAAGCAAAGGTATTTTATTTCATTGTCAAACCCAACTTCACAACATATCAATAAATTTGATTAGACCAGGGTTTGATCATACAAACACACACATACAAAGGAAATTATTTCTTAGTCATTATAAGGGTCTTTCTTACACATTCCACCAAACCATAAAAGAGTTAGTATTTCAATATAGGAACATAGAAAACCCAAAATTACTAATGTTTCAAAGGTCCAAGACTTTAGACTTTATCATTCAACCCTAAAAAATTAGGTTTTCCTGATCATACCAACACCCTAAACATGACATCATCAATAAAAACTTCAAATAACATTTCACAATAGCTCTAGGCATTTTAGGGTTTTATACATTCATATTAGCATACCCTTAAGTTAGGGTTTTCTAGAACCTGTCTAGGGTTCTACAAAATTAGTTAAGAATATGAGTGGGGTGGGTAGATTTATCAAGTGATGAATCACTTAGAACAACAATCACTATGATTCAATATAGCTAGACATGACAATGTTAGTAATATACTGTCAAATGAATAAACCTTTAATATAAAGAAACCAATGTTTTAAAGCATACCTTTGTTTCTTGACAAACCTTGTCTTGAGAGGTCTTCCTTCATAGTTCTTGAGAATATAGCAGATGTTTTCCTAATCAATACCATAGAGGGAGAAAGATGATTAATATTAATATAATCAAAACTTAAATAAGTACATGAAATCAAAAATCAAAGGAAATGAGATACTTATCTTTGGGAGTTGTTTAGGGCTCCCTCTAAAGCTTGAGGGATACCTATAAACTTATAAAAATAATAAAATGTATTTTCCAAAAATATGTTAGAAACCTATAAATTCTAAATCATATAAAATAATATATCTAAGGCTACAAGCAAAGGCCTTAGTAGTGTAAGTCCCTAATGTCAAATTCTTCGGGCTTGACTTTCTTTGAGTCTCCTTCTTCAACAATTTTGACTTGATCTCTTTCTCTTTTCTTGTTTATTGGATTGTCGGGACAATCACTCATGTAGTGACCCTTCTTATGGCATTGATAACATTCTACCTTAGACATGTTAACTTTCTTCCTTCGTCCTTTTGATTTCTTTCATTTATGTTGAGCAATGTAGGCATTTGATACTCCTTTATAATTGGTATCTAATGAGATCCTTAATTATTATTGAATGGAGGCAGTCCATAGTTCTTCAAAGATGGGAGCTTCCTTTCAACTGTTAATTCCTGCATCAAATGCACACCAAGTAGGAGGAAATCCTAATAGGGCAGTGATCATGAGTTCTTTATCTAGAATAATTTCATCAATGGCCAAAATATCATCCTTTATTCTTTCTATCTTCACAAAGAAGGAGGCGATTATGTCTTCTTTAGTCATATTTTTAGTTCTTAGCTCACTTTTTAAAAATAGATACTTGGCCAATGTTCTTAATAGTGAATAACTTCGACAAGCCTTCATACATTTCCTAAGCATGGTTGATGTTGGCTATGAATGGGACAAGGTTGTCCTTTATTCCTTCTACCATTAGAGTCATGGCTACCAATTCTAGTTCCCAGAATATCACTTTGTCACCATCACTGGAATCCTTTGTAGGATTATTTACTTTTCCTTTGACCAAATCTAGTACTTTATTCTTTTCAAGGATGAGGTAAATTCACTTCTTCTAGGACCTATAGCTTGAGGTTCCTTCAAGTTTGTTTTCTCCCTTGATTATGTTAAGCATATTCTTAGAATGTAGTAGATTCCTACCCTGCGATGATCCTTTAAATGGTTCCTTGATTAAGTGCTAAAGACTGCATTTTTATTCCTTCTTCCCCAAAGATCTGATACCATGTTAGAAAATCAGAAAGGCAGAAATATTTTCTTATTATTGATAATTACTTGTCATGTTTCTTGTTATTACTATTATTTATATCTTCTTTATTTTAGTTCATCAAGAAATTACCAAAGAAACAACACATAAAACAATAGACACCATATGTAGGAACTATGCCAGGGAAAAACCCCCTCGAGGGGAAAACCCGGTCAAGAAATTATTCCTTTCAATAGTATTAGATACTCTTCACCTTAGACAAAGACCAGATCTTCCCTCCACACAAAGTTGGCCTCCATAATTTCGACCCCTTTCCAGCAACTTCAACTAGGCAGCATCTTCCAGTAACATACGGCTTCCGGAAACAATAAAACTTGGAAGACTTAGATCTCCCAATCCAGAGCACGAAAAAAAGATAGAGAGAGAACAAAAATTTCAATTTTCTTCTTCTCCTTAGACTTACCCAAACTCGCACTTCTTTTGGCTTCCCGGCAACAGACTTTGTACTTGTCCCATCTATAAGAGATATCGAACTTCTTGTGAGAGATTGTGCTCCAAATGAATTCGATTTGCTTGTATTTATAGGCTCCATGTGAGTTAGAATTAGGGTCCTTAGGCTGACTTGATCTCTTCTAAGCCGATTTGATGTGGAGGATACATAAATCATATTTTACTCAATAATAAACATTTTTACATGATTGAAAAGCCTAATAAGGATCTCTTTAAAAGTACAATGATTCTATTGACTCGGCATAAATCCTAGAAGTCCTCAATGAGTAATTTGACCTAAAACATGGCGACCCAAGCATGAAACCCATGCTTTAATAAATAATAATAATAATAATAATAATCATTGTTTTCTTTATTCTTTTGACAAGTACATTACAAGATTACTCAAGTACATTAAATAACGATTGAACCTAGTTACACTTTCCAACAGTTGCAAGGCTTCACAAATGCAGATTAGGCAGGGATTCCATCTCATAGAAAGAGCACCTCAGGTAGAATATTCAGTATTGGATTAACAAAAATTTCCTAGTACAACAGGAAGAAGACATCAGTTGCACTAAATTCAGAAAAATCAGAGTACATGGTTGCTAGTCAAGCAACTTTTGAGGTTATCTGGATGAGGAAGATCCTAGTTGGGTTGTTTTTTAAACATATGGATCCTATAGTGATTTAATATGACAACTAGAGTTGCATCAAACTCTTTGTTAATCTATTTTTTCATGATAGGTCCAAGCATACCGAAATCTAGTACCACCATCTCAAAGATAGTGTGCAGAGTAGGTCATGATGCTAGAGTACATTCCTACGGAGGAACAAGATGCAGAAATTTTGATGAATCACTGTAAAGAGGAAAGATTGAGTTCCATAGAGGCGGGATCGGGCTATCAAATAATCCCATTCTCGCTGAGAGGGATTGTTGAAAATGACACGAAGAAAGATTCTAATTTAATTTTCCCTTGAATTAAATTAGAATAAAATTGTAATTCCACATCGCAATACAACTTGTACGAGTTAAATAAGTTAGTATGACTTAGTTGGTTCAGTTAAATTGAGTTGAGAGTCTAACTCGAGTCCTGTAGAGTGTCTCCTAAAAAACAAGATCCCCGGTTTAGTTTATTTTGAGTTGTAATTAATTAACTCGGTTTATCTAAGTTAAATTCAGTTTAACTAGTTCCAACTCATGGAGAAAATAGTCAAAGTTCAAAGAGTGGAACTTGGACTTGAACCACATTTAGTGATCAATCAGATAACTAATGATTCACTCATAAAAAACTCATGCATGTCATTTGGTTGATTATATCATTCACCCCTTAAGTCCTAAGAAAGTTTATAAAGGTGAATTGCTCGACAGCATAAAGAGGTGAATAGTTTAAAAGGTGTGAAGGGATGAGTATGAGAACAAATTCAAAAATGAAAAGCGGATAAGGCACTATATTATAAAACGGATTGGCAGCAAAGCTTTAACCAAAAGAAAAGGGTAAATGCGCAATGACAATGCTTCGTGGCAGGGCCCGATCATGCTCCGCACATTCATAAAGAAGGATGCGTGAATAATTCTGGGGGGGTCAAGGATGATAAGGGGAAGGTGGAAGCTTCCCCCCCCCCCCAAGAACCTTGATGACATGGCATAAATGGGACCCGCAGTTAAGAACTATGCAGGGGAAACAGCCACAGGTATGAAGATGTTACGATACTTCTTCGGTGGTTCCAATGGACCCGATCCCGATGTACACTTGCCGCTATGACTCAATGGTAAGGTAAGTCCTAGGACCCCCGGTACACGACCAGTACCGATATTTAACCAGATGCGTGGTATGCACCTGACCGAAACCGGATAAGCAAATGACCAGATGCCACACGTCTTAGTGTCGGCATCCTTATGACGTCAGCCCTTATAACATCACCCCAATCTCGTTTTCTGGGATGTTTTAAGTTGTATAACTCTGTTATGTGATTTACAGTGGTAAAATAATTTCTTTTTTACGGTTACTGTATAAGCTAAAGCTCGAACGCCCAGTACTAGTGCCTCCAGGTCGTTTTCAACCTCCCTGCACCGTTTTCCCCCCAAGTACGGTCCTATTCACACTGGTATTCCATCCCTTTTACTATCTGGTTTCCTTTCACTTTGCTTTCTTTATAATGGTCATGGGTAAAGTCGCAGTGAAGAAGTCAGAGCCAGAAACCCCTCAAGCTCGCGAGTCCAGGGCTTCCCCTGGACCAGAACCCTTCATAGATTTACAAGCTCACATCCAAGACCCACAATACCCATTTTTCATTAGTAGCGTCAAGCCTGAGCTGTTAAGGAAGCATGTGGAAAATAGGGATAAGTTTCGAGTCGTTCTATCTTATCTGTATCACCAAATTACTCCCCCAGTCTACCCAGTGGGCGAATTTATTTACTGGCTCAGAGAGGCTTACGATGAACATCGGGATATGTTCCTATCCTCTTAGGGGAAAAAAATATTTATTATATCACCTGGAATCATCAAAAAAGCTCTCTGCTTCCCTACCAGTTCGAATTACATCAGTTTCAATGAAATGACGTTATCTCGACAGTTTTCTAAATTACCATGGAGGCAACAGAGAGATTTTATCGCTGCTATTTTGTACTCAAACCTCACATCTTTCCAGTCTGCAAATTCAGTTCCCTTGAGTACATTCAAGGAGGACCTTCAGCCCATCCTTGCTCTCATTGCAGGACTATTAGGTGTGGAAGGTGTCGGGCGAGTCTCGAAAGAGTGCATAGCCCTGCTATGGTTAATGTCACAGCCCGGTGTTGTATTGGATATCCCTGGTTTTCTGGCCTCCACCATCCAAACCCAGTTTCAGGACCTCGTAGATACTGCTCGTTTTCGCTTCTGTTCCATGGTATTTTATCTTTTCCTCTTCCAGCAAGCTGATAAGTTTGAGGGTTTGGGTTTAGAAAATGTCTATAGGATAAAATCTCAGCCAATACCTATTTTTTACTGGAATCCCGCAACACATCAGTTGGAAAATGGGGTGGGCTACTCAAGTTTCTTGAACGATTTTATGTCCATAGCTTATACCATCATTCATGATAACCCTCCACCTAGGATTTTTCTTAAGCAGAAGAAATGGCTGCAGTGCAGTGAGGCTGAAAGCACGGGAGACTGGTACCTATATGATGACTACACTGAAATCAGGGTTTATGGTGTTGAAACTCCCCCCTACAAATTGCCAGTTTTTCCCGCCCTGTGGATTTATGCCCTGGAATACCTTCGGAAGACCTTGAAGGCTGATCAATTCCACTTCCTCCCTATGAAAAAGGGGTTCATTATCAAGCTTCCTACAACCATCGGCCCCTTAATTGTTAACTCGAGGCATGCCCTTCCCATAGTGGAAGACATGCTCAAAGGCATGGATTTAAGGCAAGGGAAAGCTTGGCCCTATGATCCGAGAGGCATCATTTCAAAAAAAAGGAAGAAGATTAAATCAACTCCTTATGCCCATGAAACTAAACCCTTCATCAAGTGGCGAGCTAACCTTGAAACCTGGCCTTTGCTTTCACATATGGAGACCAATTCATCTGCGACACGGGAAAAGGGGGATACGGCTTCGACAAAAGAAGCGGGTCAGAAACAAGTGGAAGAGGTCGGCGCTTCAAGGGAAGGTTCCCCGCCTTCTAAAAGGCAAAGAACCAGAACCAACGAAGAAGAAAGTACCGGAGAAGACACATTGTTGCAGAAAGAAACACTTCATGGTCAATCAAGCAAGGGCAAAGTAGGTTTTTTGGTAATACGTGATGGCACATCATCCTCCGACTTCTCAGAAGTTTCACAAGCCATCATTGCTACCAGCTCCATAGGGGAAAATGAAAGGAAGGTGAGGAACAAATAAGTCAGGGAAAAGCACTTGTCTGAATTAGAGGGATATGTTGACAGGTATCAGACTAGGTTTTCAGCTGCAATAGATATGGACAAAGAACAACTGATAATGGCTATGACTGAGGCAATTTTAGACCCAGAGGTTGGCACCACCAGCTATAAAGATCGGGAAATAGCAATAGCCATGT
Organism: Pinus albicaulis; assembly: GCA_034641835.2. NCBI lineage: Eukaryota > Viridiplantae > Streptophyta > Pinopsida > Pinales > Pinaceae > Pinus > Pinus albicaulis. The sequence continues at coordinate 86,364 of JAXQQM020092005.1, forward strand.
CAGAAGTCTCGCCAATTGACAATTTCAATCTTTTTCAATGTTTTGGTGATATGTTAAAAGACGAGGTGGTGAAGCTCTCCCTCACTCTGAGGAATTTACAAACCAAGCATAACCAAGTGCTCGATAACCTCTGAATGGAGAAGATCAACTCCCGTGCACTCTCAAACGATTTACATAGTCTCCAAGAAGTGGTGAAAGGAAAAGAGAGTGGTAAAGCAGACCCCCAAAGTCACCTCGTCTCAGAGTTTCAAAAGCAGATTACAGCCCTAAAGCGTAAGGTGAACATACCTGGCTCCCAGCACTTACAAACTGTTGAATTAGCCCAAGTGGAAAAGGATAAGTCCAACCTGTCAGACTCCCTTGCAAAGGAAAGGGAAGAAAAGAATAGAATTTATGGTGAGATGACCGCCATCCAGGTAAAAATGGATGAGCTACAGAGAACCTGGGATACCCATGTATGCTCTACACCACCTCCTGAAGGGACCAGCTCACTCTCGGAGCAGTTGACTACGACACTGGCCGACCTTCAAATGGCGGGGAAGTAGGTCCTAACAGCATGGCAAAAGATCAGTGAGCTCGAAGCCACCCTCAAGGAAAATTCCAAGAAGGTTGCTGCTCTGCAGAAGGAGATAGATGAAGGAAAAAAGGAGAAGGAACAACAAGAGAAGACTATTCGAGATCTCACGAATCGGATAAAGGGAAATATTACTCTTCTGGATGCTCGGCGTTTGATTTGGGCCGATATTATTATGGAAGTGAAGAAGCGTTGGGTTTACTTAACTATCATCGAAGAAAAAAGGGTCGTAGTGCACCTATTCAGAAGAACACTTCACGAAGGGAGTACTGATGCCTCAACTAGGATCGACAATGCCAAAAGGTATATTTCTCTCTAAAATTATTTAATTCCAACATATTTAGTTAAGCAAGGAATCAAGAGCAGATTCAAGGAAGCGTCAGAATGTCAGAAAGTGATAGAAAAGGAATCTGCACGTAGCCTTGCATTGAGCATTTTGGAAAAGGTGGAAATCAGTTTAGAGCAGTTCGAAACAGATTGGATAGAGCTAACACTCATTGGCCTCCCATCATGCTGGGAACCTTCAAATGCAGTCCTACAGCCATTACCAGTATATGAATTTCGGCTGACAAATGAAATGAATCGAACTAACATACCTTGTAAGAGGTCTGCCCGACTCAAGGCTGAAACTATAGTTTCAGTACTCAGCAAAGAGTTCTCGCTTCTTCATCAGGTAAAATACAGGATACCCACCCAGGTGAGCTATGCTGAATTGATTGAAGTTTACATTCGGGCTGAATATTTCACCACAATACCTGAGCCTGAAATCGACACTTGGTAGAGATGTACAAGTTATGCGAGTTCGTTAGCCAGCTCTTCCGCGACCATAGTACCCCCTGCTTCAGCCACTGCCTGGACTCTTTCTCACCACTAAAAGTTGTAAACTCGTGATTGGGCCCGTGAGGCCTCTTGTCTTATTTTTACTTTTTAATTTAATTATTCGAGTGAGATTCATATTTCACTCTTGCAAGTTTTTACTTTCTGTTAGAAATTTGTGATGTTTTCTTTAGAAACGGCCATGAGCTCGGATGGTAAAATAATGGGAAGTGTTTTTACCTCATCATAAATTTTGATGTTTTTATCAGGACTTGTAACTGCATACTAGCACGTGGAAAAGATATTTTCCCAAAATATATTTCCGCTTATGATCATTGAAAATGCTATAAAACCAGTAAGCAGGGACAGAACAAGGGTTCTAGATTTTTCAAAGAACTCACTATAAAGGACTTTGTATGTATTTTGTCTGAGTTTTGATATTAATTTTGAAGATCCCATCAGGATTCAATGATAAGGAGTTTTGTTGACATTGGGGATTCTGATCAGAATGATCCACAGTTTGTAGTTCTTCCTTATGTTTTGCAATACAAATTTTCATTTCATCTATCTCCACATTTCTCATATCTATGTTCTGGAATGCGAATGCTCATATGTTTAAATGTTGATTTATTGTTATAGATACTCATATTTACTCATGTCTAGTACTTTAAATATGGCTCAGGCAGGATATTTTGTTTCACTCTTTACCTCTTCCATCGTTCCTCTGATGTTAGCTATAATGGGCCTTTGTCTTTAAAAATTTTCTCATATATGGATTCTTATCATCGAATAGGCCAAGTATATGTGGATTTTTCCTCTAGATAAGCCATTGTTATAGTTAATATTCACTATATTTTCTTACACAGCCATCACCTACTTTTACTTGATATATGTGAGTCATTTCAGAATTTAGCCCCCTTTACAGCATTCTGTCTTAGAGCTGTCAGATACATTTATATATTGAAGTGTGTACTCGGTTACTACAGTCTCACAGTTGTTGTGTTTTACTTTGGGGTCTTGGTTCCATTTTTATCAAATCATCCATCTAAGTGATTATAGCATGAGAGCCTTGTCATGTCAACTCCTATCAGTTGAATCTTATGCTCCATGTAGTTAATATTTCCTAGGAACTGGTCTTTATACAACTCAAGGTTGTCTCTAGGAGTGAAAACATCTTTCTATCGCCGTTGCCAGGGATACGAATTGTAGAAAAGCTAAAATCCCTGGGCCTCGACAAAATTTTCATTCGCCCTTCAGAATAGGTGAGCAGGAAGGGTTGAGAGTTGTAGATCCCTCACCTTGGCGACTCCACTATCATTCAAAAGATAAATCTATTTTGTAGTCTTGGCTTCTCGAAAGCCACATCTGAGGTCAGATACATCCCATTGAGAACACCTTCGGTGTCTGACCCAAAAAATATTTTACACAAGAGAGGTTGGAGAGAAAGACAGTGAACCCACACGGATATTCCTAGATTTTCTTTGGAAGACTCTCCATCCTCCTCCTCCCAAATAGCTCAAGATCAAGGTCCTGACTCCACAGTGAGAACCCTTTATTATTCTTTAGATAACCCTTCTCTGGAAAAATTTCAAGTTAAATATGAAGCCGAATCTGTAGATACCACCAGCTTCTTTCTTCATCCCACTCCTGAAGTTGAAGAAGTTAAAGAAGTCACAAAATTTTCTGTTGTTAACATTCCAACATTTCCATCAGCCCCTCAAGCCTACATTCAATATATACCAATTTTCATTCATACTTCTCTTCCACCACCTCCTCTTACGCATCATATTCTCTCGCCACCCCCACAACCTCCAATGGCCGTCCCGGGCTTCTTGTTAAACAAATATGCCCCCCTGGCATTGCCTCAGGTTTTAAACAATATGCCTCAATATTATTTGAAAATACTGCCTCGTTTCAATGGGGAAAATGATATTGAAGCTCAAAAAAACCTGGAAGTTTTCCATGCCTTTGCAGAAAACTTCAATGTCGAACATCTAGATGTAGTGTTGAGATTGTTTGTTCAATCCTTAGATGGAGAGGCCAGAAAATGGTTCAAAACTTTGGGAGACCGCTCCATTAATAACTGGGAAGAGATGGAAAATTTCTTTATCAGAAAATGGGGAGAAAGAAATACCATGGATATTGTCTCACAGAGTTCAATGCACTCAGAAAAAGACATAATGAGGGAGTGTCGGAATTCATTAAAAGGTTCAAAAAACTATACACAAACCTTCCAGCTGAAATGAAACCTCAACAGACTGCTACTAAAGTGGTGTTTGTAGCGGCATTTGATTTAGAATTCAGATTCTCTCTAAGAGAAAGGAAGTCTGCTACCCTGGATGAGGCCTAGACCGATGCACTGAAGGTGGAGGCTAATTTTGCCTCTACAGTAAAATCAAAGGGGAGGTTAGATCATGATGCTAGGCGGAGAGGAAAAGAAGAGGTATCCACATCCGGTCAAGATAGAGAGGTATCTGAAAATAAGATCGAGGAGATGAATAAAATGATCAAGAACCTTTCAAGCAAGTTGGTAAAGCTTGAACTTGAGGCTAATAACTCATCCTCTAATTCATTCCAAAATGCTCCAAACAGGGGTTATATTCTGCAATACAGAAAGCCACCTCTATAAATACTACAAAGAGAGCAGAAGGAGCAGCAAGACTAGGTACCACCCCCACTGTATCTGGAAGGAAAAATGGATGGCCCTACCGAAGACATTCCTGATGGACAAGATGATCAATATCTCGCTTATTCAAATAGTAACAAAGTTGAGTTTTCTTTGCAAGAGGGTGATGGAGTGGGGTTTCCATTAGAAGAAGAAGAAGAAAAGGCTAGAGTCACTGAGGATCAGAGATAGATGATTACCGCAAGCAGTTCGTAGACTTCATCCAAGCACAGTTTCATAGAAAATATGATCTCAGGTCTTCTAGAAAAAGAACCCGTACACAAGAACAAGAAGAAGAGATGCCCAAGCAAGGAAAAACTGCACAGAAAGTGACAACGGTGTAGAAGGTCGGAGATAAAGGTAAGAGACCTATAACGGAGCCTTCACATTCCAATGATCATATTCCTTCCTCTTCTAAGTTGGCCCCTACTCCAAATTCCAAACCTGTACTGAAATAAGAGAAACCTCTAGTCGAGAATAGAGAGTCAAAAGAAAATACCATAGAGAAGCCTCCCTCTTTTTTTAATCTGCAAAAGGAACTTGAGAAAGTTAAAATCTCGGTCCCCTTGACTAAACTACTGAAACAACCAGTCTACCAGTCTTAGGTCTCTTCTTTCATGCTTCCCCAAGAATCAACCCTAATCCCAGATAGTTTGAACCTCCAGGAAGAAAGGCCCATGGTGGTGTTCGGTCCTCATGTTGAAGAATTAGACGCTTCGACCCCTCCTTTCTATGTTTCATTATTAATTCATGATTTGTTACTGCATAATTGTATGCTGGATTCTGGAGCATCCCATAATCTCCTTCCCCTATCGGTGATGGAGAAATTGGGGCTGCAAATCACTCGCCCATATAAAGACCTCTACTCTTTTGATTCCAAAAGAATCAAATGTTTGGGGATGATCAAGGATTTGGTGGTAAATCTAGCCCAAATTCTGGCCAAGAGTGTGGTGATGGACATAGTAGTAGTAGATATCCCAGCTCGATTTGGTATGTTGTTATCAAGATCTTGGGGAACAAAAATTGGAGGATCTATAAAGCTGGACCTAAACTATGCTACCATCCTTGTGTTCGGGGGACAAGAAAGGAGGTTATACCGGGAAACAAGGTTTATGAAAATGGTCACTAAGGCTGATAATTCAGTGAATTCTCCAGTATACAGCAAAGAGAGTGATTTTTCTTGTTTGATGCTTGAACAAGACCCTGATTACGTACAGGAGCCGTCTTTCTGCCAGATAAATACGGAGCAATCCTCGAGAAATGAGGAAGGTGGGATTTGGACATTACACTTTGATGGAGCCAACTCAAGAGAAGGAAACGGAGCTGGAGTTCTCTTGATCTCCCCTACTGGACAGTTGGTTTTGTTATCCTTTAAATTGGAGTATGAAGCCACTAAAAATGTGGCTAAATATGAAGCATTTCTCCTAGGTCTACAAACAGCAAGGAGCATGAATATTCAGAGTCTGAGAGTACTGGGAGATTCAGAATTGGTGGTGAGACAGGTGAGAAATCAATGTCAAGCTAAGCACCCACGTCTGAGGGCTTATAGAAACGAGGTATGGGACTTGGTAGATAACTTGTTCTTATCATTTAATATTCAATTTATGCCAAGAGACCAGAACAGAATGGAGGATTTTCTGGCCATGGCTGCCAGTACTTTTCGAGCACCTCAGAATCCTCTTTTAAGATATGAGATAGAGGTCCGCTATCATCCTTCCATCCCCGACAATGTCAAACACTGGCAAGTGTTTGAATATGAAGAGCAAGTGAGAAGATTCATGGAGACAGTTGGAGAGTTCTCCAATATGGATATCGACGTCTGTGAAGCAGAGACTGAAAACCTTCCTCGAAACAAATGGCAAGAAACCATGGCTGGTCATAAGGTGCTACAACTCAAAGGAAATGTGATACCCAGAGTATTGGTCCCTTTGGAGAGGTTGTTCGATAAAAATGACGTTCCAATACAGCCAAGTAAGGTGGTCGAAGAAAATCAGGTGGATGACCTGAACCTTGGCACCGAGTCTGATCCAAAGATTATAAAGCTGTCTAGTAAGGTTCCTGAAGAATACAAGGAACAATATCAGCAATTGTTTCAAACATATAAAGATGTTTTTGCATGGTCCTATCAAGATTTGAAAACGTTTGATATCACATCATTCAGCATAAAATCTCGTTGAAAGGAGATGCAAAGCCACATAAACATAAGCTAAGACAAATTAACCCTTTGCTCCTTCCCTCCATAGAGAAGGAAATCAAGAAGTTGTTAAAGGAAAAGATCATTGTACCATTAAGATATTCTGAATGGGTGGCCAACTTGGTCCCAGTTCGAAAAAATAATGGAGAGATAAGACTGTGTGTCGACTTTCAGAACTTAAACAGAGTATCTCTAAAGGACAATTACCCACTGCCAAATATGGACAACATATTGCAGAAGGTAGTGGGAGCTTCACGAATGTCCATGATGGATGGATTTTCTGGATACAATCAGGTGGCAGTGCTTCCGGAGGATCAAAAGAAGACCGCATTCACCACCCCCTGGGGGACGTTTATGTATGCTCGGATGCCGTTTGGACTGATCAATGCAGGGGCTACATTTCAAAGGGCTATGGATATTGCTTTTGTGGGGGAACAGGATAAATTCTTGGTGGTTTACCTGGATGACATCACTGTGTTCTCGAGGGATGATGCAAAACATATTGAGCACCTGCGCAGAACTTTTGTGAAGTGCCGAAGGTATGGTCTCTCTCTAAACCCTCAAAAATCATTATCTGCTTTAGAAGAAGGTAAACTGTTAGGGCATATTGTGACAAGGGCTGGGGTGAAAATTGACCTGAAAGGGGTAGAAGTTATAAATGGTATTTCCCATTTGCGCAGAACCTTAGAGAAGTGTCGAAGGTATGGTCTCTCTTTAAACCCTCAAAAATCATTATTTTCTTTAGAAGAAGGTAAACTGTTGGGGCATATTGTGACAAGGGTTGGGGTGAAAATTGACCCGAAAAGGGTAGAATTTATAAATGGTATTTCCTTTCCCAGAAATAAGAAAGAGGTGCAAGTGTTCCTTGGACGTGTAAATTTCCTGAGAAGGTTCATCCCAAACTATGCGGAGATAGTCCGGCACATAACTGAGATGTTGAAGAAGAATAATGAAGTAAAGTGGTATCCTGAGTCACGAGAGGCTTTTAATAGGATTAAAAATGCCTTCGCAGAAGCTCCAGTGTTGGCTTGACCGGATTATGCTAAGCCTTTCATGATATTTTCATTCGCATCTCCTCACACTGTTGCAACAGTATTATTACAAAATAATGAGGAGGGGTATGAGCAACCAATCACCTTCTTCAGTCAGGTGCTCTGTGATGCTGAGTTAAAATAAAACATCCTGGAGAAACAAGCTTATGCCCTGGTAAAATCCCTCAAGGAATTTTGGATGTATGTCTTGCAGTCCTCCATTACTGCATTTGTACCCACAACAGCTGTGAAATACATCTTGATCCAGGGATATAGTGAGGGGAAAAGAGGAAAATGGATAGCAAAGATACAAGAATATGAGTTGGAAATACGTCCCACCAAGCTAATTAAAGGATAAGGATTAGCTAAAATCCTGTCAGAGTCAAACTATCAGGCTTTGGGGATAAATCTATTTATGGTAGCAAATGAGGAGTCTGAAAAAATAGATGAATGATGTGAGATAGAAACAAATACACAGAATAATCATATGAAGTACCTCCTCAGTCCGTGGTACAATGAAATCGTAGAATATCTCTTGAATTTTTGATGTCCCCCTAGTTGTGACAAAACAAAATATAGAACGGTGAGGCTAAAATCTCAGAAATTTCTTGTAGCAAATGGTCATTTTTACTGGAGAGACCCATCAGGCATAATGCTCCTATGCCTCATTGAAAATGAAGTGGAAGAAATAATGGCAGAGTTTCATGAAGGCATCTGTGGTGGTCACTATAGCTAGAGGGCCACTACACATAAGATTTTGAAAGCTGGATTTTTCTGGCCCAAGCTCTTCGGATATGTTTTTGCCCATCCAAGAGCCTGCGAAAAATTTCAAAAAAATTCTGAAAGGCAGACATTTTCACCCTTGCCCATGATCCCAGTACACCTAGAAGAACCCTTAAAATAGTGGGGAATTGATTTTATTGGCAAAATTCATCCTACATCAGGTGGGAAACATAAATGGATATTAACAGCCACCGACTATTTCACTAAATGAGTGGAGGTTGTGCCAGCAAGGAATGCAACAGACACAGCAGTGATGAAATTTATGGAAGATAACATCATCTCAAGATTTGATTGTCCTGCCAAGATTGTTATAGACAGTGCTTATGCTTTTAAGTTTGCTAAACTCATCAGTTTCTGTCAACAATATAATATTTTATTGGGGCATTCTATAGCATACTACCCACAGTGGAATGGTTTAGTAGAATCTTCAAATAAAACCTTGGTGAGAGCGTTGAAGAAAGCCATTAATGAAAACCAGAAGAACTGGGATTCCTAGCTCAAATTCGTGTTGTGGGAGAATAGGATCACTAGTAAGAGGTCGACAGGCAAATCCCCATATGAAATGGTTTATGAAAGAGTAGTAGTTTTCCCCATACAATTGGACTTACCAGTGGCTAGATTCATGCAGGATTGTCAGGAGAATGAATCAGTTCGTGGAGTTGGAGGAGACTTTAAATCAAGTGAATCAGAGATTAACTGAATATCAAGAGAAAATGAAGGACTTGTTTGATCAGCATGGCAAATATAAAAAGATGCAGGTCGGAGACTTGGTATTAATATGGTACATACGGAGGGAACCGAACGACACTACCAGGAGAATGAATCAGTTCGTGGAGTTGGAGGAGACTTTAAATCAAGTGAATCAGAGATTAACTGAATATCAAGAGAAAATGAAGGACATGTTTGATCAGCATGGAAAATATAAAAAGATGCAGGTCGGAGACTTGGTATTAATATGGTACATACGGAGGGCCGAAAAAGGAAACCATGGAAAATTCGATCCTTTATGGTTTGGTCCCTTCGAAATTTTTGAACGAGGAGGAAACAACACCTTCAAGCTAGAGAATATGTAGGGTGACTTGCTCGACGCCCCTGTGAATGGGCAATTGTTAAAACCCTTCATCCAGTTTTGATTCTATTCGAAAAGGTCTGATGTATTATATTGTACATTATTTAGCCGCTTTTATTTTAATGTTGTTTGTTTTGAAGTATCATGAAGAAGAAGGAAAGGTACCGAGGAGCCGTGTCTACACAGAAGGGGCTAACAGATGGTGTGCGAATTTCTCAACACATTTGAGGACAAACGTGTTGTCCCCAAATGGAGCCAATGTTGATTATATCATTGACCCCTTAAGTCCTAAGAAAGTTTATAAAGGCGGATCGCCCGACAGCATAAAGAGGTGAATAGTTTAAAAGGTGTGAAGGGATTAATATGAGAACAGATTCAAAAATGAAAATTGGATAAGGCACTATATTATAAAATGGATTGGTAGCAAAGATTTAACCAAAAGAAAAGGGTAAAGGCGTGATGAAAATGGTATGTGGAGGGGCCCCTTCATACTCCGCACATTCATAAAGAAGGACGTGTGAATAATTCCGAGGGGGTGGGTCAAGGATGATAAGGGGAAGGTGGAAGCTTCCCCCCCTTGAACCTTGATGACATGGAAAAAATGAGACCCACAGTTAAGAAATATGCAGGGGAAACGGCCACAGGTCTGAAGATGTTACGATACTTCTTCGGCGGTTCCAGTGGGCTCGATCCTGATGTTCACCTGTCGCTACAACTCAATGGTAAGGTAAGTCCTAGGACCCCCGATACACGACGGTTACTAGTATTAAACCCGATGCGTGGTATGTACCCAACTGAAACTGGATAAGCAAATGACCAAATGCCATGCATCTCAATGTCGGTGTCCTTATGATGTCAACCCTAATAGCATCACCCTAATCTCATTTTTTGGGTTGTTTTAAGTTGTATAACTCTGTTTCACGATTTATAGTGGTAAAATACTTTCTTTTTATGGTTACTATATAAGCTAAAGCTAGGATGCCTAGTACCAGTGCCTCTAGGTCGTTTTGAACTTCCCTGCACTGTTTTCCCCCCAAGCACTGTCCTATTCACATAGGTATTCCATCCCTTTTACTATCTGATTTCCTTTCACTTTGCATTCTTTATAATGGTCATGGGTAAAGTCGCAATCAAGAAGTCAGAGCTAGAACCCCTCAAGCTCGCGAGTCCAGGGCTGGCCCTGGACCAAAACCCTTCACAGATTTACAAGCTCACATCCAAGACCCACAATACCCATTTTTCATTAGTAGCGTCAAGCTCGAGATGTTCAGGAAGCATGTGGAAAATATGGATAAGTTTTGAGTTGTTATGTCTGATTTGTATCACCAAATTACTCCCCCGGTCTACCCAGTGGCCGAATTGATTTGTTGGCTCAGAGAGGCTTATGATGAACGTTGAGATATGCTCCTATCCTCTCAGGGGAAAAAAATATTCAGTATATCCCTCAAAATCATCAGAAAGCCTCTCTGCTTCCCTACTAGTTCAAATTATGTCAATTTCAATGAAATGATGCTATCTCAACAGTTTTATAAATTACCATGGAGGCAACAGAAATATTTTATCACTGTTATTTCTGACTCAAACCTCATAGCTTTCCCGTCTGCAAATTCAGTGCCCCTGAGTACATTTAAGGAGGACCTTCAGCCCACCCTCACTCTCATTGTGGGACTATTAGGTGTAGAAGGTGTAGGGTGAGTCTCGAAAGAATGTATAGCCCTGCTATGGTTAATGTTGCAGCTCGGTGTTGTATTGGATATCCCTATTTTTCTGGCCTCCACCATCCAAACCCAGTTTCAGGACCTCTTAGATACTGCTCATTTTCGCTTCTGTTCCATGGTATTTTATCTTTTCCTCTTCCAGCAGGCTGATAAGTTTGACGGTTTGGTTTTAGAAAAATTCTATAGGATAAACTCACAGCCAAGACCTATTTTTGACTAGAATCCCGCAACACATCAGTTGGCAAATGGGGGGGGCTACTCAAGTTTCTTAAACGATTTTATGTCCATATTTTATACCATAATTCATGATAATCTTCCACCTAGGATTTTTCCTGAGCAAAAGAAATAGCTACAGTGCAGTGAGGCTGAAAGCACAGGAGACTGGTACCTATATGATGACTACACTAAAATCAGGGTTTATGGTGCTAAAAATTCCCCCTACAAATTGCCAGTTTTTCCTGCCTTGCGGATTTATGCCCTGGAATACCTTCGACAGACCTTGAAGGCTTACCATTTCCACTTCCTCCCTATGAAAAAGGGGTTCATTCTCAAGCTTCCTACAACCATCGACCCCTTCATTGTTAACTCGAGGCATGCCCTTCCCATAGTTGAAGACCTACTCAAAGGCATGAATTTAAGGCAAGGGAAAGCTTGGCCCTATGATCTAAGAGGCATCATTTCAAACAAAAGGAAGAAGATTAAATCAACTCCTTATGCCCCTGAAACTAGACCCTGCATTGAGTGGTGAGCTAACCTTGAAACCTGGCCTTTTCTTTCACATATGGAGACTGATTCATCTGTGACAGGGGAAAAGGGGGATACGACTTCGAAAAAAGAAGCAGGTCAGAAACAGGTTGAAGAGGTTGGTGCTTTAGGAGAAGGTTCCCCGCATTCTAAAAGGCAAAGAACTAGAACCAACGAAGAAGAAAGTACTGGAGAAGATCCATTACTGCAGAAAGAAACACTTTATGGTCAATCAAGAAAGGGCAATGAAGGTTTTGTGGTAATACGTGATGGCACATGATCCTCTGAATTCTTAGAATTTTCACAAGCCATCACTGTTACTAGCTCCATAGGGTAAAACGAAAGGAAGGTGAGGAACAAAGCAGTCAGGGAAAAGCACTTGTCTGAATTAGAGGGATATGTTGACAGGTATCAGACTAGGTTTTTAGCTGTAATAGATATGGACAAAGAACAATTGATAATGGCTATGACTTAGGCAATTTTAGACCAAGAGGCTGGCACCACCAACTATAAAGCTCTGGAAATAGCAATAACCATGTCAAAAGTCTCGCCAATTTACAAGTGCAATATTTTCTAATTTTTTGGTGATATGCTAAAAGACGAGGTGGTGAAGCTCTCCCTCACTCTGAGGAAGTTACAAACCAATCATAACCAAGTGCTCAATAACCTTAGAATGGAGAAGATCAACTCCCGTGTACTCTCAAACAATTTACATAGTCTCTAAGAAGTGGTGAAAGGAAAAGAGAGTGGTAAAGCAGACCCCCAAAGTCACCTCATCTCAGATTTACAAAAGCAGATTACAGCCCTGAAGCATAAGGTGAACATACTTGGCTCCCAACATGTACAAACTGCCGAATTAGCCCAAGTGGAAAAGGATAAGGCCAACCTGTTAGACTCCCTTGCCAAGGAAAGGGAAGAAACAAATAGAATTTCTAGTGAGATGACTGCCCTCTAGGTAAAATTGGATGAGCTACAGAGAACCTAGGATACCCATGTATGCTCTACACCACCTCCTGAAGGGACCAGCTCACTCTTGGAGCAGTTGACTATGACACTGGCTGAACTTTGAACGGCGAAGATGCAAGTCCTAACAGCACGACAGAAGATCAGTGAGCTTGAAGCCACCCTCAAGGAAAATTCCAAGAAGGTTGCTGCTCTGCAGAAGGAGATAGAGGAGGGAAAACAGGAGAAGGCACAACAAGAGAAGACTATTTGAGATCTCACAAATCGGACAAAGGGAAATATTATTCTTCTGGATGCTCAGTGCTTGATTTGGGACGATATTATTATGGAAGTGAAGAAGCATTGGGTTTACTTAACTATCATTTAAGAAAATAGGGCGACAGTGCGCCTGTTCATAAGAACACTTCACGAAGGGAGTAATGACGCCTCAAATAGGATCGACAACACCAAAAGGTATATTTATCTCTTAAATGATTTAAGTCCAACAGATTTAGTTAAGCGAGGAATCAAGAGAAGCTTCAAGGATGCATCAGAATGTCAGAATGTGATAGAAAAGGAATCTGCACGTAACCTTGCATTGAGCAGTTCAGAAAAGGTGGCAATCAGTTTAGAGAAGTTTGAAACAAATTGGACAGAGCTAACACTCGCCGGCCTCCCATCATGCTGGGAAAATTCAAATTCAGTCCTACAACCATTACCAGTATATGAATGCCGGCTGACAGATGAAATGAATCAAACTGACATACCTTCTGAGAAGTCTGCTCGACTCAGGGCTGAAACTATAGTTTCAGTGCTCAGCAAAGAGTTCTCACTTCTTCATCAAGTAAAATATAGGATACCCACCCAGGCGATCTATGCTGAATTGACTGAAGTTTACATTCGGGCCAAAGCTTTCACCACAATACCTGAGCCTGCAATCAACACTTGGCAGAGATGTACAAGTTATGCAAGTTCGTTAGCCATCTCTTCCACGACCATAGTAGTGCTTACTTCAGCCACTCCCTCGACTCTTTCTCACCACTAAAATTTGTCAACTCATGATTGGGTCTGCGAGGCCTCTTGTCTTATTTTTACTTTTTATTTTCATTATTCGAGTGATATTAATATTTCACTCTTGCAAGTTTTTACTTTTTGTTAGACAGTTGTGATGTTTTATTTAGATATAGCCATGAGCCCAGATTGTAAAATGATGGGAAGTGTTTTTACCTCATCATATATTTTTATGTTTTGATCAGGACTTGTAACTGCATACTAGCACGCGGAAGAGATATTTTCCAAAAATATCTTTCTGCTTATGATCATTGAAAATGCTATAAAACGAGTAAGCAGGGACAGGACAAGGGTTCCATATTTTTCAAATAACTCACTAGAAAGGACTCTGTATCTATTTTGTCTGAGTTTTGATATTTATGTTTGAAGATCCTGTTGGGATTCAGCGATAAGTAGTTTTGTTGATATTGGGGATTCTGATGGGAACGATCCAAAGTTTGTAGCTCTTCCTTATGTTTTATAATACAAATTCTCATTTCACTTATCTTCATATTTATCATATCTATGTTCTGGAATGTGAGTACTCATATGTTTAAATGTGGATTTATCATATAGATACTTATATTTACTCATGTCTAGTACTTTAAATATGGCTCAGGCAGGATATTTTGTTTCACTTTTAACCTCTCCCATCGTTCCTATGATGTTAGTTGTAATGGATCTTTGTCTTTAAATTTTTTCTCATATATGGATTCCTGTCATTGCATAGGCCCATTATATGTGAATTTTTCCTCTACATAAGCCACTTTTACAGTTAATATTCACTACATTTTCTTACACAGTCATCACCTACCTTTAATTGATATCTGTGAGTCATTTTTGAATTCAACCCCCTCTACAATGTTTTGTCTTAGAGTTGTCGGATACATTTATATATTGAAGGTCGTACATATGTTACTACAGTCTCACGGTTGTTTTGTTTTACTTTGGATTCTTGGCCCCATTTTCATTAAAACATTCATCCAAGTGATTATAGCATGAGAGCCTTGTCATGTCAACTCTTATCAGTTGAATCATATGCTCCTTGCAATTAAGATGTCCTAGGCACTGGTCTTTATAAAACTGAAGGTTGTCTCTAGGAGTGACAACAGGGCCAATATCATAATTTTTTGTATCACCTCAAACCATAAAAGAACATCAATGTATTTAATCTATAAATTTCCATGGATATTCCACTAGATAATTTGTCATAACATATCTAATAAATTTTACTTAAAAATCCAAAATCTACACTATGATGGATTGTTTATCTTTATATTTATGGATGTGTAAATTATTTTTTATTGTGTATGCATGAAAATTATAATGATTCATAAAATAGAGAATAAATAAATAAAAACTCAAAAACCATAATTGACACAATATATATCTTGGAAAACCTTTTCAAGAGAAAACACAGCTAGAAGATGATGCCTCTCTTCTCTCTTTCTCTAAATAGAAAATGAATGCAAGTACAAATAAGTAAGCATTATCGATTTTTGGGCTACTATAGTACACAAATCCTCCCTATGTGTGCTCTTCCTCTCCCTCTTTACTACTCTACTCATATACAAAACCAGATTCACTCGAAAATAATGGAACCCCTTTTCCTCTGATGGACCAGTTATAACACAACCCAATAGTATATTAGTGGTTAGGTTTGACTTCTTCAACTCTTAACCGAAGGTAAAATATGGCCTCTTCTAAAATATTCATCATCATGATACATGGATAGCCCCGTTTCCATGCCTAATTGGGACTTATCTGGCATTCTCTAGAATTATGGTGGCAAAAATAGGAAGTTCAACTTTCGAGTGGCATAAATTTTGCATACAGTCTCCATTTGAGGTGATTATTATGTTGTTGGTGAGGCATATGTGTGTAAAATAGGTAAAAAAGGTGTGATGCTAAAGCAAAAGAAAAATTATCCAGAATTTTTTTATTCCTCAAAGTTCTCCCAAAAGGTTTTAGACCCCAATTTTCTAAGTTAGATCCCACTCATAAAAATGGTAATCGAGATAGATGAAAAATAATATAATGATTCAATATGGATTATTATTCCATGTATCTATACTTAAGAAATATGTACATGATGAAAGTCATATTATTTATTGAGATGTGATATGGGTGGAACTGGAATGAGAGTTCCAACTATAACTCTAATGCATTCTCAATAGGAAGGATGCCTTTCCATGGAACTAAGCCATCATGTGGGTCAAGGTGCAACATGGGAACTACAAGATGCCATCAAAATGGAATACACATTTTTTTTTGTACAAAATTATTTTAACAAATGGTACAACATTAAGGAGGTGTTCCTTTAAGTGGGGATAGAATTGTAACATCCATTGTTGGTCCCCATATTCTGTAAAATACAATGAAGACTAATAACATTGGAGGACTAGCATTCATATTTTTTCTAGACTCTATTTGATGTAAATATTCTTTTTATTTAATATATATTGTAAAAGCTAGAGCATAGCGTAGCCAACATATATCTTGAAGCCTAGGAGGGAAACTTGACTAGGAAGGACAAATGAAAGGGGATTTGGGAAATTTCCTATCCAATTGAATTAAGTGACTAAAACTTTGATGTGGAAATTTAACTACCCAAATTTCCATCATTTATGAGAAGAATGGGGGAGGAGGTACTGAAATTTTCTAGAGCTTGGAGTACATAGAATTTTAGAGACTTCTAGTTGATGATGAAGCATAAATAGGGACTTGAATTCTCATGCAAGTCACCACACATAGGGGTATGAAGAAATAATGAGAATAGAGAGAAGAAGAGATCATACTGAGAGAGGGAGATAAACAAAGAGAAAGGGAGAAGACACAAGAGCACGTGCAAGTGCATAAAAAAACTGCGAGAATATAATAGAACTATACTTGGGATCGAAGTGAGCAACTTTGAATAGAAGGGAACAAAAATAATTCTGAGTAATATCCATCTTATGTGGAATTGTGTTAACTGAATTAGACAAGGAATCAATAGGGAATATTTTAACTTAATAGAAAGGGGCCTGGAGGAAATTCAAAATAATTTTTAAAACTAAGGAACATAAGGAACTAGGGAAATGCAAAGCATTGAGGGATTTTTAGCAAAATCAAGGGATCCCTTTTTCATTGTGAAAGCCCATGAGGGAAATACTTTGCTATATTAATAGGGCATGGTTAAAAAATTTAAGAATAAATCCTAATTCTTGAATGTGAATGAGAGTGGCCTTCACATCCTATACCGTATTTCGAATGTTGTGGAACCCTGAGTGAAGATTTATAATAAGGAATAAAATCTAGATTTGGGGTGGAAAATTGCAAGAAACACACAATGTAGTTGTGCCTATGCTTGGGTGGAGGTTTTCTCTCCCTTATTCAATTTATAACAAATTTATGTGACTCAACTTAATGTATTTATTCCCTTTAATGAAAATAAATTGTTATTCAATGTTTCATGATTTGTAGCCATGCCCAATTATTGTATTCCTTGAAATAACAAATTGAAATTTGTTATGATGGAATACTAATTATGATTAAAATGAAGATATAGAATAATGTTTTATTATCATTGGTTGTTATTTATTATTTTTCATGTATGAGTTTGGTACACATAAGCATTTCCTTAAGTTAAATATTTCTTGTGAGCGATGTTGTGAATTGGATTTTATATGTTGGTTAGAGATTTATATCTCTTTATAGATCTGGTAATGTGATTGGACTTTACCAAGCGAGTGGTGGGATAGAAAAACTATGATTGTAGCACCACTGTGAATGAGAATAATTTAAAGTTATTCTTTTCTTAAGGGAAGTTTTTCCATCTGGGGGTAATTTAGGATATTATACTCCATGTTTATAAGTCTTTGCCAGTGTGAAGTGTGAATAAGCTCATTATGCTAATATTAGTTATGTATTTGTCCAAAGTTCATATCTTTGTATTTCTTGGTCAAGTTTCGTGGTTGAAGGTAGTGTTTTCAATGCCTTAAGAGGATTTTGAAGATTTACGAGCATTCCAAAGGTTTCTTGGCAATTTCTTGTCTTATTAAAGTTAGTTTCAGGACATGAAAGAGGATCTAGGAAGTATTTTGGTAGTTTTAGAAATTTGGGGATTTCCCCCCTTTTAATTTCAGTAATTGTATGGTGAAAGTGTGAGAATTTTTGGGGCTAAAGTGCTTGGATTCATCCCATGGTCACATGGTTTGAAAATATCTCTAATGTAAACTTATTTGTAATGGGTGTGACATCCCCTATAGATTAATTCCCCTTATAAAAAAATTCCCTTGTAATTATGCGATTATAAATTAAAATGACTCAGAAAGGGACATAGATCCAAAACCTTGAGGATGGAGATTGCTTTAGGAAGTTGATTATTTTAAATATAAATCATGGGTTGACTGAGTGGTTTTAATTATATTACTATGGATTAATTTGGCTTCAAAACAAATATGTTCCCATGCTCTCGTTGGGAAAAAATTACAATAAAAGAAAGTACAAAAACTAAACAGCCAATATGGGTTGCATTATCATGGAGTTGGTTTGTGTAGACCACTCAGAAGGGACAAAACCATATTGGCCAAGAATGGGGGAGATAGTCCTTAATTCAGTTAAAATGAGCAGGATGACATAAATAAAAATATAATTTGGGGTATAATTTTTTCATGCATTGAAAAAAGACAACCTATGTGCATACTAAAATAAAAGTAGGTCAAGAAGCTCTTGCTAAAGAGAGAAAGGAGGCTTAGAGACTCCTGCTGAAAAAGAAAGGGAACACAGAAAGGAGGAGTTCAAGAGGCTCTTTATGACCAAGTTGATTTGCTAAAAGGGTAGGATAAATTACCAAGATTGAGAGAATTCATGGAGAAGGGAAGCTTCGATGATAGTCTAGATGAGGAACCAAAGGGCTTGCTGGCTGAAAATCACTAAATAGTGGTTTTTCCTTATAAGGATGATAAATCCACTATAGATTGTGTTGGTTGATAACCTATGAGAGGTGGAGGCACACAGAGCTAGGGGATGATAACACCTAATAGTGCTTCCATGGGATTGGGCTAATAACATAGGTGGAATTTACACTAAGTTGTTGGAGAGTGCACTCTCATTCCTTCATTAGTAAATCAAATGATAAAACCTCCTTGTCATTAAATATATATCTGTCTCTCCACATATGAATTGAAACTCTTTATTTTTAAATCCATAGCTATGTTTGGATTCTATATTATAATTCCCTCTGCACAAAGGGAAATTCTCCCTACCTAATGTGAAATCATTGAATATATTGTGGGTGAAGGCAAGGTAGCCTTGAGACACCTTGTTTCATTTGATGATAATGATTAATGCCCTAAGTGGATTATGGAAGTATATGAGGGAAGTGGTTCACTGTGTTTATTTATTTATTTCGATTGTTGGTGGGTGGAGGTAAGGCAACCTCGAGACACCTTGTTTCAATTGATACTATCAACTTAAAACTCATATGAAATCAATCTACATCAAGCTTTAGAATATGGCTTGAGGGTAGCAGCTACAAGATAGGCTTGGTTATTGCTTGTCTATGATTGGGTGGATTTTGGAAGTCCAAATATAAATTACTGAGATCATTGATCAGGTAAGCAAATATTCAAACCTTTGCACATTATAGGTTAAAAATATGTGTTGGATTAAATCCTATTTTGGTATTGTTTCAATGCACTAGCCTAATATTGTGTTATGTTGTGGAATGTTGATTCCCTATGTAATTCCTAAGAAATTAAATGAATTTATGGCTTGCCTTCACAACCTTGTTTTCCTTCTTAATAATAGAATGAGAGGCCCGTAGACTTCTAAAATATTATGATCTTTAATTTGGTCCAATGGGCTTATAATAAATGGATGGATAGAAGTATGTTTTGTTTATTATGTGGTTAACAAAAATTGGTTATCAAGCCTTACTCTAACATTACTAAACTCATGAAGGATAACTTGATATATATATATATATATATATGCATTTAAATGTTGAATGGGATGGGTCAAACCCCGTTGAAAGCTCAGGAGAGATATATACATGTATTCGAAGCTTAGGAGGGATAGCTCAGAGACCTCTATAATTATATGCATAAAATATTCTGGAAATGAGTAGGGAATGAGTTCAAGGAATTAAGGGGTTTTTCCCTTATCCATGTGCATGGTGTTGTGACAAAGCATCAATATCGGAGTATCTTGAACCATAATCAAGTGTTTTGGGGTTGAAATTCCAGGGCATTGAAGGTAAAAATAACTTGAGGTTAAGCTTTGTATGACTAGGAGCTAAGTCCAAGAGCAAAGGCAGAGGAAATATAGGTCATTGATGGTTGAGTGTTTGTGGTTGTTGGATAACCACAAAAATTATCCTAGAAGTCTCAAGGGGAGAAATAAGGGAAAATAACAGGGTGATGTGGGAGTGGGGCCACTATTGATGCTCTGAGGAAACCATGAATAAAATGCACATGACATGGAATATGTGATAAGGGATGAAATTTACCTGATGTTTAGGACTAGTGGCATCACCCCAGACCCTGAATATTTTTGAAGGAGGCATGGTAGAATTCCCTAGGATTTAATTTCTAGGAGGACATGGCATAGTGGGCCAACAATTATTCCACGATGAAGCAGGGGGTGTTGGGAAAAATACTGAGAGGGGGGGGGGTGTTGAATCAGTATTTTGAGCTAACTGGAAACTTTTCACTTTTTGTTCCTCTTAAACCCATACGTTACTTTACTGAACCCAACTCGCATATAAATGTGGATATCCTTAAGAAAAATTGCATATGTCCAGAGATCTTATTATACATTTAATTCTTTACTTAGATCATTGCATCATTCATATGTTTAGTGAGTAGTAAGCATGTGTAGTAACAACAGAATAAACCGTCACACATAAGCAACACACATGAACACCAGTATTTAGGGTGGAAACCCAATTCAGGAGAAAACCACCACTGTTGTCATCTTTGTTTTCAATATTTATTATAAAGAAAACTTCTTACAATTTTGTACTGGTGCAGACTCATACTAGCACGCAGGTACCCACCTGCAGAAAGGCTACAACCTTCTCTCGTTCTTCAACCACTACTAGAAGGGAGCTCCAACCCCCTGATTTTAACACTAGCTTCTACTGGCAGGGTACTTCCTCTTCCATATAGTAGGCTTCAACCCTCAGATACACCAGATTTCTTCAATTTCTTCATCAGTCTTCTGTCAGGTCTTCATCATTTCTTTTGTTGATCATCGTAGAGATTCATCATTTCTAGATCATATCCATAAGTGTATCATATATGCATATATCTCTTAAAGAGATTTATTTATTAACAACCCTTCCATATGCACACCATGAACCATAATGCACTTCTCCTTATATAGTTTTGCCTTTATTAATACCATGAGTAGAAAACCACTCAACCGCTAATGGTATTCATATTAAAAGTCGAACTAATCCAAATTGAAATCCCAATATTTGTTCTTCCATGCACGAATTGTCCCAAAGGTAATCTTTATCTCCACCAAATAATACTATAGCCAAGGTTAAGAAACATTAACGTGCCGCTGATGGTTTTCTTTCTTTTATTGGAATTTTTTTTATCAAATTTGTGGAATTTGATAAATAAATAAATATTATTCACAACCTTTGGCAATTAAATATATGATAGAAATTTATATTAATAACCAACGCTTTTATCAAATGGATTTTAAATAGACCTTTGGTTCCAGCCCCCACATACATAATCGACAGCTTAATCAATATAATTTAAAATTGGGCCCATCGCTAATGATCGTTTCCATCCGACGGCGAAGAGCACATCACTCGGTCTTCAGATGATCTGACGGTTATCGTTCGTTGATGATGCACGGATGATAACACGCGATGGCATGCCGTACCTTGGGTAACTTTCGCACATATATAGCAAATGAACACCATCCGATGACCCCTTCCCAGATCAACGACGCTCAACAATTTCGCTGGGCATCCTGGGTCAAACAATAACGCACGATGGCATGCAGTGATAAACAGTTTTGTGGAGTCGTACAGGGATGCGTGTCGCCCGTTCTATGGAATCACTCCCCACCTCTTGAATACCGCTTGCCCATCGAGAGCGGTGTGATAAAAACCACTTCCAGCCTTAAACCACGTTCACTGTTCATTCGTAAGGTTCCGCCCCTCTACTCCAAGTTCCATCAGCATACTTTCGCTAATTCGTTTCTCCGCGTTATCAATTCATATAACCATGATTACTGTTATACAGCTCCGATGAAATCCTTTTGGACTGTTCGTAATTCCAAAGAGTTGTTCCAATGAAAGTTCGAGTCACCGAGTTCCGTGTTGGTTGCAGGAATTCACAATTCCTTCATCAAGAACACGTTCATATATTACACTTGCTCAATTCAATAAAGGCATAGAAAATTCTGAGATCAATCCCCAACATTGATCCCAATTTACCTTCAGTATTATATTCAACGAATGTATATAACTCCACTATCTACCAGTTTGGGATACACAGTCGACCGTATTAGCATCGGTTCCTCGAACTTCATACAGAGCAACATTAATCCCCTCATAGGGTTTCTTACGAATTTAAATTATCCTCCATTAGGATGCATACATATGTTCACACATGAATTAATTCCACAGGGACACAAATATCCTTCCTACTGAATTCAATTTTCTCCTTGACTGATACTGCTCTCTGTAGATGCACTCTTTCTCTGTTCTTCTCTGCTTACCTTTGTCCTCTGCTATGTTTCTTTTCTCTGTTCCTAGTTACTGTTTCAGATGCCAATTCCTTTGCCACTTCCTTTGCCATCAATGACAATATTTCCAACAATCTCCCCCTTTGGCATTGATGGCAATACTCTTCCTCTGATTGTCTTATAGAAGCCCTTTGTTGCTTTTCCTCCCCCTTTGACATCAATGGCAAAGAGTTGATCAAGATCCTTTGAACTGAAAATACCATGCTCCCCCTGAGATCATGTTGCATATTCAAACATAATATAACAAAATGACTTATAAATTCCAACAATGCATCCTTTTCATATGACCAATGCTCCCCGTTAGCCTGTGCATTCAGAGATTCCCAACAGCACCTCACAACCAATTTAATCTTCTGTATTTAAGTAGATCTGATCTTCTGCATGGCAGAGATTGCTCCCAGTTTCTGTCTGAGATATTCGAATGCTTCCTTGGGTAGAGGTTTGGTAAATATATTAGCAACTTGTTCTTTGGAGGGAACATACTCCAATTTCACCTTTTGTTCAAGCACTTGTTCACATAAGAAGTGATATTTGATGGGAATGTGCTTGGTCTTGGAATGCATAACAAGATTCTTTGAGATGCTGATGGCACTTGTATTGTCACACATAATGGAGATAGGAGGTGAACATTTGATTTGAAAGTCTTGTAAGGTTTGCATCATCCAGAGAAGTTGAGTGCAACATGATGCGGTAGCCACATATTCTGCTTCTGTTGTAGATAAGGCAATAGAGCTTTGCTTCTTGATAAACCAAGATACTAATCGAGGCCCCATATATAATGCACAACCACTAGTGCTTTTTCGATCATCAACATTTCCATCCCAATCTACATCAGTATAAGCATGAAGAGTAAGATCAGCATTCTTTGGATACCATAGTCCAAAGTCTTGAGTTCCTTGTAGATATTTGAATATTCTTTTCATAGCCTGAAGGTGAGACTCTTTTGGATTAGCTTGGAATCGTCCAACAATCCCAACTACATGCATAATGTCTGGTCTTGTCCCAGTGAGATAAAGTAGGCTTCCTATCATAGATCTGTATTCTGGTTGATTCACCGTGGGGGAATAATCATTAGAACTGAGATTACATCCGGTTATCATTGGTGTACTTACAGGTTTGCAATCTTCCATGCCATACTTCTTCAAGATTTGCTTAAGATATTTTTCTTGTGATAAGAATATGCCATTTGTTGTTTGTTGCACTTGCAGGCCAAGAAATAATGTTAGTTCTCCAAGTAAAGACATTTCAAATTCTTGCTACATATCAAAAGAAAATTTCTGACTCATAGACTCTTCATTACTTCCAAAAATGATATCATCAACATATACAACCACAATTAGTAGTTTATCATTTTCAGTTTTTATGTATAAGTTGATGTCAGCAGATCCCTTAGAAAATCCTTGTTGATGAAGATATTTTTCAAGACGATAGTACCACGCCCTTGGAGCTTGTTTGAGACCATATAGAGCCTTTTTAAGTCTACAAACAAGATTTTCATCATTTCCCAAAATGAATCCTTCAGGTTGTTCTATATAAGCTTCTTCTTGTAGATCACCATTGAGAAAAGTAGATTTAACATCCATTTGATAAACTTTGATTTGTTGGAAGCTTGAAAAAGCAAGAAACATTCTTATGGCTTCAAGTCTAGCTCCAGGGGCAAAAGTTTCTTCAAAGTCTATACCTTCTTGTTGAGCATACCCTTTGCAAACAAGTCTAGCTTTATTTCTTATAGCATCCCCATTCTCATTTAACTTATTTTTTAATATCCATTTAGTTACAATGACATTTTTTTCATGAGGTCTTGGTACTAATTCCCAAGTGTGATTCTTTTCAATTTGATCAAGTTCTTCATTCATGGCTTGAATCCAACATTCATCTTTTCTGGCTTGATTGACATTTTGTGGTTCAATAGTGGATAGAAATGCCAGGTGACTGGAAGATCCCACAAGAGTCCTTCCTGTTTGTACACTTGCTCCCTTTTCTCCCAAAATTTGAGATTCTGGATGATTCTTTTGAACATATCTGGATGGAGCCTTTTCAGATAAATCATCTTCGGGTTCTTCATTGGGTTCACTGTTTATATCATTACTATTTGATGTATAAGGATATATGTCATCATCATCATCTTCATTTGTTGTTTGTTTTTCTTCTTTTGGAGCTGCAGGAGACTCATCAATAACAACATCTATATATTCAAAAATCTTCCGAAGTCTTTTATTGTAACATTTATATGCCCTACTCCTAGAGGAGTAACCAAAAAATATTCCTTCATCTACTCTGGGTTCAAACTTTCCAAGTTTTTCATCATTATTTTTGATAAAACATTTGCTTCCAAAAATTCTAAAATTCTTTACAGTGGGAGAATTACCATACCAGAGTTCATATGGAGTTTTATCACTATTTACATGAACATGTGCCTTGTTAAGAATATTTACTGTTGTATGTGCTTCTTCTCCCCAAAATGTGTCAGGTGTTTTGGAATCATCAAGCATAGCTCTAGCCATTTGTTGAATTGTTTTGTTCATTCTTTCTGCTACGCCATTATGTTGTGGAGTTCCAGCTACATAAAAATGTATTTTTATGCCATGTTGTTCACAAAATTCAAGGAATTCATTGGATGTGTATTCTCCTCCTCGATCAGATCTAAGACACTTGATTTTTAGATCTAATTCATTTTCAACCAATGCTTTGAAGATTTGAAATTTCTCAAATGATTCATCTTTGTGTTTAATCAGCCCAATCCAACACATTCTAGAGAAATCATCAATGAATAATATATAATATTCTTCACCACGTGGTGAATTTTTCCTCATAGGTCCACATATGTCAATATGAATGAGTTCAAGAGGCTTACTTGATGATCCTTCCTTGGCATTAAATTGCACTCTGGTTTGCTTACCGAATTGGCAAGATTTGCATATGATATTTTCAGGTAGAGTAATATTGGGAAGATCACGAACAACTTTGAGTCTGCTTGATTTGTTGATTTGAGAGAAGCTCAGATGCCCCAACCTTCTATGCCATAGCCAGTTTTCTGCAGATTTACTCAAGTAACATTGTTCTTTGTAGTTTTTCAATACATACAGATTGCTTGGAGTTCTGTTTCCTTTTATAATTGTTTTACCTGTATCAAGATCACATACCACACATTATTTTGAACTAAAGACAACTTCAGTTCCTTGATCACACATCTGACTTACACTTAATAGGTTATGCTTTAATCCATCCACATACATGGCATTATTAGCTTTCACCTTTTATTTTAGAAAAACAGACCCTTTTCCCTTAATGACAGCAGAAGTATCATTTCCAAATGTAACATTCTTTTCCTTCTCTAGAGCACTATATGCAAGAAGTTTATCTTTGTCACTTGTCATGTGTTTTGAGCATCCACTATCAATGTACCATTAATTTTCTTCACCTTCTGCAAATAAAGCTATGCCACAATTTTCAACCTGTAATTCCTTCTTTTTCCACACTTTGGAGTTTGAAGGAAAATGTTATTTTGGGTGAACTTTTCTCCTGCATTCAGATTCTTCATGACCAAAGTTATTGCAATAATCACATTCAACTTAATTTTGAAGAGGAGAAAAGCTGTTATATGTATTCTTCTTTGTTCCAATATCAATCCTTTTCTTTCTTTCTTCTCTTGTCATGATGGTTTTATATGCAACACATTGAACAGATTTATGACCAAAATTGTGACATGAGAAACATTGTCCATTGAAGAAGAAATTTCTGCAATCATGAAATCTCCTACTTGAATTTACCTGTTGATTGGTGTTTCTTTGAAAGGTACTTCTGTTAGTGTTTTTTGAATTGAGATGGTCATCCCTTATCTGTAGAGATTCTTTACTCTCTTAGTGAGGGGCAGAATGTTGTGTATTGGCTGTAGCTGCTTTTAGATAATTTGGTGCTGAAGCCTGAGGAAATTCTCCGATATATCCAAGACCTGTCTTTAGAAGAGGATAACGTTGTACCTTGATAATCTCATCCAAGGTTTCAGATCCTTTAGCAAATCTAAGATTCAAAATCTTTACTTTCTCAATTTCCTTTCTTAGACTTACTATTTCACATTCTAATTTCTCATTATGTTTCTCCTTTTCTTGAAGCTGGTTCTTCAGAGTTTCTATGGATATTTTACTTTCTTCTAAGCATATTTTGAGTTGATTGATTTCATCAAGAAAATCATTGTCCTCTAAAGCATCCATAAAAGTATCCTTTTCTTCTCTAGACTCTTTTTCAAATGCCATGAGAAGTCTAAGATCTTGTTCACATTATTCCTCACTGTCTGATAACCCATCACTGTCTTCATGAGTATAGTAACTTTTTCTATTGCTAAACTGATTCTTATTCCTTCTTGCTACTTCCTTTCCTTTTTCATGTGTTTATTTGTGAGGACACTTAGTAGCATAATGACCAACTCTTCCAAAAGAAAAAAATTTGAAAGGAAGCTTACCTCTGAACCGTCCTGTACCAAGTTGGAGTTTCTTTACAAAATTTACCTCATCTTCTTCTGAGATATACCCTGATCCTTCTGTCTCTTATACTTCTTTCCCTTTTGTAGAAGCTCTAAAGATGGCTTCCTTGAATTCAGATGGTCCTCCTCTTCTCATTTCATATGCAGGTAGTATGCCATGAAGTTGCACCACAGTAAGATTTTGAAGATCCTGCTTTTCTTCAAGAGCAGAAACTTTTGACTCAAATTTTATCGTTAGTGATCTTAAAACTTTCTCAACCAAAGTAGATTCGGTTATTGTTTCTCCCAAATTTCTCATACGATTTACAATGTCATCAAGACGTAAAAAGAAATTAGCAATGCTCTCCTCATTATGCATTTTTAGGTTCTCATATTGAATTCTGAGAGTTTGGAGTTTAGCACTTTTTACCTTTGCATCACCTTCATAACTTAGAATGATTTTGTCCCATATTTCCTTTGCTGTATTCAGCTGCATGACTTTGACAAATTCTGATTCAGTTAGACTTCCCAATAGAGCATTAACTGCCTTTGCATTTGTTTCATAATTCTTTCTTTTCGTTGGATCTGTTGGTACTGCAGCTGGATATTGATATCCTGCTTCAACAATAGCCCATACATCTGCACCCAGAGACTGAAGATAGGATCTCATCCTTGTTTTCCAAAAGATTAAATTGCTTCCATTGAAGAGCGGAGGCCTGATAGAAGCTATTCCATCTTGATTTCTCATCTTGTTTGATCTTCCTTCTAGCGGTTAAGCTTTTTCAGAAGAACCTGGCTCTGATACCAATTGTTGGGAAAAATAATGAGAGGGGGGGGGGTGAATCAGTATTTTGAGATGACTGAAAATTTTTCACTTTTTGTTCCTCTTAAACCCATACATTACTTTACTGAACCCAACTTGCATATAAATGTGGATATCCTTAAGAAAACTTGCATATGTCCAGAGATCTTATTATACGTTTAATTCTTTACTTAGATCATTGCATCATTCATATGTTTAGTAAGCAGTAAGCATGTGAAGTAATAATAGAATAAACCATCACACAAAAGAAACACACATAAACACCAGTATTTAAGGTGGAAACCCAATTCGGGAGAAAACCACCGCTGTTGTCATCTCTATCTTCAATATTTATTATAATGAAAACTTCTTACAATTTTGTACTAGCGCATACTCATACCAACACGCAGGCACCCACCTGCAGAAAGGCTACAACCTTCTCTCGTTCTCCAGCCACTACTGGAAGGGAGCTCCAACCCCCTAATTTTAACACTAGCTTCTACTGGCAGGGTACTTCCTCTTTCATACAGTAGGCTTCAACCCTCAGATACACCAGATTTCTTCAATTTCTTCAGCAGTCTTCCGTCAGGTCTTCATCATTTCTTTTGCTAATCATCGTAGAGATTCATCATTTCTAGATCATATCCATAGGTGAATCATATATGCAGATATCTCTTAAAGATATTTATTTATTAACAACCCTTCCATATGCACACCATGAACCATAATACACTTCTCCTTATATAGTTTTTCCTTTATTAATACCATGAGTAGAAAACCACTCAACCGCTAATGGTATTCATATTAAAAGTCCAACTAATCCAAATTGAAATCCCAATCTTCATTCTTCCATGCACGAATCATCCCAAAGGTAATCTTTATCTCTGCCAAATAATACTATAGCCAAGGTTAAGAAACATTAACGTGCCGCTGATGGTTTTCTTTCTTTTATTGGAATTTTATTTATCAAATTCGTGGAATTTGATAAATAAATAAATATTATTCACAACCTTTGGAAATTAAATATATGATAGAAATTTACATTAATAACCAGCGCTTTTATCAAATGGCTTTTAAATAGACCTTTGGTTCTGGCCCCCACATACATAATCGACAGCTTAATCAATATAATTTAAAACTGGGTCCATCGCTAACGATTGTTTCCACCTGACGGCAAAGAGTGCATTGCTCGGTCTTCAGATGATCCAATGGTTATCGTTCGTTGATGATGCATGGATGATAACGCACGATGGTGCGCCTTACCTTGGGTAACTTTCGCGCATCTATAGCAAAAGAGCACCGTCCAATGACCCCTTCCCAGATCAACGACGCTCAACAATTTTGCTGGGCATCCTGGGTCGAACAATAACACGCGATGGCGCGCAGTGATAAGTAGTTTTGTGGAGTCGTACAGGGACACGTGTCGCCCGTTCTATGGAATCGCTCCCCGCCTCTTGAATACTGCTTGCCTGTCGAGAGCGGTGTGATAAAAACCACTTCCAGCCTTAAACCACATTCACTGTTCATTCGTAAAGTTTTTCCCCTCTACTCCAGGTTCCATCAGCGTACTTTTGGTAATTCGTTTCTCCGCGTTATCAGTTCATATAACCATGATTACTGTTATACAGCTCCGATGAAATCCTTTCGGACTGTTCGTAATTCCTAAGAGTTGTTCCAATGAAAGTCCGAGTCACCGAGTTCCATGTTGGTTGCAGGAATTCACAATTCCTTCATCAAGAACACGTTCATATATTACACTTGCTCAATTCAAGAAAGGCACAAACAATTCCGAAATCAATCCCCAACATTGATCCCAATTTACCTTCAGTCTTATATTCAACAAATGTATATAACTCCATTGTCTACCAGTTTGGGATACACAGTCGACCGTATTAGCATCGGTTCCTCAAACTTCATACAGAGCACCATTAATCCCCTCATAGGGTTTCTTACGGATTTCAATTATCCTCCATCAGGATGCATACATATGTTCACACATGAATTAATTCCACAGGGACACAAATATCCTTCCTACTGAATTCAATTTGCTCCTTGACTGATACTGCTCTCTGTAGATGCACTCTTTCTCTATTCTTCTCTGTTGACCTTTGTCATCTGCTATGTTTCCTTTCTCTATTCCTAGTTATTGTTTCAGATTCCAATTCCTTTGCCACTTCCTTTGCCATTAATTACAATATTTCCAACAGGGGGAAGGTGTCATGTCATGTGCCCACCACCCTAGAGGTTAAATGGATGCCAGATCATCCTGACAATGTTTCCTACCTTGAATAGATTTTGATCGGGGTGAAGTGGAGTTAAGAATACTGCTGAAACATAGGTATTGGATCATTAGTGGTGGGGTATGTGGGATTCCACACAATCTAGGAATTTATATCGTAGAAGAACTGACGAGAGGTTTCCCAAGTAATTCCCAAGATTTAAATCTCCTAGATGAAGTGGCAGGGAGAGGGGCTCACACCGCGTATTACACCCACAATACATGTGTATTATGGAATGGAATTTTATAAGAGGTATAATGAGTATGAGAAGGTCAGTATCTATGGTAATACTTCCAAGCGATAGGGAGAGAGAGATAGGCCGACTAGGATTTCCACGTGGGTGTCACATGGGGACTATGTGGGCACCATGTGGTAGGTTGGTGATGTGGGACCAATTAAATGGTTAATATTTTAATGGCCATAACTTTCGATCTAAGAGTTGGATCGAACAAAAAATTTATATAATCAGAATCATGTTGATGAGACAAATGTGATGGTATATTTCATTTCTAATTTTTGAGGGGTAAGAGAAAGCAAAATATTTAGGCCCCATTTCCATAAATTGACCTTGGATTTTGGGTTAGCATACTAAACTACCTCCTTCTAACCTTAGATGGAGCTGGGAGTTGCAAGGGGTATGCTACTAGGGGATTAAGCCCCAATAAGATGAACTATCTATTCATCCATATATAAGACCTATATTATTTCTAGAACCCATTAATAAGCTCTATTAATTGAATTATTTCATTTATATTTTTCTATTGTTATGTTGGGTATAAAATTTCATTGTATTATTTAATTATAATTGTACTCATTGTCTCTTGTATTTATACTAATGAGACCTAGTCTTAGGATCATCAAAACTATTTTATACATTGTATTTATTGAAAATGAGGCTTTCCCCTATAAGTATATTGTACTTACTAGTTTATTATCATTTTAAGGTGAAAGGTTAATAACAATTGGTATCAAAACTATGATCCTAGGGTTTTCTTGCTTCAAACAAGTCCTCATAGAATTTTCTCTATAACATATCTTCTAGGATGTTTCATATAATGAAATTTTGATAATATTTATGTAACAACCCCAGGTTAGAAATTTCATTTAATAAAGTTTATAAAGGATAAAATAATACCAAGATCATGGGACAAGTATTCCAA
The DNA here is from genome assembly GCA_034641835.2 of Pinus albicaulis. Lineage (NCBI taxonomy): Eukaryota > Viridiplantae > Streptophyta > Pinopsida > Pinales > Pinaceae > Pinus > Pinus albicaulis. The sequence goes on from JAXQQM020092005.1 coordinate 117,404, forward strand.
GATGAATGTTGGGAAAAACATCCTAGTGGTTGTTCACTTGGTTTATTATGGCTAAGGGAAATTGAAAAAGTAAATGGAAAAGGTTTTGAAAAGGAAAAGAGGCATTATTTGGTGTTTTGTTTATGAAAATAATGGAAAATAGGAAAAAATGAAGGTGAAAGGTCACAAGTTGCATGTGAGGAGGAAATTGAAGGAAAATAATGGAAAATGAAGAAAAGAGAGGCTTCATTGATAAAAACGCTTCTCTATTCTCTCCATCACATACTCTTTCACACTTAGAGTATCCTTGGATCACTCTAGGATTAGAGAAATGAAGGAAAATGAAGGACAAGAAAGCATAAGTAAAAATCAAGCAAGGAAGAGTTGGATCAAGAGGCTACAATGAGATTACTTGTTGATATCGACCTGCATGTGTGATTTCCTTGCTATTTTTGGAATGAATGGTACATGCATGTTTGTATTTTATTCTCTTTCTATTATGGGCATGATTTTTTCCAAATGTGACAGTGGTTTTTAGCCTTACCTTTCCATTTCTATATATCCATGGTGTGATGGGGTTCTTTTACTCGGTTTAGATGGACTACCAGATGGTTTAGAAAATGAGTGGGGTGGTCTTAGAAAAATTCCCAAAGGCCTTTGAATCTTTTTATAGCATCATTTATCACCCCAATATAATTGATGATCTATGTATTGGCCTTGGGCAGTCCTTTCCACTCAGACTTGTTCCTTTACTTAAAAAACAATATTTTGAATTCCATACATGACACTGCCCTATAAAAAATGCATGCAATTATGGGTCCACTCATATTTGACCTGCATACATAATTCATAATATTAAAAAAATATAAAACTCCCTATTATATTGGCGGGGTTTACGGGTTACACTGAAATCCCACCTACAAGAACATGTAGCCAAAATATTTCCCAGCTGAAAAAAATCTTTTGAGGAAGTATAAATATAGCTCATGGGAAGGCCTAAGGGGATGGGAGAGATAGGTATTGATACTATAGCTTGTTAGTCCTAGATCAAGTCTGATTATCCCTATGCCTCTAGCACTTCCCAGGTTCAGGAAACCCTTGCTTCCTTATTTAAGATGTTCAACTCCTTTATGTGACATCCTTGTGCACCTTTATAGAAGAATATTGTTGAGGCTTTAGCTGGACAGATTCAGAGGACAGTTTCACTTGGAGTCAAGGATGAATTCAGGTTTTGAAGGATGTGGAGAAGCATAGGGTTTGAACCTTGAGGGAACAACCTCAAACATAGGACATACGGTAAGGTCACCTCTCCCAAGTGTTTTGGTTCAATCATTAGAACCCTTGGTTTGATTTCTTCTTGTTGTTGTATGGCTTCTGCTCTATTGGGGTCCTGAACCTAGACCCTAGGGTAGTTTCTCCCATAAAAACCCGGTAATAGTAGGATACGTTGTAAATCCCGAGGGTGGAGACAAACAAACTCCTCACGGTTTAGGTGGAGAAATACAGAGGGATTCATGCTTTTTTAGGGCCTAGTAATCCCTCGACCAGTACATGGATGGATTGAGGTAAAGCCTATAGTATGTGTTTACTATGTGGCCTAGGAATCCCTGGATTGGTAATGGTGGGATACAAGGTAAAACCAATATGTACATATGAGGGTTTATTTTCGGGCCTAGAAATCCTATGATTGGTAATGGTAGGATACACGGTAAATCCTGATGAATCCATGGTTGGTTCTATTGTGAGTCCCACATTCATGCTTGGAATATGGTGTGGGGGTGATTGGCTGAAATAAATATTTGGTTCAGCGCAATCTATGGTCAGATGGTACGTGGAAGTCCCTAAATTGGTTTCATTTTAAATATGTTAATAAGATCTATTTTCCTCTTTTGTATTATGTGTAAATTTTCTTCTTATTCTGTGATTATAATTGTTGTTCTATCATTTTTGATTTGTTGGTTATATTATGGTTATAAGAATAATTTATGATAGACTTGAGTTATGTATCTCATCATGTTTTGATTAGTACAAGAAATTTTAATGAATGTATGACCTAATAGATGATTTTTCAGTTATAATGAGAGGGCATCAAAACTTCTTGATGAACCTTAGATAAGTATGAAGTCCCTATGCTCATATATGTATTTATGATCTGTACATTTCATGTTCATGATGTGTTTGACGGAATGTATGTCATAGTTAGGATGAGTCATGTTACGTCCTTGTTCAATTTTTGCATTAGAGGCCTTGTCTTCTTGTTATTTATCATTTCTAATAATTTCATTAATTTCTAGACAGAGGCCTTGATCCTAGCCCTGAAATAGTGGCTCAAAATTTGGGCTCACTGGCATAGAAATACTTGAAAAATATTGCAGTCGCATGGATTCCCTTTTTATGAGAGCGACTGGATGGTTACAATGACATGGACGGATTATCGCGAGTGTGACTAGGGGTCTAGCTCAGTAAAAATGTAGATTAACTCAGGGGTTGGGCACTTGAAGTGGTTGCTTAGCACTTGGGGGTCCTGTGGGTTCTGAGGAATGTCAGTTTGGTTATGGTTTGTCGATTCCACTTCCTTAACTATACTTGGGTAGTTGAATCATATCATAGTAACTCTTAGTCACATGTTTACCTCGGTGGAATAGTTAGCTTGGGTAAATATGGGAGGAGGGTGTTACAAAGTGGTATCAAAGCATGGTTGACCCCTTATACTGGATAGGCAGAATGCGTTGTCATGAATGCATGAATTTTGTATATGTGCTTGTTATGTATGCGTGGTGATGGTCACTATTGTCATTATTTTTTCATGTGGAAGTTGATGATTTTTTTTTTGGAATATGGTGTTCATGAATGTGTGGCAGTTGTATGCATACTTGTTATACATGTCGATGTCTATATGTTGTTGTGTATGTATTTTTATGGTCATGGTATACAACTGGTATTTTCATGCATGGTAATTGGATAATGATTGAGATGACATTGGTATACTATTATGATTATGACTATACATATATCGTTCTAATCTAATTGATATTGCAAACGAGATATCATCCCCTGAACTATATTAAGGTATGTTGGTTATGTTTATATTTTGGTTTAGCTAACATGGTATACTTGGAGGAAGATGAGAAATATGAATAGCAAGATGGTAGAATAAAATTCAAAATATTATCCCTGCAGATCAGATGAGCAACATGGTGATGAGTACTCCCCTCAAATAGGAAACACAAAGATAAGTTTGAGGGAAAAAATAAGAAGTTGCAAAGTATATAATGACATAATCATTCTGTAACAAGAGATAATTTCTAGGGCACAAGAGAAACAGGTAGAGGTTAATTCATTAATCCTTCAGATCTTATTATACTTGCAGAGACAGGGACCACTTAGGATCAGTCATGGACAAGAGGATAGGACTAATGGAGCCTATGGTAGCAGATCTCATGTTGGACACAGGTCGAACATGGATGATACTATTAGGGATGGTAGATTCTTGGACACACCTGATAGGAGAGGTAGTGGATATGGAAATTATTCTAGTTCTAGTTCAGACAGGTATCATGGTCATCATCCTTATCATCCTTACAAGAGGAGCGACGGGGGATATTTTTCGAATGAGTTCAAGAATTCAAAGCCACCTAAATTTGATGGAGAAAAGAAGAAGTCATGGGATGCAACATATTTTTTTCTTGGGATGAGTAAGTTCTTTCCATTGCATGATTACTCAGAGAATATGAAATACAGGATAGCTACTTTTAGTCTTAAAGGTAAAACAAATATTTGGTGGGAATATGTGAAGAATGTCAAATAAATTTGGGAAGAGGAGTTGACTTGGAGGGAATTTGAAATAATTTTCAAGAAGAAGTATCTATAGGATAGATACTATGATGACAGGGAAAAGAAGTTCTATGAGTTGAATATGGGGTCTATCACTGATGAGGAATATACTAGAAGATTCTTGGAGCTATTGAGGTATGTGCCTTATCTTAAGGAGGAGAAAGCAAAGATTCAGAAATTCATTAGTGGGTTGTCGGTAGAGTTCAAATATAGGATCAATTTTGATGAGCATAGATCATTGGAGGAAGCCATCAAAAATTTAAAACACTATTATGATCAATCGAAGCGTAAGACATCATCTCAAAAAGTTTGGAAAGGGATAGAAAATAATAAAGTTAAATGGCACCTAATTCAAGAAAACAAGACCTTAGGATGTAGGTGAGAAAGATAATGTTGTACCTTACAAGAATTTTAATGAGCCTCAGCTTGGAGGGTAGAATAACAAAGGTGAGGGTAAAGGATAGTTGCAGTGTTGGATATGTGGAAATGAGCATATCAAGAATGATTTTCTGTCATATTATGGTAGTAGTCCTAATATCTACATAGCACATGAAGCGCATATAGTTGGGGATGTTGGAAAAAGCATTCCTTGGATCTATGAAACATTGGATAACAGGCAGGAAGATCACCAGACATCTATTATCAAGATGGACAATAAGCTTTGTGTTCAATTTGTTTCTATTTTTATTAACCCTGGATCTAATTATAGTTATGCTAACCCTGATCTGGTGGATAAGTGTGGTTTGAGAAAAAAATTCCATGCAATACCATGGCTAGTGTAGTTGGCTATAGGTAAAAATAAAAGAGTTCATCATTGGGTAAGAGCTTGTGCATTTAAGTGGAATGTTATGCCTACATCAACCCATATGAATGTACTTCGATTGGGGTTGTACAATATGCTTTTGGGTATGGATTGGTTGTATCTTCACAAGACTAAGGTGGATTGTTATGACAAGGCTATTTAGTTCTTAGATGAAAATGGGGAATCGAGAATATTAAAAGGTAAGAAAAAGGCAACATAAGCTAGAATGGCAAAAATTATGAAGGAAAAGTGTAGTCACAGGAAAGGGTGTATGTTATTTTAATTTCATATTTCTAATGATAAAGGTAAGGATGTTTAGGATGAAAAGGTCTTGAATAGGTACCCAGTCTTTCTACAATTTCAAGATGTATTCCCATAGAGATTTCAGAGTTGTTGCCTCATAGAAAGTGGAATTTTTTATTGAGTTGGTACCGAGGGAAACACCAACATCAAAGGCACCTTACACTATGAGAACTCTAGAGTTAGTAGAACTGAAGTTGCAGTTGAAGAAAATATTTGAAAATAGATACATTAGACCAAGTGTATCACCTTGGGGTGCACCGATATTGTTCGTGAGGAAGAAGGATGGTACTATCAGGTTATGCATTAACTACAGACAATTGAACAAGGTAACCATAAAGAACATGTATATGTTGTCGAGGATCGATGACGTATTTGATCAGTTCAAGGGAGCAACAATGTTCTTGAAGATTGATCTGAGATCAGGATACCATCAGGTACGCATCAAGGAAGAGGAAATTTACAAGACTACTTTCCAGACCAAGTATGGGCATTATGAGTTTTTTGTAATTCCATTTGGTTTGACTAATTCTCCAAAAAAAATTATGTTCTTGATGAATAGTGTATTGCATCCTTATCTCGACAAGTTTATTATTGTATTAATTGATGACACACTTAGCAGTAGTATTGAGGTTTCTAAGAGAGCATCAGTTGTATGCCAAGCTTATAAAATGAAGTTTCTTTCAGACATGTGTACATTACTTGGGGCGCGTTATCTCCAAGGGAGGTATTTTAGTAGATCTGTAAAATATAAGGGATATCATGGAGTGGAAAACTCTTAGGAATGTGGATGAGGTAAGGTCATTTATGGAGTTGGAAGGTTACTGCAGGAGGTTCATCATGAAATTCTCATGGATTTCCTATCCTGTCACATCATTTCAAAGGAAAGGAAAGAAATTTAAATGGATAGAGGAATGTGCAACAAGTTTTGAAAAGTTGATGTAGTTGACAAATTCTTTAGTTATCAAGGTTGCATATCCAAATAAATAGTTTGTGGTGTGTAAATATGATTTCAAGAGAGGGCTTGGTAGAGTCATTATGCAAGAGGGATAGGTGGTGTTTTATGAATCAAGGAAAATGAATGAGCACGAGTAGAACTATGTGACACATGATCTTGAGTTGGCAGCGATTATCCATGCATTGAAGATGTGGACACACTATCTTCTTGGTAGGAGGTTTTTATTGATGAGCGACCACAGTGGATTTAGGTACTTATTTGATCAACTAAATCTGAATGTGAGGCAAGCTAGGTGGTTGGACACAATCAGTGATTTTGACTTCAATATTAGTTATAGTAAGGGTAAAGAGAATAGGGCTGTGGATGCTCTTAGTAGAAGAGTATAGGTAAATCACATAGTAGTTATGAGCTCATATGGGAAAAATTTATAGGATTGGATATTGAAGGAATGATAATAGGATGACAAGTGTAGGGAGATTAGGCACATTTTATACTAGGTTGCAGGTGATTAGGATGTGGACTATCGTCTCAGAGCAGATGATTTCGTCAAATTTAGGGAAAGGATCTATGTGTCAGATAACATTGATCTCAAGAAGGTTATCTTGAGGGAATTTCATGTTCATCCATATTCTGGTCACCTAGGGTACTAGAAGACATTAATAGTGGTGAAGAAGTTCTATTATTGGCTAAATATAAAAAATTAAGTGGCAAAGTTTGTGGCTAGATGTTTGGATTGTCAACATGTAAAGGAACAATGTAAACATCCAAGTGGTTTACTACAGCCGATTCTGATTCCAGAGTGAAAATCGGAGGTCATTTCCATGGATTTCCTTATATGTTTTTCGAGGACATCTAGAAAACATGAATCCATCATGGTTGTGGTGAACAGGTTGAAAAAGGCATTTCACTTCATTCCGATGAAATCCACATATTCAACTAGTGACGTAGCATAGGTCTTCATAAGAGATATAATGAGGTTGCATGGTGTACCGAAGAAGATTGTGTCATAAAATGATGCTAATTTCACTTCTAGTTCTGGATAGAGTTATTTGTAGTATTGGGTATAGAGTTGGTCTTCAACAAAGCTTATCATCTGCATACATATGGACAAACAGAGAGGGTTGACGGAACTTTGGAGCACATGTTGAGAATGTATGTGATGCATTAACAATGGAAGTGGGAATATTATTGTTACACAGTAATTTGTCACCGTCCCTGCCATTCCCCGTCCCGCACAATGGAGGACCCATTCTGTGACCTGTGAACACTATCATGCCTTGAAATCATCATCAATGCATTCCTCTAAACATGAGCTTCAATTTCCCTAAAGACATCTCCTTGGAAAAAACCATGAAAACATCTCCTTTTCCATTGGCGTGGGAAGACAGTTCATCACTAGCGCCAATGGGGAAAATCCTGCAAAGAGGCCGCGCCAACTGGCATTCTGTCCCAGTTAAGCACTCATGCCACTCTACTTTTGGAATTTTTTTTAAAAAAGAGGCGAAGTTTCGATTACAACAACTTCGTGGATGAGTCATCAGGAGTGGTTTCGCCTGAATAACCACGGCCTTCCTCCTTTGGCCTCTTGTTTCCACCTTATGGGGAACCTCCCAAGGGATAAGGCCTCCCTTCCACTATTTTAGGGATCCCAACCTCCTCTTCTCCTCTATAAATATAGCCTTCATCCATTGATGAAGGGGTTGAAGGGCTGAAAGTCTTGAAGTGCTTAAGTTTTGAATCTCCAAATTCCCAAGAGCCTTTGTGCTGTAAGAGCCCTCTTTCTTCCCTTAAGGCCGACTCAAGTAAGGAGACTATTGTCGAGAGACTCTGGAGAGGTTTTCCCTTTCCCTGGCGAGCTTTACGAGACGTGAATGACTGGAGACCCATCCGAAGGAGACCGCGACGTCAGAACATTGGTTGTACTCTCTTTCGATTTTTATTTAATGAATGATTACGGTTATGGTTCCACTCTGTTTTCACTTATGTTAATATGAGTTATATCCTTTCTGACTGATATATAGTTGTGTATCCTGGATTTTATGCTTGTATTCGTGTTGTTTCTTGCATGTGCAGGTGTCCATCCACGGAGATTGTGGGAGGATCGTGATCTGCCGAGGCTGAGGAGCGGGAACGCTTTCTTCTACGGATCATAGCATTGGATTCCAGGTAGGCCTCCATCTTTGGTCTTTTACTCGTAACTAGGAACTTGCACTGTAACATTTGATGATTGTTTCTAGACCCCTGCTGGGCTATTAGGGATCGCCTCTATCCGCAGAGGGGATTTACCTCCTCAACAATTTGGTGACTCCGCTGGGGACTCAGCTTGTTGTTTGATTTGTAAACTATAGACGGAGTCTGAAGCACAGCCAAATAGCCTTCGAAAAAAAATTTCTCTGCATTAGCGGAGTAGATCAACGATGCTTCAGTCAATCTCCGGTTTAGTTTACGGACTGAACAACTTGGAGTATTGTCTTGCCTTGTCGATTGTCTCTCGATTCTGCTTGCTTGGTCAGCCTTTTGGGCTGGGTTCTTCTTGTGTTTCTGTTTCTTGGTATTGCTTGATCATCACTGGTCTGCTTGTTGGCTTGCTTTTTTATTTTTGACTAATAAACTCAACTGGCGCGCTTTTAGCTCGACAGTCATGCCCATTGGCGTAGGTTTCTTGCGTATTACCCACGCCAATTGCTTTCTGGCGCCAGTTACAGCCTCATAGTCGCGCCAATCCTGTGAGGTACTAGGGTTTTCTCAGTTTTGAGCCTCTTGAGCTTGATCTTTGTGTTTGGTCTTGTTTATCTCACTTTGAGCCTAGATTACATGGTTCATTTGAGTCTTGGGAACTTGGAGATTCTTCTTGAAGTGGTGAGTCTGGTCTTGGTTGGGAGAAATTCTTTGTTTTTTTCATTTTCACACGTTGGCGCTTGTTGTCAGTTAGCAACCCGCGCCAATTAGCCATTGGCGCTAGTTGACAGTGATCAAGTCGTGCCAATTGCTGCCAATTGGCGCTAGTTGTCAATGGACAAGTCGTGCCAATTTCAGGGTGTATGAAAATTAAGATTTTTTCCCTTAATCCTTCACTAGTGTGTCTTTCCCTTCGAGTCTTTTCACTGTATGAGCATAGATTACATTGCTCATTGTTTGGGATGTCTTCTTGCTATGATTGCTTGATGTAAAAGGGAATGGATGCCTTGTTTTGTTCTCATGCTTTGGAAGTCCTCTTTGTGTTTGACCTCATATGTCTTGTCGCCTTTTGAGGGATTTTGTGACAAAGTGTTTGAAACAACGATTGCATTCTTAGTGTTTGTTTACATCTCTTTTGCATTCATCCTTCTTTAAGGAGATTTGCATTCTTTTAGTTTTCGTCTCATAGTGTTCTTTTTGTTTAAATGCATTAGATCACATTGCATCGAAAAGTGTTTTTGAGATTCATCATTGGATTTAGATCACATTGTTTATTGATTGAAAACTAAAAATTGCTTTGAGTGCATTCCCTTTTGTTAAAAGCATGCATTAAGTAGATTCTCATTTTATCAAAAAATGCATTGAGTGCATTCTTATCATTTGAAAAGAAAAAGGAAATTGTGCATAGATTAAAATTGCATGGTTTTCGAAAAAAAAAGAGGATTTTGCATAGATTACATTGCATTGTTCGCATCATTGAATGTTTGAAATTACTTTCAGATAGTGAAAGTCATCTAGTTTGGAAAAGATTTCGTTTGCAGTGTTGTTTTATGTCACATCATTGTTTGAAGCTCTTCCCTTAACTAGATAGCATTCATCGAATTGAAATATTTCTTTTCTCATATAGCTGCATATAGGAGATTGTCATATGACATAAAGTAAGGCCTTGAAACTGAAACATAATTGAAGATCAACCATAAAATATTACTCAATTTACCTAAGGAAGCATTGAAACAGTAACGAACATTTAGAGGTCTAGGTTAGAGACGTGTTCCGACGTCGTTAAACCTAGTAGCTGTTGTTTGCCTCTTGGCTTTAGACAACACTAGTATGGACTTGTGCTCCCCGTACCATCGCATATATAAAGGGAGACCCCTCTAGGTTTTCAATCCTTTATCCACAGGAAGCCGAGTCTGCCGCCCTATACCCGTGATACACCGAACACAACATTCAGGGAGATTTCCTGCACGTACGGAAAGTCCTTGGTTGATTTCTTCTTCATTATTAAAACCAAGGTGTATATTGCAGTTCACGGTTATTTGGTACACCCTTTGTGCCTAGTATTCCTGAGCAGTCATTTGGTCTTTTCTGACTCCCTAAATTTGAAAATACCATCAAGCGCTTGTCCTTTCACGCTTGTGTTAAATCTGAAAGAGATAGAGTCATCTTTTATCGTTTCTCGACTCTTAAAACATGAAACGGTGAAGTTTCTTATTTTTCAATGTGGTAAAAATTAATCACCCACGATTATACGCCCTGTTAGATATTTCTTGTTGACCGTTTGATCGTGTGTCTTGACTCTTTTTCGGCCCGTGTGTGGTTTTGAGTTTGATGGCAACTTTTTCAGAGTTTACCAACCAAGGAATCCCCTCATAAGGGAATCCTAGTCATTTTCCTCCTTTTGGGAATGTTGGTGCTCCTTACATGGCGACATTGTCCCTTCCTGGGTTAGCTGTTGGATTGCCTATTTGGTTGTTTTCAACCTCTGTGGTCCCAAATATCTCCGCTACTGTTCAATCAGTTCCTCCGCCGGAACAACATCATGTTGATTCCAAGGTGGAACTCTCCCCTTCTTCGCCTATTTCTACGTCCTCATCTTCTACTTCGCCTGGTGAAAGTCTAGATTCGAGTAACCAGGTGGTTAAGAAGAAGAAGAAGAAGACAAAGAAGAAGAAGTCTAATAAGCGAGAGGCTAAAATTGCAGCCACTGTTTCTGAAATATCTCCTCTTGATAAACCTTCCAACCCTCCACGAAAAGTCAAGTTCCCTTACCTATTGTGCACAGGAGACCATCTTCTTCGAGACTGCCCTGGCATCCCCAAGGTGCTCAAAGCATGGTCCGACGGCTGTCCGCCATTGCCTTTGACTTCAGGGAGCCAGGTTGGGGGCACCTCTTCAACTGGTACTGATAAGGCTCCTAAGAAGCAGGGTAAGATCACCAATCCCTGTAAGTTGTGTGAAGGGCACCATGCCATTCACCCTTGTCCTTATATGGATGAATCCAAGCGAGTTTTGGACAACCCAACCGGTTCTACACCACGCCTTCCACCTGGTTATAACCGGCTTTCTTTGAGTCCTCCGCCAGCTGATCCTACGATTGGTCAAGAGTCATCCTTGGTCGATCCCACTCCCTCAGAAATTCAAATTCACGAATCCGTCCCTGACCAACCATTGGTCGTAGGATCGGTTGAACTGGCCCCGTCCGCGGTGCACCAGGCCTTTTCTGTCGAGAGTGGATCTCACACTCCCCATGTCCTTCTGATTTCTTCAGATTCTTCAGACTTGGAGAAAGATTCTCCTGTCCCTGTACTTCAGGAAGCTCCTCCTCCGCCTCCCATGATGGAGGCTCTGGAGGATATCCCTCCCACCTTCGAGATGGAGGTTATGGAGGATGCTCCTTCTTCCATAACACCAGGGGAAGACCTTCTCGGTTCGATGGTATCCCCTCCAAGTAGTCTGGTCGCCTCCTTTGATTGGAGTTGATTTGCAGGATTCCGCCTTCCGTCTTACGTGCCTTTCGAGATCACGGTACAGGCTCTTGGTCTGGTCGTACCCAGCACCATTATAGACGAAGGTGCCTCTGTTAGTATTCTATCCTCGACTACCTGGCAAGCCTTTGGTTCGCCACCACTTGTGCCTGTTACGCATAATCTGTTGACTTTTAACAGAAGAACGAGTCAACCGTTGGGGATCCTTCCAAGGTTACTCGTTACTTTGGGAGGTAAAACTGTCCATATGGATGTGATGGTCATTCCAGGCCCCTTGGATTTCAATCTTCTCCTGGGGCGCGATTACACCTATGCCATGGGAGCGCTCGTCTCCTCCCATTTTCGTGTGGCCTGTTTTCCGCATGAAGGACAGATCGTGACCATTGATAAGCTTTCGTTCTTTGGTCCTAATGTGGCAATTGGTCTACCATCACCCCCTCCTGGTTTTTATCCACCCGTTGTATCTGCCCCACCGCAAGTCAACTATGTGGCTACCCACCCCATGCCTGTACTCAGTGATTATGTCGTCGTGCATCAGGTGCTGGGGGCATTGGGTCCTGACTTCCAGGATGTTTTCCTTCCAATGGGAGTGGAAATCTTGGAAGCGATGACTTCTTGTTCATTATGATGAGGTCGTCGAAGCAGATGCACTCTGCCCTTGTGTCAAGCTCCTTAAAATGAAACAAGGTTGTCACATGGTTCTTTCCTGTGTCGTTCTTAAAAATAAACAAGGTTATCTTTTTTGTTGTAGTTCCTTGTTCTGTGTCAAGCTCTTTAAAATGAAACAAGGGTTATTTTGTTATTGGGGTTCCTTGTCTGGTGTCAAGCTCCTTAAAAAATGAAACAAGGTTGTCGGAGCATGGTTCTTTTCCTGTGTCAAGCTCCTTAAAAAATGAAACAAGGTTGTCGGAGCAGAGTTCCTTGTCTTGTGTCAAGCTCCTTAAAAAATGAAACAAGGTTGTTGGAGCATAGTTCCTTGTCTTGTGTCAAGCTCCTTAAAAAATCAAACAAGGGTGTCTGAGGATAGTTCTTTTAATGTGTCAACCTCATTAAAACAATGAAACATGTTCCTGTTCAATTCGAGTCTTTGATAAGTTCTCATAAAATTCCAGTCAAGTCTCTCTCTTGGTCTCGTAATTTTGAACCTTCACTCCATCTGCCTTTCATATGGATTGAAGCTTGGGGGGCATGTACCTCGAATTGAGTCACCATGCTGGGGGCATGCTTACTTTTTCAAGCATAGTTTGTTTCCATTTCAAGCTTGTGTAAAAATGAAACCGGTTTTAAGCATAGTTTATCTTTGTTTCAAGCTTGTGTAAAAATGAAACCAACTTCAAGCAGAGTTTCTTGATTTCAAGCTTGTGTAAAAATGAAACCATGCCCATTTTACCTCTTGTGATTGTCATTTTATCAGCCTGTTTTTTCCAGATGAGCCTTGGTTTTCTCATTCCATCGTCACTATCTGCTTGGCCGATCATATGCCTTCACTTGGTTGTTTTACCCGTTCCTGAGGAACCGCTGCTATGAGTGGTCTTGTTAGCCAGCCTCTCGACCTTTATTTGTTCAGAGCAGTTCCACCATTACCGGAACCAGTTGCTACCCTTTATACCACTCGTTCCTCCAGGAGGAGTCATCTTTCAGCTCTTTTCTGACTCTCTAAACATGAAAAGATTGTCGAGGCCCTTGTCATTTCGATCTCGTTAAAATGGACACGAATCGACATCTACCCAGTATACGTTTACCCCTTTTTCGGGCTGGGATGGATTGATTATGAAAAAGGAATACCCTAGCCTATCGCGACTACGAGGTTTTCTCGGATATTGTTTTCTACCTTTTCGGATCTGAGGAACTATCTACGAAAAGGGACTTTTGGAGTTTACTTTTCTGCTATCTTTTCAAACTCTCTAAACATGAAAAGACGCCGAGTTCTACCTTTTTTAGACTCGTTAGACCCTGATGACATCGGATCTAGTCGAAATGACATTTTCCGAGTTTCTCCTTCCTAGGACTCGTTAAATGCACTAGGATGGATTCACTCGAAGGGCGAATTTATATGACAAGCATATGGTATACTCTTCAAGCTTGTGTAAAAATAAAGAGGTACTCGCCAAGCATGGTGGGGAAAATGGAACCAGCATCGTTGTTGTGTTGGTAGTATGTCGCTCTTGAACATGGCACTTGTCTGCATTTGTGTCGGGTTGGGGACATCTCATCTCGTTTCTTCACTTTGCCTCCGTGGGTTTGGATAATCCCTTTTGACCTCTCATCTTCTCATTGCCTCGTCACCATGACCTCTGATCCACTGATGTCAAATTGTAAAATAATGCCAAGTCCACGTTGTCGTACGTTCATATGTTCGAGAGAAGTTGACACTGCTTATCGCCAGCCTTCCTGCGGTTCTCATATGATCCTGATTCACAACAAAAACATCATGTTCCTTTGTCTCGTGTCGATGATGTGAGAAACATTATGGCCCACACCTTCGATCAAGGTCACTTCACATGGAGACTTCGACTCATTATCAGGGAAGTTGATCTAGGAACTCGCCCCCATGGTACCTTGGAACTGCATGCCTCGATGGCGGAGTTCGTCGCATTCGACGTGGGGTTTCATCAAGTGGCCTCCGATCGAGTGATTCTACGGGTGTTCGACTTCAGCTCATTGATTCACATGCCGTAGATTGTACCTGTAGTACCTTGAGGGCCATCGTCATTATTGGTGGTTCCTCTCGCATCTGTTAACAACTCTCATCATTGGCTGGTAATCGGACGATGTTCTTGCATGTTCGACTTCAGCTCATGTATTCGCATGCTTGAACTTGTACTTTGTTCGGGTCGAGATGGAGCGCAAGACCCTGGATTGTGTCTGTTGTAATCCAGGCTGTGATATTGTGGATTATTATCATTATGTACATGACTCACTGATTGGATGGCTGCGACCATACCTGAGTCTATTTATTTGATCCTTGCTGGATGGCTGCGCCCATACCCTGGATCTGGATTATAGTGTACTCTGTTTCGGATGGATGCGCCCATACCGCATATACATCATGTACTTGAGACATCACTTGTATTTTTCTACGCAGGTTTTCCGACGACGGGGCTTCAGTTGAACATGTTCTCGTAAAGCATTTCACCCCTCTCTCTCTCGGGCCTCATACTTTAGGGGGCATCTGTTACACAATAATTCATCACCGTCCCTACTATTCCCCGTCCCGCATAATGGAGGACCCATTTTGTGAACTGTGAACATTGTCATGCCTTGAAATCATCATCAATGCATTCCTATAAACATGAGCTTCAATTTCCCTAAAGACATCTCCTTGCAAAAAACCATGAAAACATCTCCTTTTGCATTGGCGCGGGTAGACAGTTCATCACTCGCGCCAATGAGGACATTTAACACTGAGCCCGCGCCAGTTGGTGCTCTCTCCTAGTTAAGCACCCGCGCCAATCTACTTATGGAAATTTTTTTAAAAAAATAGGCGAAGTTTCGATTACAACAACCTCGTGGATGACTCATAAGGAGTGGTTCGACTGAATAACCACGGCCTTCCTCCTTTGGCTTCTTGTTTCCACCTTATGGGGAACCTCCCAAGGGATAAGGCTTCCCTTCCACTATTGTAGGGATCCCAACCTCCCCCTCTCCTCTATAAATATAGCCTTCATCCATTGATGAAGGGGGTGAAAAAATTTGCAAAAGTCTTGAAGATAGTGCCTAAGCACAGATCTCCTCTATACCCCAGAGCCTTTGTGCTATAAGAGCCCTCTTTCTTCCCTTAAGGCCGACTCAAGTAAGGAGACTATTGTCGAAGAGACTGCGGAGGAGTTTTCCCTTTCCCACGGTGAGCTTTTGCAAGACGTGAACGGCCCCGGAGACCCATCAAGAGAGGCAGCGACGTACGAACATTGGTTGTACTCTCTTTCGATTGTTATTTATTAATGAATAGAAAAGTTACGGTTATGGTTCCACTCTGTTTTCACTTATGTTAATATGAGTTATATCCTTTCTGACTGATATATAGTTGCGTATCCTAGATTTTATGCTTGTATTCGTGTTGTTTCTTGCATGTGCAGGTGTCCATCCGCGAAGATCATGGGAGGATCGTGATCTGCCGAGGCTGAGGAGCGGGTACGATTTCTTCTACGGATCATAGCATTGGATTCCAGGTAGGCCTCCATATTTGGTCTTTTACTCGTAACTAGGAACTTGCGCTGTAACATTCGATGATTGTTGCTAGACCCCTGCTGGGCTAGTAGGGACTGCCTATGTCCGCAAAGAGGATTTACCTCCTCAACAATTATCTACCTTTGCGTGAGTTTGCTTACAAAAATGGGTATCAGGAATCACTGAGGATGAGTCTGTTTGAGGAAATCAATGGGCCAAATTGTAATAATCCCATCAGTTGGAGTGATCCAGTGAATAGGGTGTTGATAGGACCAGACATGTTGGCAAAGATGGAACAGGAAATACAGTTTATCAACTAGAATTTAAAGGTAGCTTGGGATATACAAAATATTTATGCAGATCATTACAGATCATTTAATGGGTTTCAGGTTGGGGAACATGTGTACTTACCCATGAATCCCAAGAATATCTCCTTGAGGATTAGGGAACATGTGTGTGAAGTTGACACCTCAGTATTGCGAGAATTTTGAGATCCTTGAGAGGATTGGACCAGTGGCATATAGGATTGCACTACCTTTGACACTGAAATTCCATGATGTTTTTGATGTTTCATTTCTTAAAAGATATGTAAAAGATGTTGATCATGTTTTTTATTGGTCTGTATTGTGAGTGGAACCATAAGGTGAATTCCAGTCAGAACCTTAATTCATTTTTCATAGAAAGATTCTCATGCTCATGAACCGAGAAATCGAGTAGTTTCAAGTGTAGTGGAAGCACTTTGGGCCCAATGAAGCTACATGGGAGATGGTTGATCAGATGCGGGCTATGTATCCTTCATTGTTTGTCGGTTGAGGAAAAGAATTTTGGGTATATGTTTTGGTTTTGTTTTTGGTTATGTGTATATATGCATATGTATGATGTAAATACTGCAATGAGCTATGTTATAAAGCTCCAATAAGTGGAATGGTTGTTATATTTTCATATTGGTTATGCTAGTTTTTCTTGTCAGCAAGTTGTTCATTGTAAATACTGCAACTAGCTAAGTTATAAATATCCATGGGCATTATGTTTTGGTTTTCAGCGGCCTTGGGGTTTATAGGTGTCATTGAACACAGAGGATGTTGTTCCCTAAGGGGGAGGGGTTTGTAATAGCCTGGGGTTAAAATTTTCATGTAATAAACTTTATAAAGGAAAAAATAAGACAATGGTCATGAGACACTTATTCCAAGTTGAATGTTGGGAAAAACATCCTATTGGGTGTTCATTTTGTTTATTATGGCTAAGGGAAATTGGAAAAAGCAATGGTAAAGGCTATGAAAAGGAAAAGAGGCATTATTTGGCATTTTATCTATGAAAATAAGGGAAAATAGGAGAAAAGGAAAGTAAAAGGTCACATGTTGCATGTTAGGAGGAAATTGAAGGAAAATAATAGAAAATGAAGAAAATAGAGGCCTCATTGATAAAAAGGATTCTATAGATCAATTCACAACCTTTTGGTAGTTTTAGCTTGGATTTATCTCTCTTTTATCTCTCTCACATATTCTTGCACACTTAGAGTATTCTTGGATCACTCCAACATTAAAGAAATGAATGAAAAGGAAGGACAATAAAGCACAGGGAAGCAAAGATAAAGTAAGGAAGAGTTGGATCAAGAAGCTACAACATGATTACTTGTAGGTATCGAGTTTCATGTATGATTTCCTTGCTAGTTTTAGAATGCATGGCACATGCATGTTTGCATTTGGTTCTCTTGTTGTCATGGGTATGAGTTTTTCTAGTTGTGATAGTGGTTTTCAACCTTGCCTTGTCATTTCTGAATAAACATGGTGTAATGGGGTTCTTTTACTTGGTTGAGTTAGATTGTCAGATGGTTTCAAAGCTTAGTGGAGTGGTCTCAGGAAAATTCCCAAAGGCCTAGGAATCCCTTGAGGGTGGAGACGAATAAATTCCTCATGGTTTAGGTGGGAAATCTGGAGGAATCCATGCTTATTAATTAGGACCTAGTGATCCCTTGACGGTATATGGTGGGATTGTAGTAAATTATGTAGTGTATATTTATTGTTTGGTCTAGGAATCCATTGACTATTAATGGCAGGATACATGGTAAATCTACGATGTATATATGAGGGTTTTGGACCTAGGAATCCCTTGACCGTTAATGGAAGGATACATGATAAAGATAAGGAAGCCCTGGTTGGTTTTGTTATCAGTCCCACATTCATGCTTAGAATATGGCATTCAGATGATTGGATGAAATAAATATTTGGTTCCACTGAATCTATGATCGTGTGGTATCTGAAATTCCCTGACTTCGTTGCATTTTTCATATATTAATAAGAACTATTTTCCTCTTGTGTACTATGTGTGAATGTGAATGTTATTATTTGATTATAAACACTACAAGGAAAATACCCTCTAGCGTATGTTTTTGAGGAACCCCATATAAAAATAACCTAGATATCCATTTTTAGTGGAAATCTCTAGAGGAGGTTGGTGGGTGGAATTTTTTACGGATGTTTTTTGTTCGGTGCGTGTCTCATCATAAACTGCACCAGTGTGTTTAACTCACAATGCACCGGTGCATACCAAAAATTGGCACACCGAGAGACCTCACTCTCCGTACAAACCCACCCAGTGCATCTAATTACTATAGCGCACCGGTGCTCTATGCATAAATAGGCTCGGTGCGTCTCAGTAATCTAGTGCACTACAACGACAACGGTGTGCCATCACTAATACGGTCTGGTGCATCTCAAAAACCTGCACACCGAAATAGGGTTAAATAAAAAAAATTACTGATCGTAAAAAAAATATTTTTACTTCTTCAGGGCTCCATACCTCTCAAGCACCGATGTGAATTTCTCGTGTGAGGCACCCTGTCATCAGTGCTCCCATTGTACACACTACTACAGTCCATTGCACACCTTGTGGAGTTCAAATTTTTTAAAACGGTGGGAAAATTTGGTTCCTCCAATTCCTTAGCAAATATGCCTCCTTGACGTGCAAATGTATAGGTATTTTACTTGTTTCTCAATAACTAAACGTTTTAGCAGATTAGATTTCTAAAAAACCTTAAAATTTACCATTAAAAGAAAATAAAAATTGTGTGGTGCGCTTGAGCCATCCGGCTCACACCATTCATGGTGCTGCCTGTAAATTTACAGGCCGCATTGCGAACGGTGCTAACGGAAATCACACTGGGTTCCGGTGTGGTACCGAAAAGCACACACCGTGCATTTTTTTTTTAAACTTACATCGCGGTGCAGTTTTTTAAACGATTGCACCTTTGACTATGTACTAGTGTGAGGATGGTGATGCGTTGACCAAACTATGTGCCCTAGGGTGGATAGTTAGGTCAGTGCACCACTAGCTTGACATCAATACATAATCAATGGTGTGGTAATTTACAGAACCACACCGTTGACCATGTACTGATGTCAGACGGGCGATGCGCTGACCTAACTATCCACCCCGAGGTGCATAGTTTGGTCAATGCACCACCCTCTAAACAATAATACATGGTCAACGGTGCGGTCCTTTACACGATCGCACCGTTGACCATGTATTATTGTTAGGCGGTGCGCTAACCTAACTATCTACCCCGGGGCAGATAGTTTCATCAACGCACCGAAGAAAAAGAAAATTTTATGTTTTGTGGTGCGCTAACAATTTCCACGCACACCGAGAGTAGTGTGTGATAAAAACGTACAGGTCGATACCAGTGTGTGACTATTTTTTTAGGTGCACATGCAGTTTTTTTATTTAGAAAATTTATATATATATATTTAAATACATGTCTCATTTAATAAAAAAAATTATTTAATATGTGAATCATTCAGAGACGTTAATGGAGAGAACAAAGGGAACAACAAGAACATATGGAGGACTAGTATAACGTGATTCACCTGTGGGAGGCACGAGAGAGGGAGAGACTTATGTACCCTCACCCTATTACGAAAGACACCCAATTGCTCCTAAGGGAGGTAGGCCTCCTCAAGTTCTATGAGGAGGCTACATCCCTGAAGGGGCCTAGTGGGTTATTGGGACAACTCATCTTCAGGTGGAATGCCCTTCGATAGGCTTTCCAAGTCGGTCCTGACTAGTGGTACATGCCCAATGAGGAGGACATATATTTTATTACTGGCCTATCTAGGAGAGGGCAGGATTTTCCCTAGTTCCCAAATGTTCCCTTCAGCTATGCAGTAGGGAGTCAGTTGGCATACTCCCAGAGATACATTAGGGACAATATAGTTTCTCTTACATATTTTCAGGTGTCCGGTGGTGAGTTACGTATTGCTTAATTTAGTGCAAAGGAGGTGAGGTGCTTCTCACTACTGTTGACTACCATTGTACACTATAATAGTGATAGGAAGTGCATTAATTTCCCACTTTTATTTTATGTTGATTCTTTATTCCAGGCGCCACAACTTATGAAATGGTCTGCAATTTTTTTTGCAGTCGTTTTGTACAACATTAGATAGATGTCATTCCTAGGAATGTGGGAGGTTGACCTTCGCTTTTTCTTCAGAGTTATTTTGTTTATTTTTTGAGAGGTTTCTAGAGACGAGGCCTACTTTTGTTCGACAACCTCATAGGCCGATGCTGCATGTACATATGCAGATGTGGGGCCAGATGATGCCCAAGAGGGGCTAGTCTGACTTTCCTGCCAAGATATCTCCTGATGCACTGGAGGTTTTATCCAGTTTTGATGATCACTCCTTCGTTCTGGTGCCATGTCCATATGCTGGTTTGGATTGGTGAGGGTATAACAAAATCCTCTTCACATAGGATGAGCCGTCGGATGTGAGAGGTAATATTAGTGTTTTCTTTAAATTAATATAGTTTCATTTTATTATCTTAATTAATTAAATAAAATTATAAAATTTATTCTAACACATTTTTTAACTTATATTATTAACTTTTTTAATGAAAATGTCTAATTATTGTAGTGTACTATAAATTTTGTAGATATTGGGACATTCTTTGGGGATCAGATTCCGCCCCTTCTAAATGATCCAGGTGTAGATGTTGATAAGGAGATGGTAGAGGCAAAGGATCAGGGTGACATACCTGATCCTAATCGGGTGTAGATACCCGCAAGGATGAGGCGTAGGCCAGACACCCGATTTTAGGATGGAGTTGGGCGACCAACTATGTTAATTTCTAGTTGATGAGGGAGTCTGCCCAGTTACAATCAGAGAGATTCAGGTTTATTTTAGGCTCACACAAATTTGGAGAGGCATGCCTCACGATATGTTGATCCTCATGCATCATATCATTGGAGCTTCCAGATCACTAGCACAGAATAGGAGGGGTAGCTGTCATGGAGATGCATGACAGAGCATCACCTCATCTTGTGATCATGATCATGAGGGTAGTGATCATCATTCTATTACTCCACCTCCTCCTCCTTCACCTCATGGTATATATCATGATGAGAAGCAAGCATCCAATCCTGATCAGTGAGTATTTTCTGATAAGTCTGCACCATATTAGCATACACCTCGTCATGAACAGGCACATGATCCTGAGCAGGCGGGCCCATCTGAGGAGGAAGTTCCATCAACATAGGCTGGACCATCCACGTCTGAGTAGGTTTCTCGATTGACGAGTCATCAAAAGGCAGTTTCTGAGTAGATTGCACCATCAATTGATTAACAGGCACCTTCGGAGCAGGCACATCATCTATCTGAGCATGAGGCTGCACCATTGACTGAGCAGGCCTAGATTAGTACTAGCATTGATTTACTACCAAATATTTGACATTTATATGAATTTATATTATAGTTGTATATTTTGACATTATACAGTTATATATATATATATATATATATATATATATATATATCCCGAGAAAAAGGTCGTAATTTTTCATTAATGATAATAAAAATTACATGTTGCATCTAGCAACATATCAACTATGCAAGTTCAATTATAATAGTCCATACTATGAAGTGTCAATAACATGTCATATAATTAGAGTCTGTTATGCATCTAATCTATAGTAAAAATATGTACAAATATATAGATATAATAGTTGCCGATATATTAAGTAAAAACAGAAAATTTAAAAATAGTGACAGCATGACTGTTCATGTACCGCTGCCAAAAATATGCAAAACACCAAAAATTGTAGTCAGTGGATGACTGCACCCTGTGCCTCTTGATTGTCAATGAAGGGGCAGTGATAGTATTGGTACTCCTGAGCAGCATCATGCTCCGATATATGCCACCGACCCCACTCTAACTGTGATACTTCTTTGGATAGTTGATCGGCCACCTAATTCCTCTGCCTGTAAATGTGAGTGATAGAGATGGAGTCAAGTAGTGATTTTAAGATGAGAACCTTATCCAACAGTGAAGAAAGGGTGTGGGTCTGACATTGTTCCTGTAAATTGAACCAATTTATAATAAGCTGTGAATCCACAAAAATATGAATCTTGTTGCAACCATGTTCATGCAAAAAGAGTGGAATAAGCCTTCAAGTTCTGCATAGTTATTAGAACATGGTCCAAGTCCCAAATTTAGGTGGAAATAGTGTGTATCATACATGTGCAAACCAACAGCCCCCCCCCCCGCCACATCCATTAATATTGGATGCCCTGTCAAAGTATGTCCACAGAAAGGAGTTGTTGATAGTTTCAGGTAAGATAGCCCTGTTTGGTGTAGGTGGTTCATTGTCAGGGATGAGTTGGTATATGGAGATGATGTTCCTACTAGATCTATCCCAATTGAGTGGTTTATCCAAAATCATGAACTGAGTCCCAGTGATCCATATCCCCTAGATAATGGGGAGAGGTATGTTCCATTATTTGGAACGACTAGCAGCCTGCCACCAATTGGTCCATACTGAACAGGCCGTGCAACCATGTCAGGTAAGTGATTACCCCAAAGTGGGATAATTTGTGTGCCATATGTGTTTAATTTATATATAATCAAGGAAAAGGTGGTTTAAATCCTCATCCTGTGTGTGGAAAAAACAAATCTAGAAGGTCCATGAAATGCGCGTATGGTGAGATTGTCCTCAGTGAGGATGCAGTTTGTAAGTATGCACCACATAAGTAATATAGTGTAATTTCCAAAATGAGGGATTTTCTAATCCATCGGGAACATCTTAGATGTTCCATTTTTCCTTCTCTAGAAACATTGTCAATCAACAAAGAAAATCTATTCCAGAGATAGACTACAGGGGCATTTACTGGATTTGTCACTTTAAACAAAGAATGAGCTCTAGAGGCTACCTGGCCCACTAGCAGACTCTGTCTATAGAGTGATTTTCCAAGGACAATATCCCCAATAGGGAAACACAACAAGATTGGGAATCTCCCAATAATGCAGCTACAGCAATAAGAAAATGCACCAAATGGAAATAGTAGTGAATCCATGAATACATAAAATGCTGAAGAATATAATGGCCATCATATTAGAACATAGCAGCATGAAATATACATCTTCTTGAGGGAAAGGGTCACTCAAGCAAGGCACTAGAAGTCTCAAGAAATCTGTACATGAAAATATGAACTACATAGCTGCATAAATAAAGCCCTAGGCCATGACTGCGCGGTTTTAGAGAGGAACTGCTGCATAAGAAATGAAATAAAATGATATACAAATATGGGATCAAATAAATAAGGGGGAGCATGATCTCAACCCCTGAAAATACAAGAAATCAATCCTCTAAAAGGATTGGCTGAAATCTATAAAAAAATGGCATTTTGTAGTAATGCCGGAGTAGCTGGGTAGCTGCAGCTACTCAAGAATTGGAAATACATGGAGAAGGCTGAAATGGCTGCAAAAAATGAATAATCCTCCTCCAATAGAAATCTTAAATGAAAGGCTAATCCTTTCACCCAAGACTTCCCCTGCAAAATCTGCTAATCCCTCACAACAAATATCCACCCATGAAAACGTTGTCTAAGAGAGGGACTGCACTACCTCTGATGGAAAGTGGCTAGCCTGATGCCAAATATGATGGGGTATGCTCTACAACCACCATTTCTTATCTCCCAATGAATAGAACCTCTATCCACTGAAAAACAAGCTCTGGATGGTGTATGGAAACCTCCCCGGCAACACCTAGCAACATTGCACAATAACTGCTACAAAAACTGCGCTGATGTAGATGGCTGAAGCTATGGCTTGAATGCCTGAATATGGGGAATGGATTGCAATCCTTCATGAGCTACTCAAGAAGGAAAGGAATTCCTAAACATGACTCCCCCGTGCCCGAAGGCACTGCAGCTCTGCTGAATAGCAAGAGGCAGCAACAAGTCTTCAAGACTCAAATGTAAAATGGTCAAAGATGTCCACAATGGCTGCCTTGATCCTCTTTTATACAATTATCATTCCCTCCATGTACCCTATTTTTAATTAGGGTTTCCTTCTCTCTATAAACTTCCCTCCTATGTTGTCCCCCATAACGCTTTCCAAGCATGTTTGCAAAAACATCCTTTCACACATGGAGGTGTGAAATCCAGCTCCAAACAAGATCCTCTTTCATACTTAGAGGATTTTTATTCTCTAATGATGCAAATAATGGGTCCCCTACCCATTTTTTTCATCTCTTTAACAAAATTTAATGTCCCATAAAATTTGGGACATTACAGTCCTCCCCTCTCAAAATATTTCTTGCCCTCAAGCAATTGCAAGGATGAACTGAGTTTCTTTCTACCCTTCCTCCTGTAGCATCCTTGTGGGATGATATCCTCAAGAAAAGGATGCCATATCAACAATTAAGTTCTCAAAAACTATCCCTCCAACATATGTAATCTAGCCTTTGGGTGAACATTCCCAAACAACTATCATGTAGAAACAAATATCCATGAAGGAACAAAGAGTTGTCCAAGGGCCTCCTTGAGGCATGAGATCTGATATGAAATGGTACTTATGATCCCCCATAGGAATCTCTTATCCCCAAGCCATCAATCATAAAAAATAAATAGTTGCCTCCCAACAAGACAACTCATGAAAAATCTCCCTCCACCTTGAGCTCCGTAAATGAAGGTGGGCTGAAATCTGATCATGGAAAGTGCTATAACTTACCCCATGCTATCCTCTCCCCCACTCATGAAAAGTGTGGAGTGTATGCTGATCCTGGGCTGCACATATATTGCCCTCAAATGGCAAAATGAGGAGTAATCCTCCAAGAATCTCCCCTCCATCAATGAAAAAATCAGCTGGCCCAAGACATGTCATCTATGATGAATAGGACAAGATCACCATACAATTACCCCATGACATGTTTTCTGTAGGTTATACCATGTGCAGAAAGTGAAAAAAATGCCTCATATGGTTATAATGCAACCTCATCCACTGCAGCTGCGGAAAATAGCATGGAAAGTATTGTACAAGAATATCACCTCTACTACTGAATAGTAAAATAGATGAGTGAATCAGAAACATAAGATCAAACACCTGCCCATATACATAAAATGGATGGATATCATTACCAAGCCCATGGCTTTCCCCACAAATGAGCAAATATGTGGCTATAGCCATGCCTCCTCTCATGTTCCCTTTAGAACATGCACTGCAGAAAATATGGAAGTCCTTCCTCATCAAGGACACATTCATCCATGTGTCTCTCCTCTGATCATGTCCTCCATTAATATAATAGAAATATCAACCAAGGAGACCATACTCAACAATAAAATGAGGCAAGTACTAAAGGTTTCATGTCATGCAAAGGTATACCAACAGTCTCCCAAGTAGTCACAACACAGTTTCCCAAACTGTTGATTTGAGAAATGACATGGCAAGTTGTTTTCAGCTCATGAATAACAATGTATGTTCTTACATCTGATAATGAATGGTAAATGGCTGAATATAAATTCTGAACATACATAGAAGGTAACACTTCCCCAAGGCCACATAAAATATGGCTGTCTCCATCACATAATTTGGCCCAATTTTTCTCATGCAGCACCATGAAAAATATGCCCCTTTGAAAAACTCTACACTGCATCATAATGATAAGAGTATGTAAATCAGCAAAGGTACACATAGAACTCTTACCATAGGCTGGAAGTGAGATGATAGATGGATCTATGCATGTGATCCTCCTCCCAAATGATAGCACTGTGAGCTCATGCAAAAAGGCTCTTGTCCATGCCAATCTTTGTTCCTTGACATGCTCCTTGTCAAGAACAACTCTGGTGATGTGTAATATCCCTTTTTCAGGATTACTCATAAAACATGCATGAAAAACGTTTTTCCAGCAACATATGCAAAAAAATAATGAAATGGAATCTTGGATCCCATAAAATAATAAATATGCAATGTGAATCCAAGAATAGAGCTAAAACAAATCAAACTAGGTGGGCTAAACAGTCCTCCCACACTAGTGTAGCCAAAACTAGTGAAAAACCCCAAGACTGTAAAATGCCGAAGTAGCTACTCAAGGGACTGCGTAGTCTAAGAGAGGGTTTACACATAAAATTATTAGAGAACAATATATCTACTCATCTATTGATAAAAAATGCTGGAGAATAGAGATATAAGCTCCCTTTACAAAATACAAAAGAAACCAGCAAGGGTTTCTTATCAAACACTTTATATATAAAATGTGATATTCAGAAAATGACTGAATAATCAATGAAACACTAAAGTACATGAGTGAAATAGGCTGAAATATGTATATTCTAATGAATAACCCTCAAGGGATTTCTCCCATGAAAGTATGAACCTCTCAATCACAAGGAAACTCAGCAATGGAGACACCAAACCATGCAATAAGTTCTACCTCCTGAAAAACACACTCCCTAGAAGAAAAAACACTGTGAGAGTGAGAGAAATGTGTGGTATGATACCAAAAATCTTAAATAATCTCTGCAGCTCTCCAAACATATCTCTCAAGTGAAGGAAACCTTCCTCCAATGAGAAACTAGCTCAGAAGCCGGGATTCCAATCCCTTCCACTGTTGCACCCAGCAACACTGCACAATCTCCGGAAAAGATATGCTGAAGAAGATGGCTAAAGCTTGGCCTGAAAACCTGATGTTTAATGATGAATAAAAACTCTTCCAATGAGCTCCTCAAAGGAAAGAGGTGGTATTCCCGCCCGGGAACACCCAGTGCTAAACAGCACTGCAACTTGCTAAGCAGCAAGCAACAACAATTATTGGCAAGCAAGAATGATAATAATCTACAACATCATGAACATTTCTGCCATCCTCTTCCTTATATCATAATTTATTTTTCTTGCCCTTTGCCCCACTTACTTTGTTTGCTTCTAACCCAAGCTACCTTTCTCTCCAAAATTGCGTTTTCCAACCTAGGATTCCTCCTCCACTAAAACTGCGTTGTTGACTTTGGTGAAAGCAGCTTTATTTTGTATTTTTTCACACATGGAGGTGTTTATTGAGCTAGAAAGAGTGTCTCCTTTCATATTTGGAGTGTTTTTATCCTCCTTAGGAGACTTATGGGATTTTCTACCCATTTATTTTCCAACTATAGCTACTACTAACTCTAATGTTCCATTTAGCTTGGAAGCTAAAATTTTGGAACATTACAGTCCTCCCCTCCAAAATATTTTCTTTTCCTCAAGAAAATGCAGAGGGAGAGAAAAATATCTCCCCTCCTCCTCATGTGGCCTCCATCAATAGCCTCCATCACTGCATCAAGAGAATTTGTCAATAAACTGTCATCCAATGCTTCCTCCCAAGGGTGCAAAACCAAAGTGTCCGCATCAATCAAAGGTGGAAAGCATGAATGGAAACATGCTAAATATCTCATGGCATCCAAAAAGTAGGAGTGATGATCAACATGGTGAATGAGTTCCTCCCTCATCCATGCAATCATCCAAATGAAGTGAGTCACCTCCCAACATGGTAACTCATGAAAAGTATCTTCCACCTTGTCCTCCTGGAATGAAGGTGGGCTAAAGAAGTGAACATGATAGGCAAGAGGGCCTATCCCATGCTGTCCTCCTCTCCACTCATGATAAGTGTAGAGGGTATGCTGATATTGGGTTGAAACATGATTTCCCTCCAATGGAAAGAAGAATATTGAACCTCCAAAGACTCTTCCTCCAAGATCATGAGTCATGTCAACCCAAACTATTCCATTCAAGATGAATGGAACATCATCACCACATGGCATCCAAATCAGAAAATGGCTGAAATTTATGTGCAAGTTAGGATGATACATATGGTCTCTCTGGTGGATATAACACAACTCTCCCAACTTCTGCTTGAGAATGCCATATGGCAAGTGTACCTGCAACAAGTTACAAGCTGAATATTTATGTTCTCCTAACATGTGGAGGTAAGCATAAATGTATATCATTTGTACATGTACAAAATAAAAATACACCTACCCAATTTCATGTATATATGGGCTACTATCATCATAAACATTGGCCCTGAAGTGACCATGAAACCCAAAAATACTCTTGCTCTTTTGAGGAGCAATGCACTGTGCAAACATGGTGAGAAAGTACAAATACTCAATAGAGTAATCAAAAAGTACAAAAATGCATTCTCTACCATACATAATGGGTGGGATGAAAGTGATATCCTCCAATAAGCCCTCCCATGAGAATCCACTCATAAAAATCTGCAAGAAGAAGGGATGCCTCCTTCCCTTGGAATATATCATCCATAAGAATATGCTCCTATGTGACAGTGTTGTAGGCCTTTGTAATAAGGCTCCATGACTTCTCCCTTTGACATTCCACATGCCAAAGCCATCCACCATCATGCTGCTATGTAAGAAGATCTCTTTCCAACATGGAAGTCTCTCATGATCCTTCAATGCTGAAGTGTAGCCTCCTTGCACCATGAATGTGCCTTTCTTCTCTTCAGAAATACCATGAAAAGTATGGGAAGAATTTTTCCCATACTCTCCCAAGTGATACCATAAAAACAATAACCTTTTTTTCTGCCTCATCTCTCCCTCATACAGGCTTCCTTTGAACAAGAACACATCAGAAATATATGGAAGCAAGATACAATACAAACAAGTTTCCAGTTGACAACCGGGGAGTGAATCTTGGTCCCTCTCATGGAACCAGTGCAGTGTACCCTTGGCCTGTATCAAGATAAGAATAAACAAGTGCTTGACTAGCCACTTGTTTTCTACCATAGTCATCTCATAAAATTAAAACATGAAGCCACAATATGGTGTCATTGGTGCACACCAAGAGACATATGGCTCCCCCCACAGCTCATAAAAAAGATAGCCAAGATCAATGCTACAAGAAGTTGAAAGTACATCATCATATAATATGAAAGAAGAAATATTTCTTCTTGCTACACCATGCTGCTCAAATAAATGGAAGAAGTACAATACAAAACATGAGATGATACCTCCTCCATTATGTACTTGAGGTCTTGAGCTGAAATGGCTGAACTGGAAATTCTCCCTCACTCCCAATGAGTAGGAAGGTAGCTGTGACATCCTCTCTATCACCATATAGGCTATGCATCTCTCCATATGTTGATATATGTAATGTTAGATGCCCTACCAAGTGAACTCCTCCATCAACTGGAAATATGCATCAAAGTGCATAGAAGAGAAGTCCTCATGTGTTGCATGTAGCAGCTTCTCCTTGAGACTAGAAGATCTAGTCAAGAACATCCTTCCATAGGATGACCACATCATTCACCATGTATCTATCATCTCGATCTAGGTCATCAAGAATCATGCACGCACCAAGATCCTTGGAGTACTCTACAAAAAGTCGAGACCTCCAATAAGGATCAATCCTCCACAGTGACAGCACTGGTGATCTGGCATGTGAAGCTCCACTCATGCTGCTACCTGCTACTTTGACATCCCCTATGCGAAATTTCTCCTCAAAACTCTTCACCTCTCCAAAATCCAAGAGTGGTGAACCCAAAGACAAGACATCTCTCATCAAATAAAGATCAGGTGGCCTCCGAGGTGGAATGCCTCCATGAAGTGAGACATTAATGTCAAGAGTAGACTGCATATGTGATTGGGAAACCTTGCCCTTGCCCTGAATATGCAAATCAGTCTTCCTCTTTCTTGCATTGGCTCTCTGAAATAGAGAAGGGTGTGTGCTCCTCATCAACTGATGCTTCTCTTCCTCCCTCTCCCCTTCTTCCAGCTACATGTGTTGATCACTGATTGTGCTTGGACCTCTATGTATGAGATCCTAGGGAAATTCTTGCAAAGGCACAAGAATCCATCCTATTGGAGTATGTGCTCATCCTTCCTCTGCATGAGGCACTAGATGTGCTCTAGATATGACAACGTTGTTGCCCTCTTCTTCATCAATGTGTGTGGGCAACATCTCAACCAATGGATCCCTTTGTGAAAAAGTGATCCCCATGCCCTCTTGTTCAAGAATATGAATTGGAAGTGTTGCTTCCGGCAATGTGTAATGCAATATATCAGCTCCTCCCATGGTTTTCTGAAATGGAGTTCCATCCATCACATGCAAGGGTTTTTGTTTTCTCAAGTTTTCCTTGCTCATGTGTCTTAGGAAGTTTTTTACCAAACTTCTCCATCAATGTTTTTATGAATATTTCAAAAGAGAAGGTATTGGCATTCTTTAAGGAACAAGATTCAAAAATCCACCATGCATGAGCCTTACCTCTTAAATGCAGCGCTGCAATTCTGATAGCTTCATCTTCGGAAATATGATGCGGCTGAAAATGGGAGTTTAGCTCCTTCACCCAAGCTCCAACTGAACATGTAGGTGATCCGGAAAAAGTAGATAGAAGAAATGTATCTGCATCCTACTGCTGGCTCTTCTCCATCTGGATCTTGAAAAACTCTTGGAAATTAGTATGATCTATAAACCTCTCAGTTTGAGATTCATATTCTCGCAACAAATCACTAAGAGTCATTCTCTTAGACATTCTTCCACCTCCCACCCATCTCAGGATAGCTCTGGGAATTTGACTGCACTGTGCATCAGGGAGTGTAGCTGCATGCTCACACTCACCATGTGCAAATCTAGATTCAGCTCTAGAATTAAACTCCTTTGGAGATCCCATCTCCAATATCATATTTTTTAGCTCTCCTTGCAAGCTCTTCATAAATTTTGGAAGAAGCTTTGTGGACTTATATTCCTTTCTTTCTGCACATGCTGAAGCTTCCTCGCTTCTGTCCATCTCTCCTTCTTCTGATATAATTTTAAAGTTTCCCTTCTCAGTAATATCGAAATTCTATTCCAGAGATTGACTGCAGGGGTATTTACTGGATATGTCACCTTTGAAAAAAAGATGAGATCTAGAGGCTACATGGCCATCTATAGAATCTATCTATAGAGTTCAAAACATTCCCCTTCAGAGATTCATTACTTTGGCTTGAAGCCACAGGCTGAGCCAAATATCATGCTCTAATACCACTGTAATGTCCCTTTTTCAGGATTACTCATAAAAGATGCATGAATTTTTTTTTTCCAGCAACATATGCAAAAAAATACTGAAATGGACTCTTGGATCCCATAAAATAATAAATATGAAATTTGAATCCAAGAATAAAGCTGAAAAAAATCAAACTAGGTGAGCTAAATAGTCCTCCCACACTAGTGTAGCCAAAACTAGTGAAAAACCCCAAGACTGTAAAATGCCGAAGTGGCTGCTAAAGGAACTGCGCAGTCTAAGAGAGGGTTTACACATAAAATGATTAGAGAAAAATATATCTACTCATATATTGATAAACAATTCTGGAGAACAAATATCTAAGCTCCATTTACAAAATACAAAAGAAACCGACGAGGGTTTCTTGTCAAACACTCTATATATAAAATGTGATATTCAGAAAATGACTGAATAATCACTAAAAAACTAAAGTACATGAGTGAAATAGGCTGAAATATGTCTTATCTGATGAAGAACCCTCAAGGGCTTCCTCCCATGCAAGGATGAACCTCTTAATCACAAGGAAACTCAGCAATGGAGCCACCAAACCATGCAATAAGTTCTGCCTCTTGAAAAACACACTCCCTAGCAGAAGCAGTGATGGGAGAGTGAGATAATTGTGTGGTATGATACAAAATATCTGAAATAAGATCTAGATCTCTCCAAACATATCTCTCAAGTGAAGGAAACCTTCCTCCAATTAGAAACTAGCTCAGAAGCCGAGATTCCAATCCCTTCCACTGCTGCACCCAGCAACACTGCAAAATCTCTGGAAAAGTTGTGATGATGAAGATGGTTGAAGCTTGGAATAAAAACCTGATGTGGAATGATTAATAAAAACTCTTCCAATGATCTCCTCAAATGAAAGAGGCGGGATTCCCGCCCGGGAACACCCAGTGCTAAACAACACTGCAACTTGCTAAGTAGCAAGCAGCAACAATTCTTGGCAAGAAAGAATGATAATAATCTACAACATAATGAACATTTCTGCCATCATCTTCCTTATATAATAAGTGATTTTTCTTGCCCTTTTCCCCACTTACTTAGGTTTCTTCTAACCCAAGATAACTTTCCCTCCAAAATTGTGTTTTCCAACGTAGGATTCCTCCTCCGCTAAAACTGCGCTATTGACTTTGGCCAAAGAAGCTTCATTTTGTATTTTTTCACACATGGAGGTGTTTTATTGAGCTAGAAAGAGTACCTCCTTTCACACTTGGATTTTTTTTATACTCCTTATGAGACTTATGGGCTTTTATACCCATTTATTTTCCGACTATAGCTGCTACTAACTCTAATGTTCCATTTAGCTTGGAAGCTAAAATTTTGGAACATTACATGATGTTGCTGCAAATATGAAGCTTCTCCCTAGATGGAAATGCCTTCCAATCAATCCAAGCTAAGGAGTGATCCCCTTGCACTATGAGAGTGCCCTCCTCTACTCCTGAAACACCATCAATCAAGTGAGAGAAAATCTTCTTGTGCTCTCTCCCATCAATGCCAAGCAACTCAAGTGCTTGCTGCCCCATTATGCTCACATCATATGACTCATGTGATGAAGGTATCATGACTTATATATATGGAATATCAGAAATATGTATCCCTTCTCCTTGCTTCCCAATGATGTAAACATCTTGCCATCTCTTCTCCATTCTTTTGGTACTCCTCCCATGAGGGCTACCATCCTCCCAAACCAATTTTTTCTCCTTGCATTTCATGAGAGTTTGAAATGCAACTCCTTGGAGACCTCTTAGGAAAGGCCTCTCTCCCATGACTATGTTTGACCTATGAAGATCCAAATTTGATGGAGGTGATGTCTCCTCTCCACCCATGTTCAACAGCGTTGCTAGTTCCTCCAATGATGTAGCAGTTGTCTCCTCCTCTGGTTCACAAATTGTTTCATGATTCTCCATGGAGGTGTAATGGTTTACTTCATCCTCCAAAATTTTGCACTCCAACCTTGAAGGCTGAATGCAAATCATTAAAGATGTATGAGGTTGGGGGTTCTTCTCCTCCTTGAACCCCTTTTGCATAGTGCAGTGCAACATGAGGCCCTAAAGTGGCCATGTGACTTGATCCTGGGACCTCCTATATGAAATTCCACCATCCTTAAGATTATTTGCTGAAATAGAAAGTGGAAATTTTCTCATACCTTGGTGGATCTTGGGACCTTCTTATGTGGTTGTAATGGATTTTCCTCCAATGGCTCCTTCATCCATAGATGTTGAAGGCTACTCCTCCAAAGATGTAGTAGCGTTGGTGCAATCCTCCTCCCATGGTGGTGTAAATTTCTCCTCCTTTGTCTTCTCTCCATCAAAATTTTGGATCAACCTTTGAGAAAAGACTACAAAATAAATTACCCTTGAATGGACCAAGGATTTGAACCACCAAACAAAGGTTTCCTCCTCCATGTGCAGCGCTGCCATTTCCATTGCTCCCTTCTCTGCCACTAGATGTAGCAATAAAAATACCTCCAGCTTCTTCTCGCAAGCCCTAGCTGAAGTAACCCTATCAAATGTAGACAATAGAAACCCATTGCCTCTAATTTATCTTTTTCCATAGGGCCTTCTCTCCTCCATCTACTGCATAGACTGTGAGAATGATGTAGCTCTCCTAAATGCCGTAGAATGGGGTTTATAATCACCCAGGTACTTGCTTAAGATCTGGAAATCCAAGCATCTACCATTCCAGTCTTCAAAAGAATAGGAAGTGCATGGACCTTCCTCTTCTCTTATTTCTTCTGCTCCTCCTCAGAGAGGCTCTTCTTTATTTCAAAAATTGATGAGATCAATCTCATATTCTTCATCATTCTCCTCTGAAATCGAACTCACAGGCTATGCCAGTTCAATGCTCTAATACCACTGTAATGTCCCAAATGAGGGATTTTCTGCTCCATCAGGAACATCTTAGATGTTCCATTTTTCCTTCTCCAGAAACATTGTCAATCGACAAAGAAAATCTATTCTAGAGATAGAATGTAGGGGAATTTACTGGATTTTTCACCTTTAAACAAAGGATGAGCTCCAGAGGCTACCTGGCCCACTAGTAGACTCTGTCTATAGAGTGATTGTCCAAGGACAATATCCCCAATAGGGAAACACAATAAGATTGTGAATCTCCCAATAATGCAGCTATAGCAATAAGCAAATGCACCAAATGGAAATAGTAGTGAATCCATGAATACATAAAATGTCGGAGAATATAATGGCCATCATATTAGAACATAGTAGCATGAAATATACATCTTCTTGAGGGAAAGGGTCACTCAAGCAAGGCACTAGAAGCCTTAAGAAACTTGTACATGAAAATATGAAATACATAGCTGCATAAATAAAGCCCTAGGCCATGACTGCGCAGTTTAAGAGAGGAAATCTTGCATAAACAATGAAATAAAATGATATAGCAATATGGGCTCAAATAAAGAAGGGGGATCATGATCTCAACCCCTGAAAATACAATAAATCAATCCTCTAAAAGGATTGGCTGAAATCTATACAAAAATGGCATTTTGCAGTAATGCCGGAGTAGCTGGGCAGCTGCAGCTACTCAAGAAATGGAAATACAAGGAGAAGTCTGAAATGGATACAAAAAATTAATAATCCTCTTCCAATAGAAATCTAAAGTGAAAGGTTGATCCTTTCACCCAAGACTTCCCCTGCAAAATCTGCTAATCCCTCACAACAAATATCCACCCATGAAAACGTTGTCTAAGAGAGGGACTGTGCTGCCTCTGATGGAAAGTGGTTGGCCTGATGCCAAATATGATGAGATATGCTCTAGAACCACCGTTTCTGATCTCCCAGTGAATAGAACCTTTCTCCACTGAAAAAAAAGCTTCGGATGGTGTATGGAAACCTCCTCGACAACACCCAGCAACACTGCACAATAACTGCTGCAGAAACTACGCTAATGTAGATGGCTGATGCTATGGCCTGAATGCCTGAATATGGGGAATGGGGTACAATGCTTCATGAGCTACTCAAGAAGGAGAGGAATTCCTAAACGGGACTCCCTCGTGCCCGAAGGCACTGCAGCTCTGCTGAACAGCAAGAGGCAGCAACAAGTCTTCAAGACTCAAATGTAAAATGATCAAAGATGTCCACAATGGCTGCCTTACTCCTCTTTTATACAATTAGCCTTCCCTCCATGGACCCTATTTCGAATTAGGGTTTCCTTCTCTCTAGAAAATTCCCTCCTACGTTGTCCCCCATAATGCTTTCCAACTCATGACAACGTAGTTTGACTTGGTCAACCTTGGCCAAGCATGTTTGCAAAAACCTCCTTCACACATGGGGGTGTGGAATCCAGCTCCAAATAAGATCCTCTTTCATACTTAGAGGATTTTTATTCTCTGATGATGCAAATAATGGGTCCCCTACCCATTTTATTCATATCTTTAACAAAATTTAATGTCCCAGAAAATTTGCGACATTACATATAGCTTTAGGAGGTGCCTGTAGTTTCCATATAAGTTTCCACCGCCATTACTTATGTAGAGGCTCATGAGTAGCACAGAGGGTGGTGTAGCCGATTTTTGTTATGTATCTGCCACTGGGGGAGAGGGCCCAAAGGATTTCATCATCTGTATTGGTGAGTCAAATGCTAGTAGCATGGAGAGCATGGATGTACCAGTTCCAAATCGGCCACTTGATCACAGATATATCTAGTGCACGTGCAGACTACCAGGGTTGTGAGGCCTAAGTAGTGTTTATGGGGTCCGCAATCTGTGATAAATATAAAGTGTCAGCCCGGGCCAAGTGCAATTTGATGTCCACAGGTAATTTGAATTCTTGTCCACAACTTGACCAAGCGTCCTCGCCAATTATGACCCTTGTTCCAGATCCAATGCACCAAGCTAGTTGTTTCTTGATTAGGTGGATTGATCAAGTGATGGCTTTCCAGATGATTGAAGACCCTGTAGATAGTAGGATGGTACCCCTAATCCAATCCAATGTACTATATGGAGAAATATATTTTGAGTAGGTGACTTCTTTCCACAAGTTGTGGCCATCAATAAGATTTCATCCCATCTTGGCAGCCAAAGTAGTCACAAATTTTGATAGATCCTTAAGACCCCATCCACCCCACCCGTTGGGTTTTTTGATATTATCCCATGCATTCCAAGCAAATGCACGGTCCTGTTCCTTGCCCCGCCATAGAAAATGCCTAAAAATCTGTTGTAGTCTAGCAGTCACACATTTAGGGAGCCATGCGAGTGACATCCAGTAAATCAGGATGTCTTCCAAGACGAATTTTATGATCACCAACCTGCCAGCCCTAGAGAACCACTGATGTTGGTAGATGTTGATCCTGCGATCAACTTTAGCAATTAGCCAGTTCCAGTCTGTGATGTGATAGTCCTTTGGCTTAAGGTGGAAACCAAGATATTTGAGATTTTCTTCTAGATTCTTGCGTTCAAATTGAAAGAGTCCCATAGCATGCTTGGTTTCGTTAACAGAACATCGACTCAACATGATGGTGGATTTTTTGTTGTTAGGTTCCATCCTAGTGGCAATGCAAAATACTTTTAGTAGTTTAAAAAATTTTGAATTGTCCTAACAAGAACCATCAAGAAATATGATAACATTATCAACAAATAATAAATGAGTCAGTTGAATAAAATCATTTAGTTTAATGCCAATAATGGAGCCATTAGTTTTAGCACAAGTCAAGTATCCAATCTCCTGCTCAGTGATTTTAAGTTTCTCATCCTCCAACAGTTTCTTCCTTGTAGCCCAGCTGATAGTGATGGATTTAATATGATTGATATTGTCATATAGTACCCTAGCAGGTTCCTACTCTAGATATTTCCCATAGTGCTTCCATTCCTTGGTGACCAAGGTGTGGAAATCAGGCTCATCCAACCAGCCTGAATTGAGCTTAAAAGGAGCTCGAGGTTTTTGTGCTCCAGTTTGAATCTCTAGATATATAAGAGAGTGATCTCAGTACCCACCAGTACCCACATATTGTCTCGCTTTGTCGATGTGCTCTAACAGTGGGAGCTTGATCAAAAAATTATCAAGTCTCCTCGCCAGCGCAACATCCTGAGTGCACACACACACACACACACACACACACATATATATATATATATATGATCCATGTATTTTATGTTCATGTTGATGTACTTAATTTACATGTTGGTTTTTATCATGAGATGTATATTTGATATATGTGTTGTGATGATGTTATACAATGCTTGTGTTTTGTTAGGTGATCATGATCACGATGATTAGATTATGTTAGCGAATTTGAATGTGTATTTTAGTCAAAAATGATGTTTGTATGATGGTTATCATGATCGTGATGTTCATTTTTAATATTAAATCATGATATTTATTAAATATTATGTCGTGATTGTAATTGTAATTGTAATTGTACGTAATTGTATTGTGAAATGTAAAATTATAATTGTAATTGTATGTATTCATGTCATGATTCAATTTTATTAAAATTGTAAAATCTATAAATTTGTAAATTTGTAAAATTCTAAAAATGTAATTGTAAGTATGCATCATCATTGTAATTGTATGTAAAATTGTAAAATTGTAAAATTGTAATTGTATGTATTCATGTCATGATTCAATTTTATTAAAATTGTAAAATTTTTAAATTTTTAAATTTTTAAATTTCAAAAAAAATATAATTGTAATTGTATGCATCGTGATTGTAATTGTAATTGTATGTAAAATTGTAAAATTTTAATTGTAATTGTAATTCTATGTGAAATTGTAAAATTGTAATTGTATGTAAAGTTGTAAAATTGTAATTGTATGTAAAATTTTAAAATTGTAATAGTAATTGTAATTGTATTGTGAAACTGTAAAATTGTAATTGTATCTATGGTGATCATTCAATTTTATTAAAAATTTTAAATTTGTAAATTTGTAAAATTGTA
Source organism: Pinus albicaulis (assembly GCA_034641835.2). Lineage (NCBI taxonomy): Eukaryota > Viridiplantae > Streptophyta > Pinopsida > Pinales > Pinaceae > Pinus > Pinus albicaulis. The sequence continues at coordinate 155,300 of JAXQQM020092005.1, forward strand.
AACTAATTGTCAATTTTGAACCATAATTACCACCGCAAGTAAAATATATACCGTAAGTATTGTTAAATTACCATAATTGTAAATTTGTAAATTTGTATGAATATAAATTATTGTAAAATAATAAATCTAGAAGAATATGAATTTTTGTAACATAATAAAGTTTAGAAAATAATGCAAATAAATTCATGTTTAGAATTATCATTATTTTATTATGATATTACATACCAGAAATAACAGTATACATTTTGAAGATATCATTCACACACATTTAAAGAAATCAAGTAGTTGTATTATTTTAGGAATTGACATTATAAAAAAAAGAACTTTATACATTACACCATTATTTTCGAGATCAACATAATTGCAAATTATCAAGTGAAATGATTTTAACATTAACACAATACAAACCAATTCATTAAAATACATATTATAGTGTTTCAAAAAAAAGAGCCTTGGTTATAAGGTAATTAAGTCCTCTTCTTTATAAACACCCATCTTAAAAAGTATAAATGATGAAATAACACATGTACAATATCACTCTCGGTTCTCATGATCACCCTCATTATCTTCCAGCTCTCTTAGCATGATAACACTATTGTTCTCAAAAATATGTTTTGATCTAGGGTCATGTCTCAATACGAACCACCAATCCCTATCCAACACATATGGGTTAAAAAACACCTAGTTGTAGTGTTTGGGGAAAACATAGGGCTTCTTAGCTTCATCCCACATCTTTCTAAAGTTGATACATATCAACCTACTATCGTGATCTTCCTTTACATTATTCTGATCAAAGGTGTCCCACCACTTGCACCTAAAACTAACACAATGGAAAGAAGATAAATCCACTTCAATGATCTCTTGCATCTTTCCAACGTAACCTAACGTCCCTCATACTAGGTTTTGATCATGGTGACTAGCTCGACTAGACTGATCGAACTTGACTTCCACTCCACAGTCTTGTGTCATGTGTCCATAATCGTCATTTTCTGTGCAAAAATGGTGTCCATATGCCCACATAGATTGGAACAAATTCACTTATAAAAAAGTTAAAAAATCATAGTGTCATGTCTCTTATAATGACCCAACTATTAAAATATGAAATATAGATGTAATTACATTTCAAATGTGCATTATTAAGTTTATAATGTACAGAAATTTATTATTACCGAGTGGGTGCACCCAATCCCTACGATTATCGCATCCTCTTCAGCACGCAGGTAATGACTGGTTGCACCATATTTCTCTCTGACTTGGTCAGAAACCCAACTGTTGGGGCATAATTTTGGCATATTTTATTTTAAATGATCGAGATAAGGCACACTTATACCATTCAACCATCTGAATTCTTTCCTTTCACTATCCCATTTCATCCTCTTTTTTTCGTACAATGCGACCCATGCTTGTGTCACTTCAGAATTGTAAAGAACGGATTTATTCACTACTATAATGTATGCATTCACTAATGAAATCAAACTGACATATATTACATATGAGATCAAAATATACCTTATATCAAAGTTTAACTTGAATATTTAATTTGTATAAATTTGAAAAATTATAATTCACTTACTCTTTATCAAGCACCTTTTTCCATTCGTTTGGAGCAACTCCCCTTCTCTTTTGTCTTCATCCCTTTCATCGTCCCAAATCACCGCAGCTGGTCTATTTTTTATCTACTTGATGTAATCACTGACATAATAGAAAGACTCATACGATATGTACCCCTCTGCCATAGACCCCTCAGGTTTTTTCCTTTGTCGAACAAAACCTTTCAATTTTTTCATTTACCTGTCTAAGAAGAACATCCAACAATAAGAAACCACCCAAACTAATTTCACCTCATCTACTAGGTGGATTACAATATGAACCTGCAAGTCCATGAAACTCATCGGCAGTTCCTTATCAAACATACAAACAATCTCAACTATCTCTTGATGCCACCGTGGAATGCTAGCCACAAGAATCTCCTTTGACATGATCTAGCATACAAATGCAGATAATTTAGATATGGCACGTCCTAGGTCTTGGGGGAATTCAGGTTTCACACACCCACAAACAAAAAAAGGATAATGAAACTGCAAAGTTATAAACACATGCAATAATATACAAAATTAGTTATGTTTTATGATCCCCGCATGGGATAATATTTATTAATATAAAAAATAATAAAATCATGCTTTTGACATTATACGTACTCTTAGAATATTCAAATGGTCCTGCAATTTCAACCTCCACAAATGGTCATCCACGGTGAAGCAGCACCGTAGTGAAGACCCGTATGAAGAGGGCACTCTCACACCCATTATAACTTCCTTTTCCAAATAAAGATCATCTTTTTTTTAAATCCATGGGACATCACCTTCTTTGAAATACCAATTAGAGGTACCAATGCCTGCCTTTGATCCTGTACTTTCTACTCGTCTTGGCCAATGTTTCTTTTTAGTTTTTGAAGTAATAAGATCTTTCCTTATAGCCAATGTGTCACTTTGTTTCGATGATATGTGCCTCCATAAGGAAGATGAAACATTTTTAAATATATGCATGGGATCTAATAAGTGGGTAATCTTAAGATGCTCCCAATATGGGAGGTTATAAAATATAGATTTAATTTTCATCCCAATGGGAAATTTCTCAACATAGGTGTCGAAGAATTTTGGATCATCGAACATAGGCTCCCCATTTGAATCGAAAATTTCTATGAACTCCTTCTCCTTATCTCTCTCATATGCTATAATCCATTCAACTAGTGTCATTATTGGAGGCCTTTGGGTTCTATATCGTTTACCATTGAAAGCAGATGCTGCTCTTTTGTAAGGGTGTTATTATGGGAGGAATGCCTTGGAGAAGTCATACACTAACTTTCATAGGTTATTGGACCATCTAGCTTTCAGAAAAGGTCTACAACATTTACATCCAAACTACCATTTTGTTACAAGACCTGTGAAATTATTGTATACAATATATATCCATGGCACGTTAAATAATATCATGAATATCATAACAATTACAACGAATTAAATAACTAATATGTGAAATAATATTGTTACGGATATAAAAAATCAATAAAAATGTAATTTACCAGAGAAAACTCCTAAGCCTGGATAACCATGTGTCGTGTAAGCACATATGCCATACAACGTAAAACTCTTCTCTGTTGCGATGGGTCTTGATACATTGTATACATTTATCCCATCCAATAATTCCTTCAATTCATCTACCAGTGGTTGTAAGTAGACATCCATATTCTTCACTTGTCTTCTACCAGGGACTATGAGAGCCAACATAAGATGTTCATTCTTCATGGAAAACCATGGGGGGATATTTTATTGTTCACTACTACAGGCCAAAAAAAATAGTTGGTGTTCTAGAGGTAATATGGGATGACGCCATCCTGGCTATGCTGAGTCGTAGACTTCGTACTTCATCCTTGAATTTTTCGAGCCATGTATCCTTTATATGCTTCATGGCTATTGAATCTATTGGGATTCACATAACTCCCAACTCACTTCTGTGTGAGGCATGCCATCCCTGCAACATAGCTAATTATTTGCAATGAAAGAGCCTTTGAATCCTTGGGATTATAGGCATGTGCCTCAATATCTTAAAAGGAGGACCACATGATTTACCCTTATTTTTTTATTTATCATACCTTTCATGCCCACATTTCAGACATATCTATTTTTCTACATATTCTCCTCTATATAGAATATAATTATTTGGACATGCATTATACGATATGTACTCAACACCCAACATTTTCAACAATTTATTTTCCTCTTTGCAGCTACCGAGAAAGACATTATCACTCCGAAGAATCTTATCTTTGAATAACCTGTAGTTGGTCATGGATAGTATTAAATGTACATTAATGCCGATATAATTATCAAAGTTCTTAAAATTGACCATTTGTAATGTTAATTGTGTGATTATATTTCTCAAAATATAAGGGAGAACTTGATGGTAAATTACCTCAAAATTTCTAAGAAACATGCATTTTACAAGCCAAAATTTTCTTTCAAGTTGTACAGTAACATCATTGTCCCCAACAGGGTAGACTTTGACTGACTGCCAGGTCCAAAGAGAGGGGTGCTGGAAGAAAATTTAAGGTTTTTGAAAAAGATATCAGCGATATGAGCATCATCCCATAGTTGATCATCATTCTGGAATGCATCTAACAACATTGTCTCCATGGTAGTCGTATCCCTTAAGTAATCATTCATACCAACCTCTATTTGATTGCCTCCATTTCCATCTTGTGAAGAACTACTATTGTTGTAGTCATTCCTAATTGGTGAATCTGGATGTAGTGGGAATTGAATAGGTGGTTGATTCAACCATACTTGGTATCATTCCTCTCCGATTTTTTATCTTAATTCAACCTTCTCTCTATTTGAAATTGTCGTGGGGTGCAACGGAAGATGGTAGGTAGGTCACTCATCATCACTGGAATCCTAATAATTTCAAAAAATATATTTGAATATGATTAATACAAAATCTATGATATCAATTACTAAGCACGATGACAATGCATGATTAATTGGTTTGACGTTGAAATAATTACATTAATATACAAACAATTATTATTACAATCATTGTCCCAGGATTGTGGCTATAAGATGCAATGTTACAATTGGCAGGGTGAAGCGGCTGTCCATTTTCATCTACCAAATGCGCCTTACGGTATGCTGCTCCTGATGAGAGCTTCCAACGTTTTGGAGTTGTTTGAATATTTTGTGCATCTTAACTCAATTTGAATTTTCATGAACCTGCAAATTTGCATACATTAATTTTATTCAGTTGATTGACATGGATAAAATAAATAAATTCAATTAGATAATGAAAATATAAATAAAATCTGAAGTAAATATTACGTTTGGAAATGGATAAGGAGAACTCCGCGATGGAATTTGAGAAATATTATGGAATGAACTGTATTTTGAAGAATTATCCATTTGATATAATTATGAGATTTTCTCCCTACATTTTAGCAAAATCAACAATAAATATTGGTGTACATACCTAACAGTAATTTCGGTGCCTTCAAAATGGACTTATTGTTGTCAGTTCTAATGTACAGTTAACCGCACTGGTGGGTTTTATTTATTGTACACTTGTGTTGTGTTATTAATTTATGCACTGGTGCAGTTAGATAAAAAACACACTGAATATCCACAAACAAAAAAATCGCAACTTTATTTGTTTTAAAGTGAAAAAAAGTAGTAAATTGAAAAGTGGGCAGCAAACTATTTTCAGATTCTAATTTCATAAAAAAAATATTTAAATAGTAAAATCTATTCATTATTTAATTATTTTTGCAAAAAATTTTAGGGAGAGATTTTCACGAGAGAAATACCTCGAGCAAGAGAGCACGAGAGCAATGTGGAGCAGTAAAATACTTTCGAACAACAACACTATTCAAAGAATCTGAATTTGAAACATCTGGTGATTCGCACAAAAACCCTGTAGTATAGTAAAAATGTTAAATTTTACTATAATAATTGTTTTTTTACAGTTTCTATTGGATTTAATACATGCATAGTAAAAAATTTAAATTTTATTGTGCATTCTCAAAAAAACAAAAAAAACAAAAAAAAATCCATTTCTATATTAGACCCTTGCTTCTTCTTGTTTCTGTGACTTCACAATTAGCGTTTTTCATTTTATATTTATAGGGTTTGTATTTATATATATATATATAAGCGTATGACATCTAACCCATGGGAGGAATTGCAGAGTCATATCCCAATCCATGTTGGCCCTTGCATGATTTTTTTAAAAACAATTTTTTTTAATCGGTGCGCCCTTTGTAAAATAGTGCACCGAGCGCGTATTGTTTGATAAAAATAGTTTTTATTAATTTATGTTTGTGTTAATCGGTGCACCACTTAACATATAACACACTGGGTTTCCTCATTGATAGACAAAACCGTACAGTGTTTGTACTATTTTCTCGATGCGTTTATAAGAACATGTCACACCACCTCCTCCATGACATCTGATGCTACAAAATCTAACACCTTAAGTTTTTTATTAATTTTTCTATGTTAATCGGTGCATTGGCTAACATATAACGCACTGGATCTCCTTGTTGACAGAGAGCACTATATGATGTTTCTATTATTTTGGAAGTGCATTTGTAAGAACATGTTGCACTGCCTTCGGTGCGTACTGTTCAAAAGGCGCACCATTTTCTTGATTTTTTTTTTTTACCTGAAATTTTTGTGATTTATGTATAAAATATATTAACGAATGGTATGGTACAATTTTCATATTGATAAATAAATGGCTGAAAAGATATCAAGTAACAAAAATACTGATAGCACATCGAGAAAAGCAAAAAAGGAAAGTTCTTTGTAAATTCTTTACAATAATTAGTATTTTTGAATTATATGTAAGTTTAACTAATATGTATTGTTTACTGTGTATCAGGTAGAGCCACAAAATGAAAAATCTTGATAAGATTATTTTTGATCTAAGATCAGAAGATCATACATGATTGATGGAAAAATTGCAAAAGGATGAATAAAGTGAATGAAAAATACTATCGATCCAATATTAGTTTCTTTTTTTAATTTTCATTAATAAAATACTTAAAAATATCACATAAATTTTTTCAAAAAATATATTAATTTACATATGTTTAATGTTCTACAGGGACCAACAACGAAGAAAATGAATGTTGTTCTAAGAAAAAAATAATATAACATGCAAATGAAAAATAAATTGCTCCTTAGCTCATCTAGAGTGGTGTTGGAGGTTAATGAATTGTTCCATCATCCCGTTGCAACTAGCTGGCTGACACGCACTGGGCGATTGCTAAATGCCTCAGGGCATCTGAATTTTTTTTTCGTCCAGTGCTTGGTAGGTTTACAGTACCGGTGCGTTCACAATACAACGCATTGGTGCGATAACACCTAATTCATGCACAGATGAAAAAAACATCTGTAACAAAATTTGGTCGCCCCATTTTTTCAGTTGTGTTGAAATTTCATTAGAAGCTCTGCCAAAACCTCAATTACCAAAAACTAATTTTGTAGCAATTTTTTTTTGACAATTTTGGCCAATTTATAACACTAAAAACCTCCTTTATAACCTCCACTAGTGGGTCTTTTCCTTCTGGTGAATGGTTGTTCTGTCAATGTTGATATGTTATTTATATGTTGGTTATAAGCATGATTTATGACAAACTGGAGTTATGGTTCTTATCATGTTTTGATCAGTACATGAAATTTTAATGAATGTATGACCTAATAGATGATATTGCAGTTATAATGAGAGGGCATCATACCTTCTTGACGAATCTCAGATAAGTATGATGTCCCTATGATCAAATGTGTATTTATGACCTATAAATTTCATGTTCATGATGTGTTCAATGAAATTTCTTCCATATTTAGGATTATTCAGGTCAAGTATTTGTTCAATTTTTGCATTATAGGCCATGTCTTCTTGTTATTTATCACTTTTTATAATTTCATCAAGTTCTAGGAAGAGGTCTTGATCCTAGCCCTACAATAATGGCTCAAAATTTGGGGTCGCTGGCACATAAATTCTTGAAAAATACTGCAGTTGCAGGAATTCCCTTATTATGGGAGCAACTAGAGGGTTATATTCGTATGGAGGGCTTGTCATGGGAGCGACTGGGGATCTAGCTATGTCAAAAAGTAGATTAACTCAAGGGTTGGGCACCTGAAGTGGTTCGTTAGTCCCTGGGGGTCTTGTAGCTTCTGAGCAAGGCCAGTTTGGTTATGGTTTGTCGATTCCACTTCCTTAATTGTACTTTGGGAGTTGAATTATATCATAGAAACTCTTCATCACATGTTTACCTTGGTGGACCGGTTATCTTGGGTAAATATGGGAGGAGGGTGTTACAATTGAGGAGTGATATCAAAACATATATAGTTATAATTTCAAATTTTCTTTACTATAATTTCAGAGATATATGTTGTGGAGGTTAGGGTTTATTATTGGTCCTTTAGATGAGCCATTTTGGAATTTCACTATAAGTGTTTTGTGTCAATTTTAGATAGTGAAATTTCAAGAAAATAAAAATTACATATCAAAATAAATTGGGTTAAAATTTTAGATTTTGGTTCACTATAATTTTAGAGATATACCTTATGGATGTTAGGGTCTTTGAATGGTACTAAAATTAATTTTAAACAAGTGAACTTCAAATATTTTCTATAGTTCATTTTATGTGAAAAAAAATTGTGAAATTTTGATCATATTCAAAAAACATTTCAAGTTATGCCTAGTAAAATAGTCATATTCTGGTTCACTATAATTTCATAGATATACCCCATGGAAGCTAGGTTTTGTGAATGATCTTTAAATATATTTCAAAAAATCGATCATGGCATTTTTGCTATAATTTTTTTCTATTGCATTTAAAACTATGAAAATTCGAAGATCTGAGGAGACATAGAAAAGTGATTTGGATAAAAATTTAATAATCATTTATAAATAAGTTTTTTATATGTGGAAACTATACAAGTTCACTCTTGGGAAGAGGCTAAAAATTAGCATGTTTTGTGAAAGTTACCATAAATTTCACTTGAAAGATCAAATTTTGGTCAGACCCGTGGGTTCAAAAAATATATATAATCAAGTAATAAAATGGATAAAAACATAGATATATATCAATTTTTATCCATCCTTATAGTCTATAAATTAAGTTTTTTAAGGTACATATCTTATAAGTGACATAACTTTTGAATAGAATATCCTTTCTTTTGGGCGACTAAAAATTATGATAAAGAGAATTATTATTATTATTTTATCACATTCCTCAAAATAAATATCCAAAATATACTACACCAATTAAACCTTCTAAAGGCTCAGTCATGACTCATGAAGAAATAAAAGACTTTGAGTACTAGTTATCCATGCTGGAAATTCATTTTAAGAAAATGAATGATACTATGAGTTTTGAAGTATCACAAGTGAAAGGATCAGTTGGAAATATGGAACAAAAGATGATTCATGGAATAAAAAATAAGATGAATTAAAATAAGTAACAAATAAAAAAATTCCATGAAATAAAATAAGGAAGAGATTAAAAAACATTATATTATAAAATATATGTGGAAATCATGAAAGTAAGGAGAAGAATGGCCCTTGAGACTCAATAACATATCACAAGTATTTGATCATAATTGTAGAGAATAAATATTGAATTACAGAACCATAATGAGGACTTTTCAGTTCAAGCTACATATCATCAGGTATTCAAGTCAATAGTAAGGAACTACTACATTTTGAAGATCGATATGAGTAAGTGTTATGGTAATGATACTATAACATGCATATTCCAAATGGAAAAATATTTTTATCTACACCACATAACATCCTTACAAAAGATAAATATTGCATTAGAGGAAATTTCAGCCTAAAAGTGGTCTCCTAAGGAAAAATAATAAAATGATAGTTAAAATAATAGACTAAGAGTTATGAATTTTGGACTGAAAAGAAGAAAACTAATTTTTTAAATTGTATTATATGTGGAATTAAATTTCACATCCAATGAGTACCCATTATGCATACTTTTGAGAATACCCACATTGATGAAAATTGTGGATACATTAAAAAACGTGTTGAACCACGCTTTTTAAATGTATCTGCAATTTTGATCAATGTTGGTATTCTCAAATGTATGCATAATGGGCACTAGTTGGATGCATAATTTAATTTTATATCCAATGAGCGTCTACATTTGAAATTTGAGTAAACCTATAAGGAGATAAGTCAACAATACAATTAATAAAAAAATAGTTTTTCTTCTTTTCCCTTCAAAATATTTACATGTACCTCTTTTTAAATTTAAATCATTTTAATTAGTTTACATATGATGACATGGAAATTACATGAAAATTTCATGGGCACTTTTAGGCTTAAATTTCCTCTAATGCATCCATGTTTTTAGAAAAAGATTAATATGTATCATATCAATGCCTTTGTGAAAGGAAAAATAATTCTATTGTATCTTGGTCCATTTTTACAGAGGAATTGATAAAACATTATGGGAGTATTAATAGAAGCATATTATTTCTTCAATTGGTAAATATTCAATAAAAATGTCTAGTTATAAAGCACATTCAACAACTCCAAAAGTTGAATCTTAGGGTAAAGAACATTTTAGAGGATAATTTGTTAAACCAATTTATGGGAACTTTAAAGGAAATCATCTTTAATAAGGTGTGTCTCTTTAGGAATGATCCCTAGATCATGCCCTTAGTCTAGTAACATAAGTTAAACTAAAAAAAATGGTTACTAGAAAATTACTTTCTATTAAATATAGAGAAAACCATGTTCTCACTCCTAAACCAAAATGGTTGGCGGCTTAGAAAATTGATGAAATAAGAGCAAAGGGACTATGTTTCAACTATGACAAGTATAGTAAGGGGCATAAATGTAGTGAGAAGAAATTATTATACATAGAATATGAAGATGAAGAAGATCAGGTAGTGGAACCACCAAAAGATCTAGAGCTAGAAGATATTGTTGGAAATACGGAGAGGGGGGGGTGAATCAGTGTTCCTTTCAACTAGTATTATTATTAATCTCTTAGAGAATTAGTTAATCTTCAATTATTATCAGTTTTTGTACCATGATAGTAGTAAACAAAAGGAACACAAATGCACACGGTTTTTAAGGTGGAAACCCCCTCCAGGACAAAAACCACCTAAATTCTTTTCTAATAATTCTTTAATCTTGAAATCCAATTCAAAAGAAAGCTCCAAATTCCAAGAATCTAGAAAATCATTCTTCTCCAGCTCCCATTGGATGGATGATTCAATTCCTGAGATTCTTCAATAGTCAACTGAATGGATGCCTCAACACCCAATGAGCTACTACTCACCCTACCACCCTAAATTTTTCATAGGCTCGAACCTATTAGTGACTTCATGCACCATCCTAGCACCACCCTACCACCCTATAGAAGAATACAAGTAGAATGGACTCTTTTACAAGGGAAAATGGTTCACTTTACAATGATATAGAATGATGCAGAAAAAGAAGACACACTAGACTGTAACCCTAACTATGACACAACCACCTAATGATGATCCTAGACCTCTCGCCACTGCCTCTTCAACTCTTGGCAGATAGACACTTGTACAAATTTTATAATGATGCTTTTACAATGACTCAGTACAATGATAACTTTACAATGATTGTATGCGGTGCTGCCCACTTGAAGACTTCATGTGGTGAACTTCTTGCTACTATTATGCACCTTGATTGTTGCTCTTGTCATTCTACCCTTTCTCACTCCTGAGAACATTAGATCATGCATTGTGTCTTATCTTGATGAATATATAATACTTGGAAAAAATATTCAAGGAAATACCCATGACATGATAATAGCAAAACTTACCTCATCCTGCAAAGCATATATTAGTGCTAAACAAAAACAACAAATTAGAATACAAAGAACCTAATGCAATTAAGAGATGAACATGCATATATAGAAGATACTTACCTAGATCTTATCTCTGCTACATCATTTTGCTACACCTTGCTTTGCTTTGCTACCCTAGAAAGTTTGGTCCTTTGCAACACTTGACAACACATGATCTAGCTTTTTCTTTCCTTCTAGGAGCTCAATATTGAATCTGATGTATCTCTGTGTTTTCAGATCCCCAATATTTGATCTTTGGTCATGTGGTAGCTCGTTGAGTCTTCTTTCCATTGCCATAAGTCTGACCCGATTTTGATTCTTCAAGAAATATTTATGTCCAATCTCTCACAATGACCTAATTATGGACTAGTTCAGTAGAGAAAACTTGTAAAACGTGCCACGTGTTACTGTTTCCTCCTTCAGTTCTAAAATTGATATAAAGAAAACAAGAGTTCATGCACTATCTAGTAATTTTTACAAAATTATAATTTGCTTCCCAGAGAGAGAGTTATGACAATTTTCCCAAGGTCATTGCTTTTAGATGAAGTTAGGAAGCCTGCAAAAATCCTAACTTCCACAGATAATATCTCTGACAATATAGCGAACCAAGATCTGAAATTCAGACAAGAGATTTATCAGGGTTTTTCCAAAGTTTTTTTTTTGTTTCAACATGTGAAGCTTCCCATAAAATAAGTTATAGTTAAAATTCCACGATGACCTATTTTTAGTACTGAAATCCTTACATGAGGAGGATATGAGGGTCACAATTTATATAAATTCTTAGGCTGAGAGGGTCTTCAACAAGTGAACATTGGATGGATTTTAGGAGCTTAAAAAATTATTAATTATTTACTATTCAATAACCACAACCCCATGGGGTTTTAGCCCACTAACTAGGGTTACTAACTTCAAACATGAATATCTCTCAAACCGTGAAGAATTACGTAGCGTGCCATATATAAACATAAACATATTGACAAGTAGAAAACATTCCAAATACCCTTGACTCAGAATAGAGTATGTTTTCAAGTCAAAATTCCCATGCAATATCAGGGTAGCCCCTAATGCTTCTTGGGTTGAAATCAATGACAGCCACTGATAAAAAATATCACCCTTTAGAATTGATGGCAACACAAGTACTCCCCCTGCGATCATGACACCTCTTCCTACAACATTCTCTCCCCCTTTGACATCAATGGCAAAGGGTAACCCCCCTGACTCACAATGATCCTGTGGACCTGTACACACTTCCACTCCCCCTTTATTTTCTGAATAAGGAAAATCTAATGAGAACTTGGGAGAATCCCAAGATTCTAGCGAAGATATTTAAATGCTTCATGAGGTAAAGGTTTAGTCAAAATATCAGCAATATATTCTTTTGTACCAACATATTCAAGTTTGATATTATTTTTAGCGAATTATTCTCTAACAAAATTATATTTGATCGGAGTGTGTGTTTTTTTTGAATGCATGACAGGATTCTTGGATATGCTGATGGCACTGGTGTTATCACAGAGCTAAACAATCCAAATCATACAAATAGTCAAATACAGTAATAACTAGCCTAAAATTCACTAAAACAATTTTAAATTTTACAAAGATATCCCTCTGTGAAGCTGGAAGGGCTAGATCCTAGCCTCCAAAGTGGTTTTGATGTTGTCATCTGTGTTTATTCTCACAATCTCCTAAATTACAGAATGATAACAGAAGGAATATTACTTTCGTGAGGAAGCCATGATCAACTTGAAATTTGGGAAGGACTAATAGAAAGCCTTCATTGATAAAGTTGAGACGAAAAGTGATGTGAAAAATGGATGACTTGGAATCTGTCATGAGAATATGGCCCCATAATTTGTAATTCCATGAAAGGAAGCATGCTTTCTACTATGAGATGTATAGGAAATAGGGAGCCATATTCTTTTATGAAAGATGATTAAGAGGACTTGTGGTTGTGAAGTTGGGAATCTCCTCTAGGTTTGAGAGGGATTAAAAGGAGTCTCCTTATATAGGAGCAAGATCTATTCTCTAATTAAAAGAAAAATAGGGATATCCTCCCTGATTGAGTATGGTTGGACCCTGGTTCTCTTTGTGTCATGTACTAGGCCAATATTAACAATCACAAGTCTATTGCATGCATCACGGATAGGGAGAATGATGATTTTTTTGGTTCTCCTTGTGTCAAGTAGTATGATGGATTATGAATGATGTCCTAGTTCAAATACATGGACATGGATAAGGAGAATGTTGGATTGGATAGGAATCTTGGACATACATTATTGAGTCATGCAATGTGATGGATTGGGATGAATATCCTAAATCAAATGGACTTGGATAATAATTTTTTGGTGGTAGGGTTATTCCAGGTATCCTAGGTGGAGTATGTACCATGATGAGGGAGTATGGTGTCTTATGAAATGCCTCCCACCATTGTGCTTTGATCTTGTGAGAGATAGAGTGTACATGTCAAAGCCTTGGGTGATGTGATACTTTTTTTATGATGAGTGATACTTATCAATCTAGATCCCTTATTATGAGAATATTTCAATTTTAGATGGACTTATTGAGTCATTATGAATACCCCACTAGTTAAGAGGGAGTGTTGGAAAAGTAGCTAGGTTTGGTCTTCATTATTATCATATCATTTAAAGTAGAAAGGAAAAATAATTTTTCCATGCATTTCATGATTATTACTTTTTTTCATTAGGTCAAACATTAATTAAAATGCTTCTAGAATCATCATGAGTCTAAGTGTCAATGTAAAGAACTTATTTGGAAAATTGTAACCATGTAACTAATGTATAGGGCATTATACCCCTCCAAGCTTGATTCAGCCTTACCTTTCTCAAGTCATCCTTGAAGATGAAGCATTAAACCTTCGAAGAAGTGCATATATTGATGAAGATATCAAATCATTTGAAAAAGAAATGTGTGGTGCAATCTGAGGTAAGTAGGAGCATAAGGAAAATGAGAAACATGTGAAATAAACAACATTGGATAGTTCAAAATTATTTTTGTTGAGGTCACCCATTCAAGATCGAAGTTGTAGGATGATCTGAATTACATTCACTCATATAAGACCGAAGTGGAATTCACCCATATAGAATGAAGTGGGAGGATATGTTCAGAGGACTAAGATCCTGAAAGTGTAGAAGAGAGACTTCTTGATTTAGAATTTGACTCTTGAACGGAAGACTTGAAGCTTTGAGGAGGTTGGGCTTTGGAATTTTGGTCTTAGTGGTATCATTTTGACTTGATTCTAAAAGAAGGATATTGTTTGGTTTTTCCCCAAGTTGTGGGGGTTTTCCATGGGGTTGAGCCTATATATTGTATTCATCTTATCTTAATTGTTTTGGAATTTAATTGATGAGAATAACATAAGAATAATCAAGTTGAGAAGAACCTAATAATCACAGATAACAATCAAGAAAGGAAAATGTAAAGTTAAACATGTTTCCCTAATCAATTTTCCAACACTTTCCTCCTATAAAATGTTGAAGCGACATGAGTAAGGATGGTGATGTGAGCCATCATTATGTATATTTTATGGGGTTATAATGTTACCTTTAGCTTATTTACTCTCTCTCTCACACATTTAATTACATTTTGTCATATTTTTCTTTATAAGAATGGTGTAGAAAGGATTGTCATGAATCGAATCCCAACATGGTTTAGTTGTAGGAAATGAAGGGAATAATGTTATTTTTGAGTGAAATTCCATGTCAGGGCTCGGGGTAGATAGAAAGGAGAAATCATAGGGAATTTGACCACCTTATTAACTCCTAGAATCAACCAATATCTCCTCAGATTCTCCTCTAACAGTTCAAAGTCAGAGGAAGTCAAGAAAGTGGATGATAAGAGTGATCCAAGCTCCACTTTGTTCGAGTTTCAAGGGAACAAAGACATAGTTTTTAGGGATTGTTGGTAGCTACCCTCTTATATAAATAGACATGATAAAGAGATCATTAGGATTTAGATTTTATATGCAACTAGAGAAATCTTGGCTCTGTATTATAAAGTTTTTACTTTCATTGTTAATGTAAGAGAATGGTTATGGAATAAGATGAGAATTTGGTTTGATTCTCATTGAGTTGATTTCACGGAGTTGAGCTTGTGGGTTAGGGACAAATACATGAGTTTCAATCTCTCTTCTGTACATTTATTTTTTTCCTTTATGCTTTAGTAGTTGGTTAATTTCATTACATTTTGGTAGCATATAAAATATCAAAATTGTGTTGACAACCTCCCTCTCTCACCTCTTCCATTGGAGTTTGAGGAGGAAGTTATTCCATTGGATTTTTATGGGGAAGGTCTTCCATCACATACCAAACATATTCATTTTATGATTTCTCGAAAAAGTAAATATAGATTTAGCTTTTCTTATCCTGAATATGTTGTAGGTTCAAAGGTATATTTGTGTTTCAACTGCATGAGTAGTTCTAGTTAAATTCAACTCATTTTTTCCACTATTTTCATGATAATTTTGATGATGATGAATACATGAGTAGAAATATTTTTTGAAGATTTGGTTATAGCATAAGATAAGGACCTTTTCAATAATATCACTTTGAGTTTCAACCCTCCATCAGTCACCTTCCATTCAGTCACCCATAGCCCTGTTTTGGAGATCATCATCACACGAATGAGAGCAACATTTTTGGTGCAAGACTAGACTTTTGAAAGTTTTGATATTTCCCAAGGGGGTTGGTCATCCTCCATTTCCTTGGATCCATCTTTCCCTCACCCTTCCTAGCCTTCCTCCCACCATTTATAGCCTCCAAACCCTCTCATCCTATTTCCCGTAGCATTACAAGACATCCTATAGAAAAACATGAATCTTGCAATAGCTTCCTGTAGCAGTGTTTAGAACCCTCTCCTTCATCAAAGAATCACTTCTCCACCTCACCTAAGCCTATAAAATCCATTATTAGACCTCCAACTTTGAATCCTTGGTTCAGGAACATTGTTAGGACACCCAAAGTCCCTCTTCTCTTATTGCAAAACAAAGTAATTTGAAGTGTGATGAGTCCATCATAAGATACATAATTAGCACAATAGTTAGCATGGATTCGATATAAGTTATTTATTCATTGATTCAAAATGTGTGAAAATATATATTAGTTCCTTCTTGCAAGTTAATCAAGTAGTCTAGACAATGAATGCAACTTTGTATAATTTCCTTTCTTGTACTTAGAATCAGTGTTAATCATTCCTAGTTGAAAAATTAGACATTTAATAGATGAACAAATGCAATATATTAGTTTATTTTCTTGCCAATAGTGTAATGGTTATGATTTTTTTTTTAGTGTTAGGTTGCAGTTATAAGTTTGGCAGAATTCCCTAGTTACTAGCACCTCATGGTAGAACTAAGATGATCATGGAATGAGTAGAGCTCATATGTTGTGCATATAGAATTGTCACCTCTATGTTTATATGAACCCTAGGTTGATAAGTAAAGTTAAGCAGCCTCTAGGAGTTTTAACACCCTTGGTGAAATACCAGATCTCACCACCTTTTGGTGTTGTCGTCAGGGAGGTGTCTAAGTAGATGTTTTTTTCTTCTTAAGAATTCTTTTCTACTTTCTCTTTTACATTCAGTTACAAAATATTGAAAAAAAAAACAAAAACAAAAAACGACTTTCATGCCTCATAGGAGTAGGGAATACCAAGGAAAATTCTTACCAAAAACCCCCATATCCCCACATAGTCACCCTTCACTCTTCTTCAATGACTGTGAGGTAGAACGCCCTCTAGGTGAGCCACTTGAAAATTTTGAATAACCTATTGGGGAAGAAGAGGAACCTTCTTCACCTATTCAAGCTATGGCTGAAAATAGGAACCAAGGACTCTTTCCCATCAGAGAATCTGATGGAGAAACTAGAATGAAGAACATCAGCCCTTCATCCCTTCCACATTTCCATTGACTAACTTATGAGGACCCTGACACCTTCATGTTTGAGTTTGACATTGTATGTAGGAATTATGACTATTCCTTAGATGAGAAAAAGATGAAATTGTTCCCATCCACCGTCAAGGATGCAGCCTTTCACTGGTTCATGTGTCTGCCTGGGAACAATATCACTACCTGGGTTGAGATGCAAGGATCCTTTAAAAAAAAATATAGAGATTATTACAGGTCCAAAGAGACCAAGGAGGAGATATTTAGGATGACCCTAGGGCCTAATCAATATTTGGAGGATTATGAAGAAATATACCAACTAAATTACAAGAGAGCCAATTGTACCCTTGATCCCAGATCACTCAAGTTAGTACTTCTCTGAGGGATCACGGAAGAGGTGATAGAAACCCTTAATATGTTTTCTAGAGGAGATATCTATCAGCTACTTTATGAGGACATCAAGACTGTATTTAGAAATCACTCTAGGGAAACCAAGAAAAAAGGTAGAGCTAGCCAAAGCATGACCAGTACCCCTTCCTCTTCCACCTCCATCAAGCATGAGATTGGAAAAATTTTGGAGGATTTAAAAATTGAGATGTTGCGCACCTTTTCTTTGCAAATGGACATAATGCATATCAAGAGGAATCATAGAGGGACTTAGCTATATTTTGTCCTAGATGCACAAGAAAACACCCTCAAAATGAATGTCCACTATATTTCATAGAGGTTTTCTTAGTATATGAATATAACCATGCCATAGATAAATGCCCCTCCTTACCTGGCCTCAAATTTGTATATCAAGGTGTGGAAGGAGGACATGAGAAACTATGTTTCATAAATCAAATGAGGCCTCAATGGCCTCGACCATACCAACAGGGCATGGAAAGTGCACCTTGGTATTACTATCACACAAATTCGAATGAACCCATGCAAGATTGGCATTATTCAACTCCTCTATCATGGTATGCATCTCCTACATGGCCTTATGCCCCTCCATTTCATCCTCAGCCTGCAAATCAACTTTTTAGTAATATGTTCCTCAACCACCTCAATGGAGCAACCCATCACAAGGGCGGAGGCCCCAACTCAACCAACCGCCTGATTTATTTCCTCCACCCCAACTTCAACCTCAACTCACTCATCATGCTCCCCATAAGTTGCCTCAGATGCCTTCCAATCCTAATTTGAACCTGAACAATAAGTAGGCACAACAGGTATAGTGGAGAAACATCATATCCATCCTATGTTGTGGAGATACATGAAATCGACCTTAAGTATGGAAGAGTTCTCCTAGATGATCATACTCCATATCCAAATACATAGGTTTAGGAGGAAAAGGAGGAAATAACCCCTCAAACCACTCAACCTCCTTTTCATGAGTGACTAGACCACCCTAGCCAACACACCCCATAAGAGACTGAACTTCTGGGAAAACTAAATGATTTGTGTGTAAAAATACCCCTTCTCTAGGCCATTAAGGATTTTCCCATCTACAATATTCTCATCAAATAAAATTGCTTCAAAAATCTAGGGAGAAATAAGAAAGACACCCCCACCATCAATGTTGTAGGACAGTTGTCTGACTTGATGTTGGGAAGAGTGATTTCCTTGAAGTACCTAGACCGTGCGAGTTCATTAGTATATGTACACAATGATGATGTCATTATCCCCCACACTTTTATTGATCTTGGGGTTTCCATCAATGTGATGACCAGGGAAACCATGTTGAAACTCAACCTCCAAGGAGCCTTGACAAAGACCACCACAGTTCTGCAACTTGCAGATAGATCCAGAGTAGTTGTTGGAACAGGGTCTCCTACGAGCTACAAAACTGGTCCATTTTGAATACTTTTGATTAGATTTAGTCTAGCGTGGGGGTTTTGGGGTAGGTCAAAACCCTGAAGGAATTATAATGGGTAAAAGGGTAAACCAGGGGTCCAAAAAGCACGGGTTGCGGACCATAGGAAAGTCTAGGCTAGATTATTATAAATAGGAGGAACATTTTTTATTGTAAGGGAAGAAAATGAAGTGATATTGATGTGAATTTTGGTTTAAGATATCTATTTGGGTTTTGGGGAAATGCCTCCCGCTGGCTGTGTGCGCAGAGATCCAAGTCCAGCTATGTGCAGACCTTGCTGTTGTGTGCGCAGGTTGGGAAGGGAATTGTAAGGAAGAATTGATTAATGAATGAATAATAATGGTTGATAGAGATTTGGATCTATGAGTACTCTTTGTGTGAATCGTTGGTAATTAATGCATTGTGTATTTTCTGTGTTTAAGATGTAAAGATCTGTGTAAGTGTGTTTTCTGTATCTGGATCTGTTATGTTCTGTTATGTTCTGTTTATGCAATATGGTGCTACTGTCATAAAAGAATATAATTGTAGATCTAGCGCACGTGGATGTGAATATAGACCTAATTGACCCTGTGTAGAACAAGGTAATATGGGAATCACAGGGTCTAGCGCAACTCTTCTTGCCTTACCTATCCTTTCTCAGGGTGCGGAAACCTGGTTCCAGCACCAACCCATACTACTTCGGGTGATACTCTGACCTGTGCAAGCAGGTCACTGCCGAAAGGGCCAGTAGTATAGGGGTTTGTTGGAAAACCTTGTGCTCTGAACCTGGGTTAGGACCCCTTGAGCCAACAAATGGTTCCATTGCCGAGACCCTGTAGCATTTTGAGGGAGTGATCAGGTACTGACAAGTGAATATGGAAGATATGACACGGAAGTGAATGAGCGCTACTCTGGAGGAAATTACAACATGGAGCGGTAAGTACTATCAAACCGATCAAGAAAAGGATCACTCTGCCCATAGCCCGCTGAGAAGAGCAATGATGCAAGGTTTTCCAGACTCACGGCAGAACAAGCCCTCAACCGAAACCTTGTTATAAGGAGACATGGTAGTACACTTGAAATTACCTACCTTTAAAGGCGCTGCCAATGAAGACATGGATCGTTTTTGGTTCATGGCTGACTCGGTATGGACTGCGCAGGGGGTGGTGGGTGATACTGTGAAGAGAGAGTAGTTTTCCCTGGCCTTCGAAGACAGAGCGCTGGACTGGTATATGCGATACATATCTCAAAATGGGAGCGCATCTCTTCAAGATATTAAGGATGCCCTAAAAAAACAGTTTCGAAAGCCAAAATCGTACTCACAGTTGGTAGCAGAAGTAGAATACTTCAAGAAAGATACGTTTGAGTCGGCGTGGGACGCCGATCAGTGATTGAAGAAAGAAATTAGGGAAGGAGGGTTCAAATACGATGATAGAAAACACACGTAATGGTTCATCGCTATGTTGCTACCTCACTTACATATACAAATGGGCCACCAGACCTTCAAGTCACACGAAAAAGCCTTGGAAGCTACCATGAAACTCGAAGCTGCGCCCAAAGATGACACGTTGAGGGGAGTACAGCAAATTCAAGAACAACTCGGAGCTATGCACATGGAGATTTAGAGCTTCCAGACGCAACGGGGAAAAGGAGCTACCACAGACCTTTGGTGCATATGATGTCAAGTGTCTGGCCATACAAAGGACCAGTGTCTTATATTGACAGATTACGTGTAGGCAGGAGGACCTAGTCCACTACGACCTGGTTCCAGCAGATCTGTGTTATGGTACAATGATTGCCAGGAAGTGGGACTACATGATATGACCTAGTACCCTCGGCTAATTATGGGCGAATTGAAGCAACAGTGGTGCAGGTTCTGCCGATCGGTAGGGCACGATGAGCTGAAGTGTCACACATATGACTTGATTGTAGATTGAGGGAACCTTTATAGAGTACAATCAGACCCTGCATCGCCAAGATCCCCCGTGAACTTCGGTGGCCCCCCAGAAAGGGGTAGGGGAGGTCAGGGAGGAAGCGCAGGACAGGGGCAGGGGCAGATGATATACTATAACTATGGAGAGGTAGGGAACTTCGCAAGGGACTACCCAAATCCCACCAGGAAATCCTGTAAATATTGCCAGCAGCTGGACCATGAGATTGAATACTGTCTGATCCTGATAGCCAAAATGCAGGAAAAATAGCCCACCCCTACGCAGAATGTGCAAAGAGTTAAAACTAAGCTAAGGAATGCAAATCCAAGTGTAAAATTCATGACATGTAGTGGGATGGTCACCCAGGGAGAAAAGGGGGAGCTTTCCTCTTAGGAAGGAGAAAATTTCAAAGAACAGGAACCACTGGCAGGCCCCATGAAGCTACCGACGCACCTCAAGAGAGAGGAAAGGGTTGAGCCCTTTCTGAAGGCATGTCTGAAACTCTACATAACCCACAGGCTATAGAAAATCTTCAAGTATTACAGCGTAGTTGTGTAGCCTAGCCCAACACAATTTCTGAGACTAGGGATGTGCACAAACTACATGGCTATAAGAAATGCACCGGAAGAGAAATGCGGTTGACTGCGCAGATTGGAAACTACGAGATGGATCAAGTTATTCTCCATCTGGGGTCAGATGTGAACGTATTACCAAAGCAAACGTGGAAACACATGGGAGAAACTAAATTTTAATGGTCCACCATCCAGCTGCACATGGCGAATCAACAGAAGATCATCCCACTAGGATAGTTGCCAAAAGTCATGGTAGATATCGCGGGAGTAAAAGTCCTAGCTGACTTTGAGGTCATAGAAATCGCGGAAGATATAGATCCGTACCCTGCACTCCTCGGACTGGATTGGGCTATAGACATGGGGGGTGTCATCAATATCAGAAAGCGTAGCATGGTGTTTGAGAATAATGGTACACATGTAATAGTACCACTAGATCCAGCAGAAGGAGCACGGTATATAGAGCCAGCCTACGAGGAGGAGGAAATAGATCACATTTATAAATTGACTACGCAGGACGAAGACAAGTTTAACCCCATAGAAAACGAAATACTCTATGGGGGGAAAGATAGTGAATTATTTTCTGATGCTGATGAGGAACTGGAGATTTAGAAAAACTGGTTACACGAGGTTTCGGCGCTGTGCTACCCTCGAGTCACGAGGACCCTCTATTGCATTTCTTCGGAGGTAAGATATCTACCCCACTTTGATGAGTCTGGTAGTGTCCAAGAATTCCTAAGAACACTGGAAGCTAGGGCGCCAAGAGAATGGCGGTTCTGGGCCCTTAATCTGGCTATGCGTGGGACACTCGCGCGTTGGTGGGATACCCACAAGAAAACATTCCTGGACTAGGAAACATGTTGGGATAGGATGATTTTGCAGTTAGCCCCTCCAGCTAACATACACACCAAGATCTTCCTCAAGCCCGGGGATCCCCCCGCAAATCTGTGTGCTTGGATGACCAAATGGTCCGACCGAACTACAAAAGAATGGGTCCATCTATTCATTGATGCCTTGGGCCCTATCCCGACCGCTTTGTACTTAGATGCGAAGTTACAATAGCGCACCCACCACTAATAAGTGCCAAAAGAGGATTTTATAGGAACATTCGGATTGATTGGAGGGACAGAGATGCTCGAAAAAGCTCTGCAGGACATTGATGCATTCGTATTTAAGAACTCTCACCACCATGCCACACTAGCGGTCCTGACATGGGAAGCGCAGATGCAAGACATAGCCAATTGCCAGAGCTTGGAAATTGACGAAGAAGAAGATAATCCTCGAAACATTTCTATCCCAGAATCTGAAGGGGAACGCACCGTTATTGGACTATCGCTGCAGAATATTGATGTAATGCAACCTCTCAAGCTGTGAGACATTAATATTGGGATGGAAGAACACCCTAAGCTAGCTAAAATTGGGGATTATTGGGATGAAGGAACTGTAGGAAGAATTGCAGAGTTACTCACGGAATATCAAGAATTATTTCTGACAAAGTTTTCTGAGCTCAAGGGAATCACTGAGGACCTCAGCATTATGCACATCACTCTGAAACCTGAGGCGGGCCCCATCAAGTAGTGGCCTTACTGACTGAATCCCAAATATAAGCAAATGGTAAAAGAAGAGCTAGACAAAATGATTGCCACAAGTATCATTGAACCAGTTGAACAATCGGATTGGATAAGTCCAATGGTCATCCAGGAAAAGAAGACCAAGGGGGAAATACGCATCTACGTGGATCTGTGCAAGTTAAACGACTCCTGCCTCCATGACCCCTTCCCTACACCCTTCTCCAGCTAAATCCTTGATAGCGTGGGTGGACAGGAGGCCTATTCCTTCACCAGATCTGAATTGCACCTGAAGATCTTAGTAAGACTACCTTCGTGACTGAATGGGGGTCCTTTCAGTATACGATCATTCCCTTTGGTCTCAATAACGCACCTACTATTTTTTCAAGGGTCGTAGTTGTTCTATTCAAGGAGTTTATTCATAAATTCCTATAGGTTTATTTCGATGACTGGATGGTTTTCGGCTTGGTAAAGGAGCATGTCTCTAACCTACGACTAATGTTGGATGCATGCCGGAAGCAATAGATTTCCTTGAATATTAAGAAGTGCATCTTCTTTGTACCATTTGGAATCTTGCTCGGACACATAGTCTGTCGGCAAGGTTTGATGGTTGATCCTGCAAAGGTAGTCGTAATTATAAACCTTGTAGTCCCAACAACAGAGAAACAACTGCGTTTTATTCTTGGACACACCAACTATTACAAGAAATTCATTCAGAGGTACGCCCTGATCACAACACCCATGCAAAAGCTACAAAAAAAGATGTTTCCTTTTTCTGGGATGATGAATTTTATAAGAGCTTTGAACTACTCAAGGAGAAGATGGTCTCTACCCCCATACTAATATTTCCTGATGGAATTTCATGTACATGTGGATGCATCAAGCATCACTTTGGGCACTGTCCTCACTCAGCCTGGAGAAGGAGATATTGATCACCCGGTTGCCTTTGCAAGTCGGAAACTCTCAGGCGTAGAACGGAACTACTCTACCACTTAGCATGAAGGATTGGCTATGGTCTACACGTTACAGAAATATCGACACTATCTACTGGGTGGACACTTTAAAATGTTCACTGATCATTCAGCTTTGAAATACCTGGTCAACAAGGCTGTGTTGGGGGGAAATATTTGCCGCTGGCTGTTGCTATTTCAAGAATATGATTTTGAGATCATCGTCAAGCCCGAAAGGTTGAATGCAGGTCGGGCTCACCTGTCTCACATTGAAACAGGGGAAGAACCTACTAGCTTGGAAGAAGGCTTACCATATGCAAAGTTATTCACCATTAAGGTGGTTGATGCACACTTTTCTGATATCATTGAGTTCCTCACTATAGGCCTAGCCTCTGCAAAGTATTTGATGCAGTAGAAGAAGGAGTTGGTTACTCGGGCAATGGACTTTCCTATCATCGTTGGTCAGTTATACAAGCTAGGCACAGATGAAATACTACGCATATATGTCCTAGAACATGAACGGCCTGCCGTTTTAGAAAAAGCACACGAAGGTGTCACAGGGGGCCACTATGAAGGACAAGCAACGACATAAAATATTTGTAGGGTTGGGTTATGGTGGCCTACCCTGCATCAGGATTATTACACCTATTGTAGATCATGCGACACCTGCCAGTGAATAGGATGACCCTTGCGCCGAGATGAGATGCCATTACGGCCTCAAGTGGTTCTATAGGCTTTTGAAAAATGGGCCATTGATTTTATAGGACCCATCAATCTTCCAGGCAAGAAAACAGGCGCACGCTACATTATCACCGCCATTGACTATGTCACTCGATGGGCTAAGGCACAAGTGGCGAAGGATTGTATTGCGGACACTGCTGTGCACTTCATCTTTGAGAAGATTCTGACCAGGCTTGGCTGCCCACAGATCCTAATGCGTGACAAAGGTACACACTTTGTTAACCAAATGATTCAAGCCTTGAATGAGGAATTCTGGATCCACCATGCGAAGAGTACACCATACCATCCCCAGGAAAATGGGGTGGTTGAAGCTTTTAACAAAATTTTGGAACAAGCATTAACTAAGGTTTATAATTCTGATCGTAGTGACTAGGATGTTCACATTGCCTCTATTCTATGGGCCTATCGAATGACCTACAAGAAGATAACAGGAAGAACCCCCTTCCGAATGGTCTATGGCAAGGAGGCCATTATGCCCATAGGGTACGTTGTTCCTAGCCTACGCATCGCAGCATTTACAAATATGGCGGACCCCAATATCATAGAGGAGTGTCTTGCACAGCTTGTGGCTTTGGAGGAAGATCGGTTTATTGCTAATTTTCATCAGCAGGTTCAGAAGGCTCACGATAAAGCATGGCATGATCAACATATTTGCCAAAAGACATTTGTCGCAGGCAACCTCGTCCTTTTATATGATAGCCAATTTGCGAAACACCCAGGAAAATTCCGACAGCACTAGCTTGGTCCCTACACAGTTAAGGAAATCATGAATGGTGGAGCAGTCCAGCTAGCTACCCTACGTGGTGACATCTTATCTGGCTTTTTCAATGGTAGTCAACTCAAGCCATATCATGCTCAATGACTATATGGCGGCTACGGTGACTCGGGATGAGTCACAAGATTTTGTTGGGGGACTGTTGGAATAGGGTCTCATACGAGCTGTGAAACTGGTCCATTTTGAATATTTTGATTAGATTTAGTCTAGCGCAGGGGTTTTGGGGTGGGTCAAAACCCCGAAAGCATTATAATGGGTAAAAGGGTAAACCAGGGGTTCGAAAACCATGGGTTGCAGACCATAGGAAAGTCTAGGATAGATTATTATAAATAGCAAGAACATTTTGTATTGTAAGGGAAGAAAATGAAGAGTTATTGACGCGAATTGTGGTTTAAGATATCTGTTTGGGTTTTGGGGAAAGGACTCTTGCTGGTTGTGTGCGTCGAGATCCAAGTCAAGCTATGTGTAGACCCTGCTATTGTGTGTGTAGGCTGGGAAGGGAATTGTAAGGAAGAATTGATGAATGAATGAATAAGAAAGGTTGATAGAGAACTAGATCTGTGAGTACTCTTTGTGTGAATTGTTGGTAATTACTGCATTGTGTATTTTTTGTGTTTAAGCTGCGAAGATCTGTGTAAGTGTGTTTTCTGTATCTGGATATATTTTTTTATGTTCTGTTCTAGTTATGCAATATGATTCTACTGTCATAAAATCATATAATTGTAGATCTAGCGCACATGGATGCGAATAGAGACCTAATTGATCCTGCATAGAAAAAGGTAATCTGGGAATCACAGGGTCTAGTGCAGCTCTACTTTCCTTACCTTTCCTTTTTGAGGGTGTGGAAACCTGGTTCCAACACCCACCCATACTACTTCGAGTGAGACTCTGACCTGCGCAAGCAGGTCACTACCGAAAGGGCTAGTAGTATAGGGGTTTGTTAGCAAAACTTGTGCTCTGAAGCTGGGTCAGGATGCCTCGAGCCAATAGTAGCTCCAGAAGGAGTTGTTGAGGATGTTATGGTCTTGATTGACTCCTCTGAGTATCCCACCAACTTCTTGGTGCTTTAGCCGAAATCCAAGTTTAATGATATCCTCTCATTTTAGGAAGACCTTGGTTGGCCACTACCGATGTTTATATTATTTGTAGGGACGAAAACATGTCTATCAATAATCATCCCTTGTCTAAGAAATTTGTATTATATCTTCCTACCCATCCTTCCTGTTGTCACTCCTAGAGACAGCCTAGAGTTGTGATAGACCAGTGCCTAGGACATCTTAGCATAGCAAGGAGCGTATAATATAATGTATGAAGTTGTCAAATTAAGCTCACATGCTATCTCCTGTAAATAGGGAATGAACTAAAATGGGACCAAACTCTCAGAAACTGTCACAAGAAAAGAGATGATGCAGAGGCAAGATGTATAACTCTAATACAAAAGCAACAGACAATTCAGAGATAGTTTACTGCAAAGCGGGCTGATTCAGAAATACTTCATAGACATGATTTATCAGAAGGTGTATGTAGTGAAATAAATATTGAGAGGATATTAGTTAACATCGAGATGACACCCAGATATACAATACCACCATGCATGGGCTTACCAATCTAAGAATCCATACATGATAATAGCATTTTAAAAGCACCCTCCCAAAGAGACTAATATAGCAGAAGTATGGTTAGCTGAATAATGGAACAGAATATCATGCATGAGCCATATTTAAAGTGCTTTACCGATCCGAGCATGGGCATCAAATAGGATGAATCCATACCAAAAATCAGTGAGCCACTCGCATTCCAAAACATTATACAAGAAAGATGGATGAAATGAAATGTTCTATTAATATAAAAAAATAAAGAAAGTTACAGACTGTGAAATACCAAAGACCAGAATCCTCTTTAACAGATGGAACTCCTCCTCACTGAGACCCTATGGGCTCTAAGCCTTCATACAAGAATTTTACAAAATGTATGCAAAAATCCTTTCATTGCATAATTTTCTGATAAAATCTGGAACCATTCATAATCTGTTCATTGAGGTTTTTAAGGAAACAAAGAGGACTCATAAAGAAAGTGGGTGATGAACATTTAATTGTATCATTAAAACAAAATGGCAGAGACGTGCATGCCCATTCTACTGAACGGTTCTGAAGTGTTGCATGTATTCTGAGGTCGTCGTTCTGAAATAAATGCACTGGATGAAGATCTCTTCAGGAACACGGTAAAGGAGTAAAATCATATAAACATTCTGTCCTTTCTTGAAAGGATATGGTGCTGAAAAGGAGGCCTTGAGATATTTTTTCCTTGTGCCTTGTACCCTCTACCTTCCCGATCCTGAATTAAGCTTTAAAGTCTTCAACGCCGAACGCTGAATTCCTCAACCATCCAATGATCTTCCCCTGCTACTCCATTAATGTTTTCATCTGTGAAATCGGCACCTTGAATGTCCCTGCAGGGTTTGATAGAATTGAACCCTGCTTCTTTAATTGAAGTCTTGTCAATTTGGCTTACAGGGACTTTCTTCATAATTCTACTTTGAAAAATGGTCCTTTGATGTGTCCTCTGCTACTAAAATCGAGACTGTAAATTACAACAGTCTTTCGACGTTGAAACCCTGCAAAAACCCACAAACTTGTTAATAAAAACCATGCACAGGAAGGTGAACGTAGTTGGGATAATGGCGGGGTTAATGGAAACGGTCGTGTAGACTGGAGAAATGGTGAAGTAGGGCGATAGTGAAAAACACAGTGAAGTGGTGGTGAGTAGACTGGTGATAGTTTTCAACGTAAACATTAGAATCTGACTCATGAATGAAACATATAAAGGGCGGAGGAAAATACGACAAACACGTGGAACATTAACGGGTGGACGTATGACAGGCTATATGGAAAGGATGACATGGAGTGTTGGCCGCGGGACTGGTCAACAGCGGGGGTGATGAAGTCTTGACCGTCCGATCTCAGGAGGAGATCGACGGCTGAAAGAGCATCGGGAGTGATGGGCAGTGGGCCAGGGGTGCATTTTCCGTGGCTTAAAACTCATGCACCTTAGATGCGCGACGACCGTTTGATGAAGGTCTCCAGATCCGACATCTGACAGCAATATCGCTGCGCATCTCTTGCCGAAAAATAGCGTGCGATGAATGGTGGTTTTGGAACCGTACACTGGGACGCGTGGTAGACAGTGTATGGAATCGCTTGCCCAAGGAGAATTACCGCCTACCGCTAAAAGGTGGTGCGACACATACCACCCGGTTTTGGAGTAGTACGCTACGGGGGCCACTAGAGCAGGTGAGCTTATAGCCGTTGATCTGCAGGCTAGTCGGACGATGGACAGATTATCAGAGCTGTGAACAGAGTGGGGTCCGAGCCCGATGAAGCACTACGAATGTCGTCCGATCTGCATAGATCGATGGTTATAGATGAGCCCAACATGTATCTGTGGTAAGCGCTTATAGGGTCGGTGCCCGGTTCTGGCTTTCGGTCACGTGGAGGAAAAGGAGCAGAGGGGCTAGGCCAAAGGGGCTAAGGCCTGATGTATTTTCAAATGTGGGTTTCTCAGCCCTTTTATGTAATTATGAGGCTGGGAGAAGGCGACGATAGGTGGATAATGGATTTTCCAGGCTATCAAAAGAATTTTGAAGGGTTAAAATGGAATGGCCTACCAAAATCTCAATAGGGGTTTGACATGATCAACATCGCCTCCACCTGGGGATGGCACGTTCATCCATGAGCGTGTCGAGAACCTCGTAGACCACCTCATCGTCTTCTATGCAGACTCTATTCTTCAGCATTTCAACTTCTATCCTTATTACTCCATGAGACCAAATTAAACTGTTGGTCTCACATTTTCTCTACCTAAACTACATCTGCTAGGATTAAGCTATCTAGCAAATTTTCTCTCTACATTCTAAAACATAAATTGGAAAATAGCCAAGCCAGGATTAGACTTTCTGGCTTACTGGACATTGTAGAAATTAAAACAACTAACTACATGCTCACATACTGCACTTTATTTTAGACTTCCTACCTACTCTACTCTAACCTAGAAATCTTTTATGCTCTAGGTGATACAATAATGCCAGTGCAGCCAGTCAAGCAGTAACAAAAAAGGATATGAGCACTGACTGCTTGTTAGAGATAACCACAGGGTGCTCTGCATGTGGTTCTTCAAAACTGTGGTCACCATCAGTGGTGGCCTCTCCTGATGAATCTGGCCCTGGCAAAGGATCAATGCTAGAGAATTTGAGCAAATCAGGGCCTCCATATATTCTGCCACAGGATCAATGAACACATGATGTACCAGCTCTTCTTTTGGGTCTTTCGTGATTGGTAGGCCGTTTTCATCCTGGGCAGCTTTTATTTCTGCATTTCCCACTGCATCTTTGTTGGGAAAAATACTGAGAGGGGGGGGTGAATCAGTATTTACTGCATATTCAAAACTTTTTACTTTTTCATTCCTTAAAACCCATACGCTACTTTGCTGAAGCCAAGTAGCGTATACATGCGGATATCCTTCATAAAACTCGCGTATACACAGAGATCTAATTATGCCATTAGTTATTCACTTATATCATTCCATCATTCATTCATTAGATGTTCTATAAACAGTAAACATGTGCAGTAAGAGCAGAATAAACCATCACACAAAGCATCACACATGAACACCAGGATTTTTAGGTGGAAACCCAAGTCGGGAGAAAACCACCGCTGCAGTTGCTCAGCCTTCAATATTTTTATTATAGAGAAAACATGTTACAACATATGTGCTGGTGCAGACTTGACCAGCACGCAGGCACCCACCTGCGCTCATTTACCAGCCTCTCCTGGAAGGGAGCTACGACCCCCTGACTCGTTTACCAGCCTCTCCTGGAAGGGAGCTACGACCCCCTGATCTCGTTTACCAGCCTCTCCTGGAAGGGAGCTACCACCCCGTGACTGAAGGCTACAACCCTCAGCACCACCTTGGACCACGTTTCATAAATTTTCACACTGGATCCAACAACTTCAATAGAAAAATACTTGTAGGCCACGTTTCATCATATTTTCAGACTGGACCCTTTCCATACTTTTATGCTCAAACATACAACCAAACTGATACAGACAACTCAGCACTGTAGAATACAGATAGCAGTAACATAGCAGAATAGATCAGACATTTCTTACCACAATCTTCAGCAAACCCTAGTTTGCATACGCACTTTCACTTCACTGATGTCGCGTATATACGCGCTTCCGTCCACACAAAACAACGTATACCTCTGTGTATATTTCATTGCGCATACGCGCTTTCTCTTCTTCGAAGCCGCGTATATACGCGCTTCCTCTGCGGCGAAGTAGCGTATAGATCTTCAATCATTATAGAGCAGCATACTTCTTCAGATCAGATATTCAGTTCAGATTTACCCTTTTCCTTCAGACAGATGTTCGCCTCATCACAGATCTAAGCCTTCCATAAACAGATCTAGCAAATACAGATACATTTCAGATCTAGATATCCCGCTTCATCATTTCTTCATAGGTGCATCATAGATTCAGATCTATCATCAAACCTTTACCCTTTCCATACAGATATACTTCACAGAGAGAAGTATTCATTCAAGCTCAGACATCTTGCTCTCACACTCATGATTTGCACAATGAATTTCTTCTCCTTATATAGGTTTATCCTTTTTCAATACCACGGGCCAAAGCAATACCATGAGCCTTCAATACCACGGGCCAAAGCAATACCATGAGCCTTCAATACCACGATCCAAATCAATACCATGAGTCTTCAATACCACGGGCCCCTGTTTTTGCACTTTTTGAGCGCTTTTTCACATACGCGACTTATCACGTTCTTTCCCGCGTGCATACGCGACTTCCCCTAGACATATCCGCGTATTCATAGAGACATACTTTTTCATCAAGATTGAGCACATGCTGACTTATTTTCTTCACTGCCTTCTGTACACACTGTAGATACATCATATTTAGCTTATCAAGAACATATTCTAGCAAGCACAACTTCACCAAGTAAGTTGTCATCATCTTTATCAAGTGGGTTGCCTTTCAGGGACAACACTCAATATTATAATATCAACAAGCATCATATCACATCAGATTTACATAATTTACCAATGTCATCAAGTCAAGAATAACTTTATCAGGTGGATTGCCATCAAGGACAACATGTCAACAGTCTCATGTCTTCATCTTCATTCAGTGGGTTGCCATCAAGGACAACACTCTGCATCATATTTCCAACAATCTCCCCCTTTGGACTTGATGGCAACCACGATGGTGTTTGGTTACCACAACAGATAAGTATATTGACACCATGTCATTCTCCCAATTCTTTGACACCATTATCTACATTCAAACACCATGTCACTCTCCCCCTTTGACATCAAGGGCAAAGGGCGGATCAAAAACCAACATACTCTCCCCCTTTGACATCAAGGGCAACGGGCGGATCAAAACCAACATACTCACCCCCTTTTCTCCTCATGTAGAAGAAGCGTTCTGCAGATCTGATGTATACTGAAGTGACCAAGCTCCCCCTGAGTTCATGTTGAATCTTCAAACGTATTTTTTAATGAAGTACATGACTCTATGAACTTCCTATCACCAAAAGACTCAAAATTACATCAAATATCCAACCAAGTGGATTTACATATAAGACTCAAGTACCCAACCAAGTGGGTTTACATATTTCAACTCAGCTACCCAACCAAGTGGGTTTACAAAATTTGACTCAGCTACCCAACCAAGTGGGTTTACAAATTAGACAAGTCCTTACATGACTGAATATTACAATTTTACATCAAGGGTCTCAACATGACCTTTTCATCAAACTACAAATATAACTTTAAGACCAACACCAGAAAGTCCTCAAGAAAGAGAACATATTTCAAAACCATCATAATGCCAACACTGCATTATACTCAGCAACGCTAATGCTAAGGCTCCCCCTGAATCTGTGCATCCATGCATCCTTTTCATAGGACTAAGGCTCCCCCTTAGTTTGTGCATCCTGAACAACGGTTTTCTGTGCAGGAACTCGCGTATATACGCGACTGTGTTTCAGGAAACCCGCGTATCCACTACCATCTTCTATATTTTGACCAGATCTGATCCTCTGTGAGGAAAAGACAGTGTTTAGCTTCTTTCTGAGATATTTTACTGCTTCCCTGGACTACAGATGGAACAGAGTAGTTGTGTCTTCAAGCGTCATCCAATGGTGGTAGCATAAGCGCATTAGTAACCAAGTCTTCATATTCCGTGCAGCATCAATACATTCTTTCCAAAAGAGATTATCATACCAGAAAAACAACTTCAAATATGTGTCAAGCAATCATCCATGTGGTCCAATATCACCATGATCTTCAAGATTTAACATGAAGTAACATATGTAGGCAAACGATCTCAACCGTAGTAACCAACTCTGCATGATCTATTCTTATTTCTGAATCAAACGACATCCAACTCATCCATGTGTGAGCACAAAAGATACTTATCCGCAACCAGGCCTCAAAATCTCATCATAATAATCCATGTACCAAGTCATCATCTTTTGAGCATGAGTATCACAAAGACCAAAGAATAAGCAATCATATTGCCAACAATGCAATCATTATTATTCAACCTGCTGCTCCCCCTAAACCAGTGCTCTTCCTTAACTTGTGCAATCTGAAACACCTTCAACAGTAAGTTATTAGCAACAATCTCTGCATGATCTGTCCTCATTTCTGAATTATAAGACTTTCATCTCAACAACGAATGCTCTTCATCATAAAGCAACTAGGCTTCATCCATAATATTCAACACAAGAACCCCTGTATCATGAGTATAACCAGAATAATGCTAACAGTGCAATCATCAGCAGTCAGACTGATGCTCCCCCTGAACCTCTGCTCCAGATCTTCAGCTATCAGATAAATTTTCTCATCATCAATGCATACGCGGCTGTGTCAGCTGGAACTCGCGTGTATACGCGACTTTGTTTCATAGAACCCGCGTATGGAAAGTGAAGCATAGAAAATTTTCATCTTCCTTCATTTCTTCCTGAGCTTGTACCTCCTGTACCTGTCCTTTCCACATCGGATGCGCTGTCAGAAGTAAACATAACCAGTATAATCAAATCAACCATGAGAGTCATCATGCATTGATCCCCTTGTGATGATACATTACTAGATCTCATAATGTATCTCACATCATTCCTGCAGTCAATAAGAAAAGTCAGCTTCAGAAGCGGATGACTGCAGTAGGGTCAGAATTCCCTACGTTTCTGATCGGTCCTCCTTCTTTTTCCAAATTTGCTTGAGCTTTCCAACTGTGTGTTGAAAATTGTCCACTTTCCCAGATCTGTTCATCCTGCATTCTTTTTCTACATGTCCATACTTGTTACAAGAATAACATCTCATGTGTCCAGAGAAATAAGCATAAGAATCATAATGAGTATTTCTAATCTTTCTCCTTTTGCAATCAACTACTTTATGTCCATACATGTTACATGAGAAACAATATCCCCTGAAGAAACTAGAGTACCTTTCTGAGTAGAACCTGTTTGTTTGTGGCTGAAATGATCTGCTCCTACAATTTGCTGCAACATGCCCATAATTATGACATTTAAAACATTCAACATTCTTGAATGAATTCCTTTGATAATTCATGATTGTTGGTTGATCTTTTGTCTCTTTCAACATTTCAGGTTTTGCATTGACATTCTCTGAATTTTTGGCACTTCCTTGTGAGCTAGATTCTCCTTTAACAGTTTCATGGAAACCAAGACCAAGTTTGATAACAGGAGACCTTTGATTACTCAGAATATTGTCCAAAATATTAGTACTATCTTGAAATCTCAAAAGTTTAACCTTTTCTTCTAATTTACCTTTGAGAATGTTTACCTCAACCTCCAAGGCTTGACATTGCTTTGTCATTCTTTCTTCTTTCCTTCTTCCATCTTCTACTTGTTCCTTTAGATTTAGAATCTCTTCTTTCAACCAATTTTCGTTTTCTTCACATGTTTGTTCCAGCTCTTCATTCTTCTTCTTTGATGCTTCGAGATTTGCTTTCAGAGAGATGATTTCTTCTTCAAGTCCTTCATTCTTCTTATTTGATATTTCTGGATCCCTTTTGAGAGAAATGATTTCAGCCTCAAGTTCTTCATTCTTCTTATTCGAGTCTTCCAGATCTTCTTTGAGAGAGACGATTTATGCTTCAAGTCTTGCATTCTTCTTGTTTGATTCTTCGAGATCTGCATTTAGATCGTTGACTTCTACTTCTAGTCTTTTAATTCGAGCAGATGCATAAGCATGAAATCTTTGGTACTTGTCTGTCTGTCCATTCAGTATTTCCATTTGTTCTTTCATCCCTTTGTACAAAGCTTCGATTTTAGAAATTGATCTTCGTTGATCTTCAATTTTCTTGATAGCTTCCTCTAGATCCAAAACTTTTCTTACACTATCTTCATCATTACATGCACCAGAAAGTGAGTCACAAGAACAACTATCAATACCTGATTTATCTTCTTCATTTTCTGCTGCACATGTTTTCTGAGATATCTCCTTTTCAGTGGCCTTCTCCTTTTGCTTCTTTCCCATTGCGACGAATCTCCTTCAAGCGATCAAGATTTTGCAGAAGAACCTACTCTGATACCAATTGTTGGGAAAAATACTGAGAGGGGGGGGTGAATCAGTATTTACTGCATATTCAAAACTTTTTACTTTTTCATTCCTTAAAACTCATACGCTACTTTGCTGAAGCCAAGTAGCGTATACACGCGGATATCCTTCATAAAACTCGCGTATACACAGAGATCTAATTATGCCATTAGTTCTTCACTTATATCATTCCATCATTCATTCATTAGATGTTCTATAAACAGTAAACATGTGTAGTAAGAATAGAATAAACCATCACACAAAGCATCACACATGAACACCGGGATTTTTAGGTGGAAACCCAAGTCGGGAGAAAACCACTGCTGCAGTTGCTCAGCCTTCAATATTTTATTATAGAGAAAACATCTTACAACATATGTGCTGGCGCGGACTTGACCAGCACGCAGGCACCCACCTGCGCTCGTTTACCAGCCTCTCCTGGAAGGGAGCTCCAACCCCCTGACTCGTTTACCAGCCTCTCCTGGAAGGGAGCTACGACCCCCTGATCTCGTTTACCAGCCTCACCTGGAAGGGAGCTACGACCCCCTAATCTCGTTTACCAGCCTCACCTGGAAGGGAGCTACGACCCCCTGACTGAAGGCTACAACCTTCAGCACCACCTTGGACCACGTTTCATCAATTTTCACACTCGATCCAACAACTTCAATAGAACAACACTTGCAGGCCACATTTCATCATATTTTCAGATTTGGACCCTTTCCATACTTTTATGCTCAAACATACAACCAAACTG
The DNA here is from genome assembly GCA_034641835.2 of Pinus albicaulis. Taxonomy (NCBI): domain Eukaryota; kingdom Viridiplantae; phylum Streptophyta; class Pinopsida; order Pinales; family Pinaceae; genus Pinus; species Pinus albicaulis. Next base: position 191,373 of record JAXQQM020092005.1, read on the forward strand.
ATACAGACAACTCAGAACTGTAGAATACAAATAGCAGTAACACAGCAGAATAGATCAGACATTTCTTACCACAATCTTCAGCAAACCCTAGTTTGCATACGCGCTTTCACTTCACTGATGTCGCGTATATACGCGCTTCTGTCCACACAAAACAGCATATACCTCTGTGTATATTTCATTGCGCATACGCGCTTTCTCTTCTGCGAAGCCGCGTATATACGCGCTTCCTCTGTGGCGAAGTAGCGTATAGATCTTCAATCATTATAGAGCTGCATACTTCTTCAGATCAGATATTCAGTTCAAATTTACCCTTTTCCTTCAGACAGATGTTCGCCTAGATGTTCGCCTCATCCAGATCTAAGCCTTCCATAAACAGATCTAGCAAATACAGATACATTTCAGATCTAGATATCCCGCTTCATCATTTCTTCATAGGTGCATCATAGATTCAGATCTATCATCAAACCTTTACCCTTTCCATACAGATATACTTCATAGAGAAGTATTCATTCAAGCTCAGACATCTTGCTCTCACACTCTTGTGATTTGCACAATGAATTTCTTCTCCTTATATAGGTTTATCCTTTTTCAATACCACGGGTCAAAGCAATACCATGAGCCTTCAATACCACGGGCCAAAGCAATACCATGAGCCTTCAATACCACGAGCCAAATCAATACCATGAGTCTTCAATACCACGGGCCCCTATTTTTGCACTTTTTGAGCGCTTTTTCACATACGCGACTTATCACGTTCTTTCCCGCGTGCATACGCGACTTCCCCTAGACATATCCGTGTATTCATAGAGACATACTTTTTCATCAAGATTGAGCACATGCTGACTTCTTTTCTTCACTGCCTTCTGTACACACTGTAGATACATCATATTTAGCTTATCAAGAACATATTCTAGCAAGCACAACTTCACCAAGTAAGTTGTCATCATCTTTATCAAGTGGGTTGCCTTTCAGGGACAACACTCAATATTATAATATCAATAAGCATCATATCACATCAGATTTACATCATTTACCAATGTCATCAAGTCAAGAATAACTTTATCAGGTGGATTGCCATCAAGGACAACATGTCAACAGTCTCATGTCTTCATCTTTATTCAGTGGGTTGCCATCAAGGACAACACTCTGCATCATATTTCCAACAATCTTCAATATGACTCTTGAAAGCATGATCACCTTCTTCTCGTACTTCGAAAGGTAGTGGTATCTCTTCTTTTTGTCCCATAATAGCAACTTTGAAAAATTTTCTTTGTGCTTGCAACATGCTGCTCAAAAAGACCCTTTATCCTTCTTCAAATGTTTGTAGGAAGTGTGCATAAGGATCATGATATGATACCTGGTGATGAATATGTAGTAGGCAGGCTTCAACCAGGATTTCTTCTTCTTCCAATGGAATAAGAACAAGACTCTCTTGAGAAAGAGAATGTCCCTCCTCTTATTTTTCTGAACTGGAGGACTCATCATGTATGGCATTTGAGTCCTATTGGAGCTCTGATATATTCTTCTTTGATGAGCTGAGCTCTGTGAACAGATCTATGTATTCTTGAACAGTGGTTTGTTCCATTACTTCCTCTTTTGTAAGAGAAGGCTCATTGCTTTCAAGCTGCTCAAGGATTTCTTCTTTGCTTTCCTCCTCATCCTTTAAAAAGGAATGCTGCTGGTTCCCAGTCTCACTGATGATCTGTGGTAAAGCAGAGTGAATATTCAAAGAATATTCATCTGCTATTATACTATCGTAACTCTCACCATCAGTGTCATAGATTGGTTGGCTCGACCAAGTCAACCATACTGGACTCTCAGCAGGTCTTTATTCATATTGATCCATAGAGGAGTCTTCTCGATCTGTATCATCAAACTCATAAGACGAGTGAGCAAGGGAATCTATTCTATAAAAGATTTTTGAGGTGGAATACTGATTTAATAACTGCTCAACCTCTTCTTCTGTCAAAGGAGATGATTTTTTTGTGTTCCTTTGTGCAGAAGAGCAGCAGCTCTCCTTTTCTTGTACTAGTTGATTTGGAGGAAGGATGTCTTCTTGAACCTCTTCCAGAATATCCTCAGTTGTGCTTGCAGAGGAATCTTGGGGATCTTCTGATGTTTCTTGATCTCTCTTTGATTCAGGCCAATCCTCATGAACCTGAAGATACTCGGTTAGACTGCAAGGCCCATGAGTGGTTTCTTCCTCCACATTATATTTTACATCTTCTATGTGGTCTCTTGTTTCCTCCAAGCAACATTCCCTATTTACCTTTGCTATTAGGTCATGATATTCTCTTACCATCATAATACAAGACATAGGTACGAACTCAGGAAATTCCTGATCGCTTTCCTCTTCATCCTCCATAGGCTTCAAAACATCATACATGTCTTACTCATTATCTAGGTCTTGAGTTTGTCCTTGTTCTGGAAGAGGCATGGGCTGTTCTAAATAATCATCATTTGTATTCATATTAGCCATATACCTCTTCAACACTTTATTAAACATTCTCTTTAATTCATATATTTAATCATTCAAAGCATCTAGCTTTGTATCCCTATCCATGTTTGGATCCATGTTTCTGCAAATATGATCACTGCATCTTCTCAACCAGTTCAGAGTCTTCTATCAGTGTGTTCATTTGGTCTCCAGCACGGCTGATGCTGTATTGTGACATGGTCTCCTAGTGGAGTATTTTTAATCATTTAGGAACTGTGGAGTCGCCAAGGTGAGGGATATAAAACTCTCAACTCTCCATACTCACCTACTTGAAGAGTGAATTAGATTTTGTCGAGGCCCAGGGATTTTAATTTTCTCAACTTTGTTCCCCGGCAACGGTGCTAGAAAGATGTTGTCACTCCTAGAGACAACCTAGAGTTGTGATAGACCAGTGCCTAGGACATCTTAGCATAGCAAGGAGCGTATAATATAATGTATGAAGTTTTCAACTTCATCTCACATGTTATCTCCTGTAAACAGGGAATGAACTAAAATGTGACCAAACTCTTAGAAACTAACACAAGAAAAGAGATGCTGCAGAGGCAAGATGTAGAACTCTAATACAAAAGCAACAGACAATTCAGAGACAGTTTATTGCAAAGCAGACCGATTCAGAAACACTTCACAGACATGAGTTATCAGAAGGTGTATGTAGTGAAAGAAATATTGAGAAGATATCAGTTAACATCGAGCTGACACCCAGATATACAATACCACCATGCATGGGCTTACCAATCTAAGAATCCATACATGATAATAGCATTTTAAAATCACCCTCCCAAAGAAACTAATATAGCAGAAGTATGGTTTAGCTGAATAATGGAACAGAATATCATGCATGAGCCATATTTAAAGCGCTTGACTAATCCAAGCATGGGTATCAACTAGGATAAATCCATACCAAAAATTAGTGAGCCACTCGCATTCCAAAACATGATACAAGACAGATGGATGAAATGAAATGATATATTAAAATAACACAATAAAGAAAGTTACAGACTGTGAAATACCAAAGACCAGAATCCTCTTTAACAGATGGAACTCCTCCTCACTGAGACCCTATGGGCTTTGAGCCTTCATACAAGAATTTTACAAAATGTATGCAAAAATCCTTTCACTGCATAATTTTCTGATAAAATCTAGAACCATTCATAATCTGTTCGTTGAGGTTTTTATAGGAAACAAAGAGGACTCATAAAGAAAGTGGGTGATGAACATTTAATTGTATCATTAAAAAAAAATGGCAGAGACATGCACGCCCATACTGCTGAACGGTTCAAAAGTGTTGCATGTATTCTCAGGCCGTCGTTCTGAAATAAATGCACTGGATGAAGATCTCTTTAGGAACACAGTAAAGGAGTAAAATCATATAAACATTCTGTCCTTTCCTAAAAGGATATGGTGCTGAAAAGGATGCCTTGAGATATTTTTTCCTTGTGCCTTGTACCCTCTGCCTTCCCGATCCTGAATTAAGCTTTAAAGTCTTCAACGCCGAATGCTGAATTCCTCAACCATCCACTGATCTTCCCCTACTACTCCATTAATGTTTTCATCTGTGAAATCGGCGCCTTGAATGTCCCTGCAGGGTTTGACAGACTTGAACCCTGCTTCTTTAATTGAAGTCTTGTCAATTTGGCTTATAGGGACTTTCTTCATAATTCTGCTCTGAAAAATGGTCCTTTGATGTGTCCTCTGCTATTGAAATCGAGACTGTAAATTACAACAGTATTTCATCGCTGAAACCCTGCAAAAACCCACGAACTTTTTAAAAAAAACTATGCACGGGAAGGTGAACACAGTGGGGATAATGGCAGGGTTAATGGAAACAATTTTGTAGACTAGCGAAACGGTGAAACGATGCAGGGCGACGGTGAAAAACACAATGAAGCGATGGTGGGTAGACTAGTGATAGTTTTCAATGCAAACAGTAGAATCTAACACATGAATGAAACATATAAAGGGCAGAGGAAAATACAACAAACACATGGAACATTAATGGGTGGATGTATGACACGCTATATGGAAAGGATGACATGGAGTGTTGGCCGCGGGACCGGTCAACGACAAGGATGATGAAGTCTTGACCGTCCGATCTCAGGAGGAGATCGATGGCTAAAAGAGCATCGAGAGCGATGGATAGTGGGCCAGGGGTGCATTTTCCGTGGGTTAAAACTCGTGCATCTTAGATGCGCGACGACCGTTCGATGAAGGTCTCCAGATCCAACGGTTGATAGCGATATCGCTGCGCATCTCTTGCCGAACAATAGCGTGCGATGAACGGAAGTTTTGGAACCGTATGCTGGGACACGTGGCAGAAAGTGTATGGAATCGTTGGCCCAAGGAGAATTACCGCCTACCTCCGAAAGGCGGTGCAATACAAACCACCCGATTTTGGAGTAGTGCGCTGCGGGGGCCACTGGAGCGAGTGAGCTTATAGCCGTTGATCTGCAGGCTAATCGGATGGTGGAAAAATTATCAGAGCTGTGAACGGAGTGGGGTCCGGGCACGATGAATCACTGTGAATGCCGTCTGATCTATATAGATCGACGGTTATAGACACGCCCAACATGTATCTATGGTAAGCAATTATAGGGCTGGTGCCCGATTCTGGCTTTCGGTCACGTGGAGGAAAAGGAGCAGAGGGGCTAGGCCAAAGGGGCTAAGACCTAACACATTTTCAAAGGTGGGTTTCTCGGCCCTTTTATGTAATTCTGAGGCTGGGAGAAGGTGAAAATAGGTGGATAATGGATTTTCCAGGCTATCAAAAGAATTTTGAAGGGTCAAAATGGAATGGCCTGCCAAAAACTCAATAGGGGTTTGACATGATAAACACTTCCATTGACAATAACCTACCTTTATGGTTGGAGGATGAAGAAGAATATAAAGTGTACCATATCACACCCTACCCCATTTCACTATAGATATTGTTCTTAGAGGGGGGCGTTGAAAAGTTTAACTAGGTTAGTCTTCATGTTGACTATGTATTTATGTAAAGAAGAAGACAAAGATAATAAAATATAATTTTTTTGTACTTGATTGATGGGTTTCATAAGAAATATTTATTATAGGTCTCTAGACTTATTCTTGATGTCTAGTATGGTTTGTCTTTTGTTTATAAATATATTCAGTGTCATGTACATGAAGAACCTAGTTGTCATTGAATGCTCCAACCACCTTGTCCGAAAAGCTGTGGAAGAATGGATTGAAATAATTCTTATATCAATGTTGGAAATATATGATGAAGTTGGTCTTCTCACTCACAGCTAAGTTGGCCTACAAGCTAGTGGATGGTCGGACTAAAAGCAAGAAGACTACCTCTATATATACGCTGCCTCTGCTATTAATTAGACACCAAGTAATAAAGTAGATCTCTCACAGCAAATTAAATCAACTCTCAAATATAATGCCAGAAAAAAAATGAAATGTGTTAATCATTGGAGTATAATGCGATCCCCTGTGAAGTTTTTGGTGCATCTCGATAATCAAAAGTGTGAAGGATACGAGCTTTGGTGCATATTGGTAATCAGAAGTCCAAAGGATATGAGTAATATTTGCGATATAAAGTGTGTGTTATATACTGTGATCTCTGCGATATAAAGTGTGGGTTATATATAGTATATAATGTGAATAATGTTCGAACAATCAATTATATACAATGTGGATGTGAACTAATGCACAGTGTGGATAATAAATGATATGCAGTGCGGTCACTACATGATGGAAAGTGCGGATAATACATACTATGAAGTGCAGACAATACATGTTATGTAGTGTTGAGTATACATATGACAGAGAGCTGAGGTATGCCTATAAAGAAGTGTGATGAATACACATGAATAAGTGCAGAGTATACTTGACATTATGCGGAAATTGCGCTGAACTGAAAAGCGGAATTTTGAAGTCAAACATTGTTTGAGATGTTAATAGTGGTTTTCAATGTGAATATCTAAAGTAAGGGTTCCTGCTGGATAAGAAAAGAGAGGAAGATAAATCTAGGATTTACCTTCCCTCTCACAGTTAATAAAACAAAGGACAGTGTAGACTAGTGAAAGATAGAAAGATCAACATGGAAGATCGTCAAAGAAGAAGCAATAAGGTCTTAGAAGCATTCATAGGTTAAGGGTCTAAGTTTGGGTCATGGTACTTGTCAATTTAAGATCTATAAGAAGAATTATTTGTGGGTTTTCCTCTCCAAGAGGGAGAGGTTTTTCCCTGGCTCCAAGAGCCTAAGTTTCTGTCATGTTTATTTTTGATAATTGACTTGATGAAAGACTAAACAAGATAACAAAGAGAAGACATAAGCAAGCTCACAAGTAACTATCTAGAAGAGAATTTGTATTAACCTCCAACCCTCCAAATTCTCAACATGGAATCAGAGCTAATGTGCTAGAAAGGGCATAGAGACACTCAAGGATCAGATTTCATGGATGGAATAAAAGAAAGGATTTTATTAGAATAAAGGTCAGTCTTCCACACCGAAAGAAATAAGACAGTATTATAAAACCATCTTAAATGGGCCAGTAAATCATTGCTACCTCAAAGTATTTCCATCAAAAGCTTCACGACAAGTTACCTATCATCCTTGATCTTTCAAGGAAGCAGTAGAATATCCTCATCAATCACCCTTCAAAGGAAGCTTCAACCATATTCAAAGTAATAAAACTAATAGAAGAAAAAAAGCATCTACTCAAGTAGGTATATCTATAACTTTATAATAATCTATTAAAATGTCTCCTTTGAGAAGAAAGAAACACGTTGTTTGGGGTTTCAAAATCTCCATAAAATAAAAGAACAATGAAGTCATGCCAAATTCATGAAGGGAGATATAAGAGCCTAAAGGATTCTTACAAAATCCATAAAAGACTCTATCATCTCCAATGTACCAAATCTAAAATCATAAAAAGGAGTATATAAGAAATTAATGAAGTTATTCTCTGTGAGACTGCAGGAGAAGAAATCTCTTTGACCAACTGTAGGAACTAGGAGAAGACTGTGTTAGCACCTAATTTGAACCTCAAGCTGAAAAAGGCAAATCAAGGTAACCTTTAAACCACACTCAGCCTTGTAGCTAGCCCTACAAGGTCAAGAGAGGGATCTCTCCATGAAAATATATTCAACAAAGTACAATTATGAACTGATTTTAGGCTAGGTATAATAATGGGAAATGTTTTAATGAATGAATATTTCAGGGATGTATGGAACAAATGGGACAGTTTGAAACTGGCGAATTAAATCAGGGATATAGGGTATTTCATGGGGCAAGGTAGGTAGGAAATTTTAGCAATTAAGTTTAAATAATGATGGAATGGTAAGACTGGTGAGGAGCTGAAAAGGGCATAAGAGATGGATCCTTTTCAAACAGAAGAAAACACATAATATTGAATGATTTCCCAGGGCAGAGCATAAAAATGGATTCTACCTATCTATCTTGAAATCATTCAACTAGAAATGTTTATGAATGAATGGTACACACAACAATTTACATATGAACACAAAGGAGAGAAAAAATGCTAAAATTTATACCACATGCATCCCACAAATCAGAGCTGCATATCTTTATTAATTCCCTGTCAAACTGTTACAATGGAGAGGAGAGCGTCCTCCTTGATTTCCACACTATTCCCTTACTTACTGACTTGTTGATTACAAATCAATGAAAATTACATTAAATAGACCAGAAATGTGGGAAATAGATCCACAGAGAAAGTGAGTTTGTTTCACTGAAGTCCAAACATAGGAAAGAGACCAACGATCTGCTCCTGAAAGTGAGGAATAGCAATACATCTGACCACTTTGCAGAGTCATTGTTACACTGGATGAATGAAAAATAGGAAATTTGAAAGAAATATCCCCTTTAATTCGTTTCTAAAGAAGAATCTGTTTCATATTAATTAGCTTACGACCCTTTGAATGTTTCCTTTCTTTTTTAAAAATCTCTTTATGCCAAGGAAAACCCTTTGAAAACAACAAAACTGAAATTTATGCCTTTAATGAAGAAAAAGACTCATTTTGAGTGGAAGGAGCGAAGGGAAAGGAGGTGGGTTCTGAATTACAATCGTAATCGGAATTGGAGGGAAGGAGGGGATGCAACATATAATGGATCGATTGAAAATATGCGATGCGGTGGTATAATCGCAACCGGGGATCGGAGCGGGAGAGGAGTAGATGTTATTAGAACGAGGCAAAACTCTAATTCGATGGAACAAATTTAATAGGGTTAAAGGATAAGCCAAAGGGGTAATGGGATAAAAACAAAAAAAAAATGTTTCGGCGCTTTTGCAAAGGAGAAAAATAATTTTATGTTGAAAAATGGGGAAGGCCTTTAGGTGGGACCCGGGAGAACAATCGCAATCGTAATCGGGGCTTGGGGCGGGTGTATTTACACAATAGGATTTCACTGATGTGATTGGGAATGAGTGTTGGGGGGAAGTCCTTTATAAAATGAAATAGAATGAATTTTGAGATTTACAAAGGGAAAAGGCTCTTTTATTTTGAATGGGCGGAAGATTATATGGTGGGACCCAAAGGTCAATCGCAATCGGAAGTCAGGAGGGGAGCAGGGCAAAGTGAATTGTGCAAAGGGATTTCGTCAATTGCGATGGAGCGACTGGCTGTGGGCCATCCAAACAAATGGGTGGATCGACGGTTGGGATGCAATAGGGCGGAGTTAATCGGGGATGGGTCAATCGGGTAGGTCGATCGGGACGTGCGATTGGAATGATGTGATCACAATATGGGCCGTCAGATCATTGATCAAATCAACAGTCTAGATGTGATTGGAGTGGGTTGATCGGGGGTATGCAATCAGCAAGACTCAATAAATATGGTGTGATTGCGATCGGATGGGGAATTTTATAATAAAAATACTTTAAAACTTTATTATAAAGTTTAAGGGAAATGAGGGGAAGTGGTTTATTAAATCACATCGGGGTTTTATGTTTTAAAATATTTTTGCAATGTGATTTACACCATCGGGTAGGGGAAAAAGGGGGCTTATAAAAGAAAACATTAAACTTTAATAAAATAAAGTTTAAGAGAAAAAATGGGAAAAGGGGTAAGGTTTAGGCTATAGGGGACCTTCTTTAACTTAGGCATAAATTTCAATCCAGGAGTCAGTTTTGAGAGTATAATATACCGTTGGAAATCTCTTTCTGAGCTCTTTTTGATGAACATACTTAAAACATGATTTTGGACTAAAAATGTTGTGGAAAACGTCTCTGGAAGGCAGGGTGGTGACTTTGTAGAGATAGCAGCTTCTGAAGTGTGACTTATTACATATGAAGACATAAAATTACATAAAAGATGATAATAAAGGTAGAGTACCATGTTTTCACCTCAAAACATGGTTTTGAGGTGAAAATTACATCAAGTTGAATAAAACATTTCTTTTATCTTCTCAGGTGTTGTGACTTTGAGTTTATTGACCTCCTCATGACTTTGTTGATATTTATTGACACTTGACTCATTAATTTGACCATGGTGAGATCCTAGAACCTAATGAGACCAACCCTATGACCTAATAACATGACTCACAGAGTGAAAGTGGCTCATGACTAAAGACCATAGAGAGGAAAATAAACAAGTTTCGCATGAGGTAAAACTGACGAAAAACCACTACCATCAATGAATCCATGACCTAGCGGAATGATGAAAATTTATGGTATGGGACTCCTAATATGCAAATGCAAAAGAGAAATTTTGATTACTGATGGCATTATGACTAGACTGACACTAACACTGGCTCTAATGGGGATGGTAGCTCCTTGGAGGTGCCAAGAACACCGTAGACCAAGTAGCCTTATCCATTGGGCATGGAGTAAAAAAAAATACTTAAAACTGACACATTACAAACTAACTCTGACTCAAAACTAGGATTGAAAACTAAAACCAAACTTTTCACATATCATTTAAGTTTTATAGCCTTCACCTCAGGCCCCAAAATTTAATGACTGTGTATTCTGAAATCTGACCAAAAATAACACGGTATATACAATGATTGTGACATAGTTTCTGATCCATTATATTCAATAATGGTAGTGCTTCAAAAGCCTACCATTCACTACTCCTCCAGGGCAATCTTGGCCATTCATCTCTAAAAGCAAGAAGGCATTATGTCCCCTGTATGCTAAAATCTTGTATGGTCCTTTCCATAGGTTGTCGAACTTACCATGTTTCCCTTTTTTCGGTCATAGATCTTCTTTATCTTCTCATGCAACTGAATAGCATTCTGAGACACTTCCTCTCTTGTGTGCTGAAGGTGGATCATCTGATTGATCCTTCGATTATTATCATCTTCTTCACTACTAGCCTCTTGCAATAATCTCATGACCGAAACTGTAAGTGATGTAGGAAAAATAGCATCAGTACCATAAACCAATTCAAATGATGACATACCTATGGATTTATTACTGTTAAATCTATCGGCCCATAACGCGTTGATGAGCTTTCGATGCCAGTTTCTTTTGTTTGCCTCCAAAATTTTCTTGATTACGTTTATCAAGGATTTATTTGATGATTCTTCTAGGTCGTTGTCTTGTGGATAGTACATCGTTGAATGGCCCAACACAATGTTTTATTTGTCGCAAATATCCACCATCTTCTTAGATCTAAACACTGTTGCGTTATCTGTTATAATTTTGTGAGGGAAACTAAAACAAGATAAAATATTTGACTCTAAAAATTGAATGATTATTGTATCTGTAGTCTGCCTTGCCAAAACGATCTCGATATATTTGGTGAAGTAATCTTTGCCTGTCAAGATCCATCGATGATGTGCTGATGATGCGGGATGGATTTCTCTTATGAAATCGAGTCCCCGCTGTTGAAAGGGAGCATTTACTGAAACTGGTTTCAAAGGAAGAGGAAGCAATTTCCTTTTTCCTTGAAAAACTTGACATTCATGACAATTCATTACTATTTTATACAAATCTGAAAACAAAGTAGGCCAATAATATCCCGCTCTCAACACTTTGTTAGTTGTAGTTTTCCAAAACAAGTGACCACCACTATCACCTTTGTGAAAGTCATGCATTACCTTCTGAGCCTCATCTTCAACCAAACAATTAAGCAGAATACCTCCTGTATCTTTCCAATAAAGAGCACTGTTTAAAATACAGTATTTAGCAGACTTAAGTTTCAGTGATCTACCTTTGATTTTAGACATCCCTAGAGGTGGTGAAAGATGCTGAATAACATAAACAATATCTGAATACCATGGGGATTGTAGAAAAATATCTGAAATTGGAACAAGCAAACCTTCATCTTCATCTTCTGACATTGTTGTTATGAGGTTTATATCCAAAGCACACAGGTTTGATTAGGCCATTAGTTTTTCCAAGCCTTGGCCTTTGATCAAGTTTGTGAGTTTTATCTCCAAATCATACTCCAACATAGTTGCTATCCACATACCTCTTCGACCTTATGGATTAGTTTGCATCAACACATCCTTTACAGTTGCATTAGGGACATATGCTATAGTATGTGAATGCAGAATATAGACCCTAAAATCCTTCAATGCATTTATAAGAGCCAATGATTGTTTCTCAATAATATTATACCACAAGGAAGCATCTCTAATAGTCCTTCTAAAAAAGGAAATTGGCTTTTCAATTTGATCTCTCTTCTACATTAAAACTGCAGCCATAGTATGCTTCGATGCAAATGAAAATATAATGAAGTCTTGAGTATAATCAGGACTAATCAAGACTGGTGCATTGGACAAAGAAAAATTTACCAGATTAAATGACTTGATAGCTTCTTCACTCCACTTGACAGTGCTATCCTTCTTCAACATGTTAGTCATTTCTCTTAAATGTTCAGCCAAATTAGGTATAAATCTGCACAGGAAGTTCATCTTACCATTGAATTCTTGAATCTCCTTTTTGTTTCGTGGAAGATCTATGTGCTGAATTGCTTCCACTCTTAAGGGATCGATGCGGATACCATATTTAAAGATGATATGCCCCAGCAGGTTGCCTTCATCCATGGAAAAAAGGATTTTCTTTGGATTGAGATAAATCCTAAAATTTTTGCATCGCTGAAAAACAACTCTCAAATGGTGCAGGTGCTCATCATCAGAACCCGAAAACACTGTCAGATCATCCAAGTAAATAACAATAAAAACATCCTTTTCATTGGAAAAATAAATTTCCATTGCTCACTGGAAAGTGGCTCCAGCATTCTTCAGTCCAAATGGCATTTTGGCATATTGGAAAGTTCCCCAAGGTGTTGTGAAAGTAGTTTTGTCTTGGTCTTTTTCATGCACCAATATTTGGTTGTAGCCTAAGTAGCCATCAAGTAGTGACATCCTTGATGCTCCAACTACTCTTTACAAAATATGGTCCATCTTCGGAAGTGGATAACTATCCTTTAAGGATGATTTATTCAGATTCTGAAAATCTATGCACAACCTTATCTCTCCTGTCTTCTTACGTACCAGGACCAAATTTGAAATCTAGTTAAAAAATCTAATTGGGACTATGATACCAGCTTTATACAATATGTTTACCTCTTTTTCAATGGATGGCAGTAGCTTGGGGTTGATTCTTCTCAACTTCTGTCTAAATGGCTTCTGATCCAGCTTGATGGGAATATTATGCTAAATTATGTTCTTGTCATACACCTTCAAGTCTGAATAATCCCATGCAAACACATCAAAAAATTCAGAAAGTAACTTAACATATTGTTCCTTTACTTCAGGAGACAATGCCTTTGATAGCTTCACAAGCTTGGGCTTGTATGTTGTCCCAAGATTCACATATTCAACTCCTTTCTCAGTAGGCACCAAGCTTGGTTTCTTTGCAACATCATCCTGATCAAAAAGCTCCTCTAAAGGTATGAGACCTCTAGGAATTATATTATCCTTCAGCTGCAATATGTCCATCTAATTTTGTTTCAATTTCTTGATTATGAACCTCATAGTCACCCTCTATGGGAGTATCTTTGAATTTTCCTTCACTCTGTAAGAAGGCATTTATTTCATTGTCATCCCAAAACACTTTCCAATACCTTAGATTGTCTAGAACAGTAGGCCTATGTTTGACATAAATCTCAAACTTATTGCTGGAGTTCATCGGAATTTTCAAGTTGCTTGCAGTAGTGGCAAGAGAATCAGCAATAATATTATGCATTCTGGGTACTGATGTCAAAGCGTACTCAGAAAATTTCCTCAAGATGTCCAGGACTACATTTCTATATGCCCTCAATCGTGGATGCTTAGCTTAGTACTCTCCTTTGACCTGTTTGATTATCAACTATGAATCTCCATATACATAAATCCTCTTTGCATTTAACTTCTTCAAAATTTTCAGACCTGCAATCAAAGCTTCATACTATGCTTCATTGTTAGAGCAGTCAAAAGAAAATTTATAAGCACATACTCTAACATTACTAGGAACTTTTTTAGGCTAGAAAACAGGGCTTCGAATCCATACTCCTATACCAGCTCCGTCCTTACCAATAGCTCCATAAAATTCCATGCTCCATAGGCCTTCTTCTTCTTCTTCCAGATTCTGAAATTTTTCTTCTTTCTCTACTTTATCTTGGCCAGTTTCTACATCTCTCTTCTGTTCACTGTCCTTTGGTTTCTGGTAGGCAGGAAGCTCAGGAATTCTTGTTGCTTTGTCCTTTTCCTGTTTGAGGACTTCCCTAAAATTTTCTGAAACCTCAGGTATCTCATCTACTTGTACCAACTGAAAATTTTCATCATTAAAACCACCATCTGAATATAAGACAAAGGAATCTAAATCTGTGTGGACTGCATTAATGGGATGATTAACTGGCTTCTCTTTGCTAGTGATCATATATTTCATTTTCTTCTCCCTATATAGTTTTCTAAACTGACCAAACACGGGAATGGTGGCATAAGAGAAGTCAAGCTGCATGGTTCCTTTAAGTTTTTCACCCCAAGACCTAGATAGAAGCATTCCAAATCATGGTGGAACATCGGCAACAACTACATCCATAAAAACGTTCTTGGTTGGGATTTGATCTAGAGATACTACCAAATCCTTGATAAGACCAATACAATGGACTCTACCAGAGTCAAAGGAGTAAAAATCATGGTATTTGCGAGTAATATCAAGTCCTAACTTCTCCATGATGGCTTTGGGCATCAAATTGTGTGAGGCTCTGGAGTCCAACATAGCATTATGTAAGATGAACTCATGTAATCTAAGACTCAGGTAAAAGGGAGGGACCTCACTTTCTTCAGATTGATCTTCTATGGCTGGACCAAAGATGAGTTCAGGGTAGTCATCTTCAACATTAACCATATCTGATACAGAGTCTATTTGCAAGATTTTAGACACTTGATGTTTATATGCACTATTTTTCATCAACTCAGTCAAGGGCATGGACATTTTCAGCTTAGAAATTTCATTCTCTAAATTAAAAGAAGGAAAATTTTCTACCTCTTTAATTGGAGGATCTTTCTTCTCTACTTGCTCCTTTGCTACGCTATGCTGGTTCTTTTCATTTGCAATGTTAATTGCTGAAGGTGCCTTGCTGGGAGAAGTATCAACAGGCTCTTTCCCTTTCCTCTGAGTATTGCAATAATTGTTTTTTGATTGCAGCTCTTTTCTCTTCTGAATGGGACTGATTGGCACATCTTTGCTCCTCAAAGAGTACTGCTTCTGTTGTGCTAATAAAGCGTTCATGTATCCTCTTTGGAAATCATCGGACTCTTCTTCTAACACTATATCATTAGCAAATATAAAATCTTCATCCCTTTGAATGTCTACAATCGCTGTGTATTCTTCATCTTCTATGAGAAATATTGGAGCACCATCTGCAGTGAAGAAATGAATGGCTTCAATCACAAGATCATCATCCTCATCTGTCTTTGTTCCTTGAACATAATTTTGCTACAATGGAGTCTTGATCTACTGTTGTGGTGCTTCTTGGTCTTGTGCTCTCTGTTCTCTTTGTTTAATTCTGAATTGCGACTGCTCTCTTCTGAAATTTGGATTCCTTATTTATGCTTCAGGCCTATCTAAAATCGTCAGCTGATCAACCATATTTTCGACTGTTCGGATCAAATTTTCCATCTTGTTGTCTGAAGGAGATGCTTCTTCTTTCACAGTGACTCTCTTTTCAGCTCTAGTCCGCGCTCTTTTGGCTAGCATATTTTCTTCTACACTTACAACTATCTTCTGCATGTCTTCAAGTGTGGTAGGATCTCTTTCTCGCAGCTGATATGCCATATTGGCGTCGAAACCATCCGAAAATTTAAGAAAGGCTAATCCCACAGGAGGTTTCAGGTTAGTTGGAATAGAATTATATACAGCATTAAATATTAGAAAATAATCCTGTACAGTTTCACCCACATTTCTTGTAATATTCTCATATTCAGACAAAATTTGAAGTGGGTTTTTCTTTACCTCCCACCGGTCTAAGAACTGTGTATGCAAATCCTGAAAAGTGCGGATAGAGCTTGCTGGTAAGGCTCTGAACTACTTCCTAACTTCGCCTCCAAAAATTTAGACAAAAAACCTTGTGGTTACATTTTCTGCCTCTACCTCATGAAGATAAAAAAAGTCATTCATTTTATCAACATGCTGTTGGGCTATGATGCTTTGAGTGGAATCAAAGATATGAATTTTGCTTTGATAATCAATAGGCATATCATTCAGGTTCTGAGGTAAAACCAAGGGTGCATACTGGGTAGCCATGACTCGAGGTGGATTTACAACAGTGTTTGTGCTACTAGGATTCAAGGGAGGTGTTGATGGAAGATATGAAATCTGAGAATTGACTAATGGGAATACTGATGAATTAGGAGGAGGAAATGTTGTTCCCGATGACTCTGAAGGCTCAGGAATATTAGTTACAATGATAGATTACTGAGGGGAATTCAAAATGTAGTCATCAATTGATGTATTTTCCCTTTGAACTTCAATATCTACAAGAAATTATGGATCTAAAACTATGTCATCAAGTGCAGTTTCAGACTTACTTATAAACAAATAAATCTCAAAACACTCATCAAAAGAAAGATCTTCTACAAACAACCACTCACTGGGCCAAGTATGGGATCTGAAGATAGGTCTAGGGCTTAGTGATCCCTCTTGTCTTCTGGATATTCTTGGAATGAGATTAGGATTTTCAAACACAGGGAGAGGATTTGGATCTGGATTAGCCCTTGTGTATCTTCTTGAAGCCAGTGTGGTCAAGTTTCTACTTTACAAAATTTTATTTCAGCCTAGAAAACTCTGAGCATCATCATCCAGAGTCCAGTAATTTACAAAGAAAATATTACTAGGGTGATCAATCTTTTATACTAAATTTTTCCCCAATATGGTCAACAGAAATGTTAGCACCTAATTTGAACCTCAGGCTGAAAAAGGCAAATCAAGGTAACCTTTAAACCACGCTCAACCTTGTAGCTAGCCCTACAAGGTCAGGAGAGGGCTCTCTCCGTGAAAATATATTCAACAAAGTACAATTATGAACTGATTTTAGGCCAAGTATAATAATGGGAAATGTTTTAATGAATGAATATTTCAGGGATGTATGGAAAAAATGGGATAGTTTGAAACTGGGGAATTAAATTAGGGATACAGGGTATTTCATGGGGCAAGGTAGGCAGGAAATTTTAGTAATTAATTTTAAATAATGATGGAATGGTAAGACTGGTGAGGAGCTAAAAAGGGCATAAGAGATGGATCCTTTTCAAATAGAATAAAACATAGAATATTGAATGATTTCCCAAGGCAGAGCATAAAAATGGATTCTACCTATCTATCTTGAAAGCATTCAACTAGAAATGTTTATGAATGAATGGTACACATAAAAATTTACAAATGAACACAAAGGAGAGAAAAAATGCTAAAATTCATACCACATGGATCCCACAAATCAGAGCTGCATATCTTTATTAATTCCCTATCAAACTGTTACAATGGAGCGGAGAGTGTCCTCCTTGATTTCCACACTATTCCCTTACTTACTGACTTGCTGATTACAAATGACTGAAAATTACATTAAATAGACCAGAAATGTGGGAAATAGATCCATAGAGAAAGGGAGTTTGTTTCACTGAAGTCCGAACATAGGAAAGAGACCAATGATCTACTTCTGAAAGGGAGGAACAACAATACATTTGACCACTTTTGCAGATTCACTGTTACATTGGACGAATGAAAAATAAGCAATATGAAAGAAAGATCCCCTTTAAATCATTGCTGAAGAAGTCTTTGTTTCATATTTATCTTACGTCCCTTTGACTATTTCCTTTCTTTTTTAAAAATCTCTTTATGCCAAGGAAAACCCTTTGAAATCAACAAAACTGAAATTTATGCCTTTAATGAAGAAAAAGACTCATTTTGAGTGGAAGGAGTGAAGGGAAAGGAGGTGGGGTCTGAATCGCAATTGCAATCGAGATCAGAGGGAAGGAGGGGATGCAACATATAATGGAGCAATTGAAAATATGCGATGCGATGGTATAATCGCAATCGGGGATTGGAGCGGGAGAGGGGTAGATGTTATTAGAACGAGGAAAAAACTCTGATGCGATGGAATAAATGTAATAGGGGTAAAGGATAAGGCAAAAGGGTAATGGGATAAAAAAAAAAAAAAATCGATGCTTTTGCAAAGGAGAAAAATAATTTTATGTTGAAAAATGGGGAAGGCCTTTAGGTGGGACCCAGGAGAACAATCGCAATCGCAATCGGGACTTGGGGCGGGTGTATTTACACAATAGGATTTCACCGATGCAATTGGGAATAAGCACTGGGGGGGAAGTCCTTTATAAAACGAAATAGAATGAATTTTGAGATTTACAAAGGGAAAAGGCTTTTTTATTTTGAATGGGCGGAAGATTATATGGTGGGACCCAAAGGTCAATCACAATCGGAAGTCAGGAAGGGAGCGGGGAAAAGTGAATTTTGCAACGGGATTTTTCCAATTGCGATGGAGCGATTATCTATGGGTCGTCCGATCAAATGGGCGGATCGACGGTTGGGATGCAATCAGGCGGAGCTAATCAGGGATCATTCAATCGGGGTAGGTCAATCGGGACGTGCGATTGGAATGATGTGATTGCAATATGGGCCGTCAGATTGTTGATCGAATCACTGGTCCATATGTGATCGGAGTGGGTTGATCGGGGGTATGCAATCGACGGGACTCAATAAGTATGGTGCGATTTCGATCGGATGGGGAATTTTATAATAAAAAGACTTTAAAACTTTATTATAAAGTTTAGGGGAAATTAGGGGAAGTGGTTTATTAAATCGCATTGGGGTTTTATATTTTAAAATATTTTTGCAATGCGATTTACACGATCGGGTAGGGGAAAAAGGGGGTTTATAAAATAAAACATTAAACTTTAATAAAATAAAGTTTAAGGGAAAAGATGGGAAAAGGGGTAGGGTTTAGGCTATAGGGGACCTTCTTTCACTTAGGCATAAGTTTCAATCTAGGAGTCAATTGTGAGAGTATAATATACCGTTGGAAATCTCTTTCCGGGCTCTTTCTGATGAACATACTTAGAACATGATTCTATACTGAAAATGTTGTGGAAAATGTATCTGAAAGGCAGGGTGGTGACTTTGTAGAGATAACAGCTTCTGAAGTGTGACTTATTACATATGAAGACATAAAATTACATAAAAGATGATAATAAAGGTAGAGTACCATGTTTTCACCTCAAAACATGGTTTTGAGGTGAAAATTACATCAAGCTGAATAAAACATTTCTTTGATCTTCTCAGGTGCTGTGACTTTGATTTTATTGACCTCCTCATGACTTTGTTGATATTTATTGACACTTGACTCATTAATTTGATCATGGTGAGATCCTAGAACCTAATGAGACCAACCCTATGACCTAATAACATGACTCACAGAGTGAAAGTGACTCATGACTAAATACCATAGAGAGGAGAATCAACAAGTTTCGCATGAGGGAAAACTGATGAAAAACCACTACCATCAATGAATCCATGACCTAGCGGAATGATGAAAATTTATGGTATGGGACTCCTAATATGAAAATGCAAAAGAGCAATTTTTATCATTGATGGTAGTATGACTAGAGTGACACTAACAAACTACAATGGTGTTAAAAGCTCTATAAGAAGAACAGGGAAATTTCACTTCACAATTATATGGGAAAATAGAAGTCATATAATTCCATGATTTAGGGTCACTATGTCAATAGAGGAAACAAGATTGAAAGCCAAAGCTATTGTAGTATCAATTGAAGGAATCAAGCCGTTGCAGCCATGTCCAAGAAGAAAGGAAGATTTGGTAAGTTTTAGTCCTGAGAGTTTAAGAATAAATGTGCACGAAGCATGATGCCTTGGATATGATGAACTTGGGCATTAAAATAGAAATTGTCCTTAATATGAAAAGGGACAAGAGAAATAGGGAAGAATATCATGTCTCTGAAATTAGGAAAGAGCCTAATAAGAAAGAATAATCAAGGGATCTCCACTACGATTGAGATCATTTTCTCCTTTAAGTGATTTTTGTTGAAAGCAGTGTAGCATCCTGATGAAGGCATGGTAGGAGATCTTGGTGAATAACCACTGGGAAAACCTCTCTGATAACATTACTAATGGAAAGCAATCATCAAAAGCGAAGGTCATCATAAAAAAATATTTATAGAATGTGATAGGCCAAGAGAATGAAGCTCTTTATTCTTGAAAAATTGCTATAGGATGACTCAAGGGAAAAAGGGTGTGAGGTATGTATCTATTTATATGCTAACATTGGATGCTGTGAAGTCATGTCATATAGTTGTAGGTAATGAACTTTTGTATTTAGAAGTATGATGTGTGGAGGAGTATCTCTTAGTGCACGGACAAGATGAAATCAACATAATATGTCCTCATGGAACATGAGGTGGTTGTATTTGAATGAGAAACTAGCAATGAGAATGTGCATAAATGAAGAGATCATGAAATGAAACCATGTCAAGAGGCAGTTATCATCCAGAGGTTAAGAAGATGTGATTAGGAGATCTCCTGGAAAGATATGTAGACTCTGACGAAATTCTGGTAAAGAAGAAGACCCTTGGAAAAACATATCAGTAGTAGATGTATCAATCTGTATGAAGGATGTCGATGCCTATAGGAAGATGTCATGATGAAAGATCATCATTGAGGTAAATTATTTTTTTAAATTTCATACGTATATGTTTATCTAGATGAATTTGTGCAGGGTTGCTAATCATGAGAAAGGATGTATGATCCTGGGATATGATTCGAAGGAGCATAACAATGGACCAGATAAGGAATTCTGATGAATCACTTAATAACAGTTGACATGACTTAGGATGAAAGTGATGGATGATATGTACCCTATGAAGCTAAAAGTTGAAGATTCCTCAATATCCAAATTCATGACATCGAGGACAAGAATTCTTCATGAGCAGCTAGGTGTCTCATCATTGCCACTGGAGGTCCCTGGTTAAGAGGGATCATGATGGTAAGTTTCTTACTTGGAATAAATTACTTGGTAATTCCTAAGAATGAGCTTAGGCACATTCCTTGTATAGGAATTAGTATATTCCCTTGTGGAATAGGTCCTCCCTGGTTGAGAGGGAGAGATAGACACATCATTATGGTCTTCACTTGGAAAGAGAGAATGGAGGATTTGGTAATCATTTGGTATTCAATACTCTTTGAGAATGTGTTAGTGCATTCAAGATAAGAATAGTCAGGGACCGATATTCTTTGAGGGCTAGCTACCCAAGAGAAGAATAGTCCAAGAAAGTTATGTTTTGGGAACACCTGAGTGGAGTATGTACCTTGGTGAGACAATGACGATGGTGTCTATAAGTCATGTGCCCTGCCACCATTGTAGCCCATTGTCTCATTGAGAGATGGGGCTATTAGTTAAGGCCTTGCACTAGGACAATACTAGTTGATATGATGCTATATAGATGTGATTACCAATTTGATTCTTCTTATGAGATTCTTCAGTGTGAAAGTGACCATGTACATGTATGAATACCTCCCTAGTTAAGAGGGAGTGTTGAAAAGTGTAAGTAGGTCGATCTTCATGTTGACTATGTATTTATGTAAAGAAGAAGACAAAGATAATAAAATGTAATTTTTTTGTACTTGCTTCATGGGTTTCATGAGCAAGATTTATTATAGGTCTCTAGACTTATTCTTGATGTCTAGTAGGGTTTTTATTCTGTTTATAAATATATTCAATGTCATGTATATGAAGAACCTAGTCGTCATTGAATGCTCCAAGACGTTGTCCGAAAAGCTATGGAAGAATGGATTGAAATAATTCTTTTATCAACGCTAGAAATCTATGATGAAGTCAGTCTTCTCACTCATAGCTAAGTCAGCTTAAAAGCTAGTGGGTGCTCAGCCTAAAAGCAAGAAGACTTCCTCTATATATACACTGCCTCTACAGTCAATTAGACACCAAGTAATAAAACGGATCTCTCACAGCAAATGCAATCAACTCTCAATTGTAATTCTAGGAAAAAAATGAAATGTGTTAATCATTGGAGTATAATGTGATCCCTTATGAATTTTTCGGTTCATCTCGATAATTAGAAGTGTGAAGAATACGAGTTCCGGTGCATATCAGTAATCATAAGTGCGAAGGATATGAGTAAGATTTGCGATATAAAGTGTGCATTATATACTGTGATCTATACGATATAAAGTGTGGGTTATATACAATATACAGTGTGAATAAAGTGCGGACAATCAATTATATACAATGTGGATGTAAACTAATACACAGTGAAGAAAATAAATGATATATAATACGGTCACTACATGATGGAAAGTGTGTATAATACATACTATGCAGTGCAGACAATACATGTTAGGCAGTGCTGAGTATACATAGGACAAAGAGCTGAGGTATGCCTGTAAATAAATGTGATGAATACACATGAAGAAGTGTGGAGTATACTTGACATTATGCAGAAATTTCACTCAACTGAAATGCAGAATTTTGAATTCAAACATTGTCTGAGTTGTTAATGTTGGTTTGCAATGTGAATATCTAAAGTAAGGGTTACTACTGGATAAGAAAAGAGAGGAAGATAAATCTAGTATTTACCTTCCCTCTCAAAATTAATAAAAGAAAGGACAATGTAGACTGGTCCAAGATAGAAATATCATCATGAAAGATCATCAAAGAAGAAGCAATAAGGTCTTGGAAACATTCATAGGTTAAGGGTCTAAGTCTGGGTCATGATACTTGTCAATTGAAGATCTATAAGAAGAATTATTTGTGGGTTTTCCTCTCCAAGAAGGAGAGGTTTTGCCCTGGCTCAAAGAGCCTAAGTTTGTGTCGTGTTTATTTTTGATAATTGACCTGATGAAAGACTAAACATGATAACAAAGAGAAGACATAATAAAGCTCACAAGTAATTATCTAGAAGATATTTTGTATTAACCTCTAGCCCTCCAAATTCTCAACATGGAATCAGAGCTAAGGTGCTATAAAGGGCATAAAGATACTCAAGGATTAGATTTCA
Source organism: Pinus albicaulis (assembly GCA_034641835.2). NCBI lineage: Eukaryota > Viridiplantae > Streptophyta > Pinopsida > Pinales > Pinaceae > Pinus > Pinus albicaulis. The sequence continues at coordinate 214,331 of JAXQQM020092005.1, forward strand.
TGGATGGCATCAAAGAAAGGATTTCATTAGAAGAAAGGTCAGTCTTCCACAACGAAAGAAATAAGACAGTATTATAGAACCATATTAAATGGGCCAGTAGATCATTTCTATCTCAAAGTATTTCCATCAAAAGCTTTAAGGCAAGTTACCTATCATCCGTGAAATTTCAAGGAAGCAGCAGAATATCCTCATCAATTACCCTTCAAAGGAAATTTCAACCATCTTCAAAGTAATCAAGCTGATAGAAGAATAAAAGCATCTACTCAAGTAAGTATATCTAACTTTATATGAATCTATTAAAATGTCTCCTTTGAGAAGAAATAAACACATTGTTTGGTGTTTCAAACTCTCCATAAAAGATAAGGACAATGAAGTCATGACAAACTCATGAAGGGAGATATAAGAGCCCAAAGGATTCTTATAGAATCCATAAAAGACTCTATCATCTCTGATGTACCAAATCTAAAATCATCAAAAGGAGTATATAAGAAATTAGTGAAGTTATTCTCTGTGAGACTGTAGGAGAAGAAATCTCTTTTTCCAACTGTAGGAACTAGGAGAATACTACAATGGTGCTAAAAGCTCTATAAGAAGAATGGGGAAATTTCACTTCACAATTATATGGGATAATAAAGTCATACCATTACATGATTTAGGGTCTCTATGTAAATAGATGAAATAAGATTGAAAGCCAAAGCTATTACAGGATCAAGTGAAGGAATCAAGCCTTTGCAGCCATGTCCAAGAAGAAAGGAAGATTTGGTAAGTTTTGGTCCTCAGAGTAAAAGAAGAAATGTGGACAAAGCATGATGCCTTGGATATGATGAACTTGGGAATTAAAATAGAAATTGTCCTTAATTTTAAAAAGGACAAGAGAAATATGGAAGAAGCCCATGTCTTTGAAATGAGGAAAGAGCCTGATAAGAAAGAAGAAGCAAGGGATCTCCACTACGATTGAGATCATTTTCTCCTTTATGTGACTTATGTTGAAAGCGATGTAGCATCTTGATAAAGGCATGGTAGGAGCTTCTGGTGAATCAGCCCTGGGAAAACCTCTCTGATAACATTACTAATGGAAAGCAGTCATTAAAAGCAAATGTCATCATGAAAATAGATTTTTGGGATGTGACAGACCAAGAGAATGAAGCTCTTCATTCTTTACAAATTGCTACAGGATTACTCAAGGGAAAAAGGGTGTGAGGTATGCATATATTTCTATGCTAACATTGGAGGTTGTGAAGTCATTTCATATGGTTGCATGTAATGAACTTCTGTATTTAGAAGTATGATCTATGGAGGAGTATCTCTTAGTGCACGGACAAGATGAAATCAACATAATATTTCCTCATGGAATATGAAGTGGTTGTATTTGTATGAGAAAATAGGAATGAGAATGTGCATAAAGGAAGATATCATGAAATGCAACCATGTCAAGAGGTAGTTATCATCTAGAGGTTAAGAATATGTGACTAAAATATCTCCTGGAAAGATATGTAGACTCTGATGAAAGCATTGTAAAGAAAAATATCCTTGGAAAAACATATTATTAGAAGATGTGTCAATCTGTATGAAGGATTTCGATGCCTACAGGAATATGTAATGATAAAATATCATCATTGAAGTAACTTTTTTCTTTAAATTTCCTATATATGTTTATCTGTATGAATTTGTGCAGGGCTTCTAATCATGAGAAAGGAGGCATGATCCTGGGAGATGATTCGAAGGAAAGCAACATGGCATAACAATGGACCAGATAAGGAAGTCTGATGAATCACTTTCTAACAGCTAACATGGCTCAGGATGAAAGTGATGGATGATCTATGCCCTATGAAGCTAAAATTTGAAGATTCATCAATATCTAAATCCATGACATCGAGGACAGGAATTTTTCATGATCAGCTGGATGTCTCACCATTATTGTTGGAGGTCCCTCGTTAAGAGGGAGCATGATGGTAAGTTTCTTACTTGGAAGAAACTTGGTAATTCCTAAGAATGAGCTTAGGTACATTCCTTGTATAGGAATTAGTACATTCCCTTGTGGAATAGGTCCTCCTTGATTGAGAGGGAGAGATAGACACATCATTCTGGTCTTCACTTGGAAATACAGAATGGAGGATTGGGTAATCATCTGGAATTCAATACTCTTTGAGAATGTGTTAGGTCATTCAACATAAGAGTAGTCAGGGACCGATATTATTTAATAGCTAGCTACCCAAGAGAAGAATAGTCCAAGAAGGTCATACTTTGGGAACACCCTAGTGGGGTATGTACCTTGGAGAGACAATGATTATGGTTTCTATAAGTCATGTGTCTCACCAGCATTGTAGCCCATTGTCTCGTTGAGAGATGGGGTTGTTAGTCAAGGCCTTACACTAGGACAATGCTGGTTGATATGATGCAATTACCAATCCGATTCTTCTTATGAGATTATTTAGTGTGAAAGTGACCATGTACCTGTATGAATACCTCCCTGGTTAAGAGGGAGTGTTGAAAAGTGTAACTAGGTCGGTCTTCATGTTGACTATGTATTTATGTAAAGAAGAAGACAAAGATAATAAAATGTAATTTTTTTGTAATTGCTACATGGGTTTCATGAGCAAGATTTATTATAGGTCTCTAGACTTCTTCTTAATGTCTAGTAGGGTTTGTCTTATGTTTATAAATATATTTAGTGTCATGTATATGAAGAACCTAGTTGTCATTGAATGCTCCAAGAAATTGTCCGAAAATCTATGGAAGAATGGATTGAAATAATTCTTATATCAATGTTGGAGATCTATGATGAAGTCAGTATTCTCACTCACAGCTAATTCGGCATAAAAGCTAGTGGGTGGTCAGCCTAAAAGCAAGAAGACTGCCTCTATATATACACTACCTTTGCGGTAAATTAGACACCAAGTAATAAATCAGATTTATCACAAAAAATGAAATCAAGAATGTCGGGGAAAAAAAGGAAATGTGTTAATCATTGGAGTATAATGTGATACCCTATGAATTTTTCGGTGCATCTCAATAATCAGAAGTGCGAAAGATACAAGTTTTGGTGCATCTCAATAATCAGAAGTTTGAAGGATATGAGTAAGATTTGCGATATAAAGTGTGTGTTATATATTGTGATCTCTGTGATATAAAGTGTGGGTTATATATAGTATACAGTGCGAATAAAGTGCGGACAATAAATTATATACAATGCGGATGTAAACTGATACATAGTGCGGATAATAAATGATGTGAAATGTGGTCACTACATGAAGGATGGTGTGGATAATACATACTATGCAGTGTGGATAATACATGTTATGCAATGCTGAGTATACACAGGACAGAGAGCTGAGGTATGACTGTAAAGAAGTGCGATGAATACACATGAATAAGTGCGGATTATACTTGAAATTATGCGGATATTTCACCTAACTGAAATGCGTAATTTTGAAGTCAAAAAATTTCTGAGATGTTAATAGTGGTTTGCAATGTGAATATCTAAAGTAAGGGTCACTGTTGGATAAGAAAAGAGAGGAAGATAAATCTAGGATTTACCTTCCCTCCCACAGTTAATAAAAGAAAGGACATGGTAGACTGGTGCAAGATAGAAAGATCAGCATGGAAGATCATCAAAGAAGAAGCAATAAGGTATTGGAAGCATTCATAGTTAAGGGTCTAAGTCTGGGTCATCGTACTTGTCAATTGAAGATCTATAAGAAGAATTTTTTGTGGGTTTTCCTCTCCAAGAGGGAGAGGTTTTGCCCTGGCTCCAAGAGCCTAAGTTTGTGTCATGTTTATTTTTTATAATTGACTTGATGAAAGACTAAAAAATATCACAAAGAGAAGACATAAGCAAGCTCACAAGTAATTATCTAGAAGAGAATTTGTATTAACCTCCAGCCCTCCAAATTCTCAATAGGGGGTAACCTTATGAGGATGACCTCATTGACCATATCCTTCAAAGCCAACCCCCAACTACCATTCCACTCAATGACCTGGTGATATAATCTAAAGAAAACCCTTGGATTGAGCTATGCTCAATTGACTCAACCTCTGAACCTACCAAGGTTGTATAATTTGGCACATCGAGGTCCCTAAAGATCAACCCCTCTCTCCCAACCAAAGAAGAAGAGCAATTGTTCTAGCTACTGAGGGAGAACTTAGATGCTTTTTCTTAGGATTATAAGGACATCAAAAGGGGTGCATCCCTTAGTATGCACACATCATATTTACATAAAAGAGGGACACAAGTATGTGTGCCAACCCCAAAGGAGGATGAACCCAACCTTAAAGGACATAGTAAAGGATGAACTACAAAATTTGTTGGATGCAAGGTTCATCTACCCCATGTATAATAGTGAATGGGTGTCCCCTATTATTCTACTACCAAATAAGAATGGTAACTAGCGAATCTATGTTGACTAATGAGAATTAAACAAAGCCACTAAGAAAGACCATTTCCCTTTTCCCTTCATTGAACAAGTCTTGGATGGTCTTGCAAGAAAGAATTTATTATTTTTTCTAGATGGATTAAGTGGGTATAATTAGATTCAGATCAACCCTGAATACCAATAAAATACCACATTCACCTGTCCTTGGGGAACATTCACTTATATGGTCCTTGACCTTGGCCTATGCAATGCACTTGCCACTTTCCATAGAGCAGTTTTGATCATTTTTTCTGAACTTGTCCATGATTATATGGAAATTTACATGGACGATTTCACTCCCTATGGGTATGATTTCTAGGATGATCTCTCCAATATGGGTAAGGTGTTATGGAAATGCATTGAAATTCATCTCTCTCTGAGCCCTGAGAAATGTGAATTCTTGAAAAAGGAAGGGATTGTCCTGGGCCACTCCATATCTAAAGCAGGAATACAAGTAGACCCAAACAGAATCACCATTATAAAAAGGGTTACTATTCCTCAGAAGTAGAGAGATGTAACTAGTTTCTTAGGTTTGGAAGGCTACTATATGAAGGTTCATTAATTACTTCAGCAAAGTGGCTTCCCCAATATTTGGATTGTTGTCCAAGGATTCTGAATTTTGTTGGTCAAATATTTTCCAAGAAGATTTTGATGTAATCAAGGAAAACATGACCACTGACCCTATACTTCGAGGTCCCAATTGGGATCTTCCCTTCCACATCCATACTTATGAATTAGATAAAGTTATGGGGGTATCCTTAGGACAATTGAATGATAAATTACACTACAGAATCTATTTCATCAACAAGAACCTATCTAAGGTCGAACTAAACTACACTGTCACCGAGAAGGAGCTTTTAGCTATTTTCCATTCCTTAAATAAATGCAGGGATTATGTTACTAGGCATCAAACTTTTGTGCATACTGGCCATGCAATAATTAAATACTTAATGAAAAAACCTGATGTCAATGCTAGAATCATTAGATGGCTATTATTTTTGTAGCAGTTTGATTTGACCATTGTTGATAATCCAGGAAAAGAAAATGTCGTTCCAGATTTTTTATCTAGACTAACTTTTCCTACATATGAGGAAGGGATGGTTGATGAACAGCTTCTGGATGAACACCTATTTTCTATCTCAACACTCTATCCTTGGTTTGCTGACATAGCCACCTACCTAGTTGCTGAGAGGTTTCCTCGAAACATTTCATACAAAGAAAAGACAATAATTGTAAGAAAGAGCACCCCTATCACTTGGATTGGTGGAAATCTCTTCAAATTGTGGCCAGATCAAATTCTTAGGAGATGTGTCAGGGAAGAAGATGTTTTTGACATCCTCTCAACATGTCATGATGGTCCCTGTGGGGGTCATTTTTATATTAAGAGGAAAAACTTCAAAGCCTTGAAAGTTGGCTACTGTTGGCCTACACTCCACCAGGATGTCAAGAGATACACCAGTAGATGTGATCAATGTTATAGGATGGGGAGACCTACACTGAGGGATGAAATTCCTTTACAATCTTAGGTGGCCCTGGAGCCATTTGACAAGTGGGGCATGAACTTCATTGGACCCATTGATCCACCATCTGGGCAGAAGAGATACATCATAGTTTGCACTGATTACTTGACCAAGTGGGTTGAAACAAGGGTTGTAAAGGAAAAAATATAAGAAAAAGTGGTTGATTTTTTCAGAAAAAATGTGTTCTACAAGTTTGGATATCCTAGGGAGGTAGTCATTGATTAAGGGGATCAATTCACATCTCATCTCATTAAGAGCCTCATGAGGCAACACAAAATCAAGTTCAAGACTTCTACTACCTATCATCCTCAAGAAAATGGGAAGGTGAAAAATAGAGCCTTAGAGAACATCCTTACTAACGTTATGAGCAACGATAGAAAATATTGGGCAAATAAAATGGTGGAGACCACTTGGGCTTAAAACACTACTTGGAAGAAAACTACAATTTTTACTCCATATGATCTAGTTTTTGGGAAGAAGGCTTTTCTTTCCATTGAATTTTAGTATAACACCCTTAGAATCGAAGTTCATTTGGATTTTGACATCACAAAGGCACAACAAGAAATACTGCTTCAGCTGAATGGTTTTGATAAGCTTAGGATGTATGCCCACCTTAATACAGGAGTAATCCAGCTATAGAGGAAGGTTTGGCATGACAAGCACATCAAAGAGAATACATTTCAAGAAGGGGATTGGGCTTTTTTCTATGACTCCAGCTTCAAGGACTTCAAAAGGGAAATTTAACAACTAGGTGGCTAGGACCCTATAAATTAGAGAAATTCCATACAATGGGGTTGTTCAAATCATAACCCTATATGAGGATGGGATTCCTCTTCTTGTCAATGGTTACAGGGTAAAGAAAGTACAAAAGGCCACTATCCAAGGTAGAATTCATCAACACAATCAACATAGAGGTGAATGTAATTGGAAGCCCCATATCTTCCATTCCCTCAATTTCCTAGGAAAAAGAGAAAAAGGAAATAAAGAGGCATGAGTGAAAACTTTTATGAGGAATCTAAGGCCAACTCCAGGGTTGAAAACCTCCATGAGGAAATCTTGGAGCATAAGAAAAAAAAAGAGAAAAGAGAAAAAAACAGAGAAATAAAAGATCCTTGGGTGAAAACTTCTTAGAGGCACCCAAGGTAGGCTTGTGGGGTGAAAACCTCTACTGAGGCAGCCCAATTTCCTTAAAAAAAACAAGAAGAAAAAAAATGAAAATACAAAAATATCAAAAGAACAAAATGGAACCAAAGCACTAACATGTTTATGTTTTATAGGTTGTTGAACATGGATAATGTGGAAAAAGGGAGAAATAATCTTCCAACCCTCTCTCTCTCCTCTACCTTATCACTCCACATGCAACCCTAGCACTCATTCCTCCATTAATTTCTACCACTAGGTGAGAAAAAATTTCAAAAAATTTCCTATCTCTGTGATGCTATAGGATGTCCTAGGCACCTACATGAAATCTTGTAGTGTTACAGGAAATCCTCAAAATCTACAGGAAGGAAACCTGAAGCTATATTCTCTCACCCAAAGCTATATGACCCTAGAAAATTCATACAAAATGTTACCCCACCTATGCCTACCATCCTTAACCATCATTCGATCCCATGCATGAAAAATCCCTTACCTGACCCTTTATTCTACCACTGTGAATCAACTTTTTTTAACACACACACATGGCCTCTTCTCTTATGTTTTCCCTAAACCACACCACTACATCAACACCATAATACCACCCCAAGCATCTCCACATCCTTTTCTCCCTTCCTCATGTCATTTTGAGATCCATATCTGTAACAAAAGCACTGCTACAGGAATATGATCACTTCTTTTATCACACCTATGCATGCACTAGAACCTTTCAACCACCATCTAGCACATCAAGAGAAGTAGGAGTATGTTGAAGATCTGATCCTGAAGATCACCAAGGGAATCCAAAAAGGAAGCTACATCAGCAACAACAGCTCAAGGTCTCCATGAGGTACCTACAGAACACACAATAAATAAAAACATGGTAAGCACCTCACTTAGAAAATAAAATAAAAAACACAGAAAATAAAAGGCAACCTTTGTGACCATTTCAGTGCTCTAACTCTCTACATCAAGGATCCTGCAACTCAATGTCAACCAGGTAAGGCTCAGGTATGACTTCATCACCCTCTCGCTATGCATAAATGGACTAAATTGAATTATTGTCAATAAGAGAGGTTTTAATAGGAGAAAAGGTTGCCATTTAATTTGGCCACCCTTGACAGTGGAACTAGAAAAATTTGGTGGAGTTGCATGCCACATAGGGATGTCACATCAGTCAAGAGGAGATAATAGAAAGTGGGAGTTGATTACGAGGTAGGAGAAATTATAGGCTCAAGTGGGACCAATAGTCCAAATATGTAAACCTCATGTGAATTAGACATCACCACTATGCTCCAAGACCACTCAAATTAGCATAAATATTACTTTGGCACATTTCCCCTCACACTTATGCTCATTTCAAGATTATTTAGAAAAAGGAAAAAGTCACGAGACCACTAAGAGCAGCCTTTTTGTTGCAAGAAAGGATTTTTGAGAGTTCTGATTTTGGCCAAGGGAGTTTTTTATCCTCCATTTCCTTCGATCCATATTTCCCTCACCCTTCCTAGCCTTCCTTCCACCATTTATGGCCTCCAAACCCTCTCCGCTTATTTCGTGTAGCATTACAGGACATCCTATAGCAAAACATGAACCCTATAGCAGCTTCTTGTAGCAGTGTTCAGAACCCTCTCCTTCATTTAGGAATCACTCTTCCACCTCACCTAAGAATAGCAAAGCCATTAGCAGACCTCCAAATTTGAATCCTTGGTTCAGGAACACCCTTAGGACACCCAAAATCCCTCTTCTCTTGCTGCAAAACAGAGTAATTTGAAGTGTGATTAGTCCACCATAAGATACATCATTAGCACAGTAGTTAGCATGAATTAAATAGAAGTTATATAGTTATTGATTCAACATGTGTGCAAATATATATTATTTTCTTCTTTCAAGTTAATAAAAAATTCTAGACAATGAATGCAGCGTAGTATAATTTCCATTCTTGTGTTAGTCATCATTATTTTTCACTATCTCTAGATGACTATAAAATGGTTATAGATTTATTAAAACAATATTCCTTAAATATCTTGAGTTTCAGAAATCTCACTACCTTCATTATCCTTATAAAACTATTTTCACTATTTCTCAGTTGGTCTTCCCAAAGCCACCCTGTTGCTCTTAAGAGACTCATTATGGGCATACACCTCTCATTTTCATCCTCCTTTCCTGCCTATAACCTCATTACCCTATTTTCCCCTGTCAATTAATTCCACCCTCCCTCTAGGGTTTCTTGTTGCTAACTCATTCCCATGTCCCTTTCGGCATAATAACCTACAACAATACTATGTTTTCACTTGAAAATCTCTAAGTCACATTTTAGTCAAAATTAGGTCGAAGGACACTCCCATTAGGTCATTAGGGTTTTTACGTTTTTTAAAGTCATCCTTGCATATTTCAAGCACTGCTTTTCCTTTTCTAGAATTTGGTTCAGAAGTAATAGAATGTCAAGACATGGTTATTCAAGAAGGACCTAAAATCTCCCAAGAGGATTATCTTATTAGTTCAGAACCTGCTAATGAGAAAAATGGACAAAGTCTAGCACTTCTGCAAAAGTGTTGGAAGATTTATCAGCAGAAAGTACTGATGATATATATTGTCTACTCCTGAATGAAAACAACTTACAGCAAGGGAAATAGGAAAAACTTGGTCTTGTAGATGACTAGGGTTATGAACTGGTTAGTCCATTTGAGTTCGAAAGTAGGGATCACTTGTAGAAGATGACATAGATGAAGCACACAAGGTCGAGCATGAAGAAAGTATATTAGAAAATATTGATGGAATATGGAAAAAGGTGAGGTGAACTGGACATAAATTAATGAACTTGAAAGGACTATAGAGAACTTAGAAGACAACACTGATGATTGCTATCAAGAACTGCAGACACTTAGGGTTTTGAAGAAGGTGGCCATAGAAGGTGGAAAAGAAGTGTTGAAGTTTTACGGTGAAGACTACAGAATATTTTGAAGATACTATTATGTGTAATCATCCTAAAGTTGTCAAAATGAACTTTCCATGCCTCAATGATCAAAATAAGAGTCAACTTCATGACTTTAGCAACCTGCAAGGCAAAAGTGTCAAAGAAGGTTAGTGAGAAAAAAAAAAGGACTTTTGACATTAGAAAATGGGTTTTCAAAGCTAAATTAAATATACAAGTCTATAAAATCCCATTCTACATTTCATAAGAATCATTGTTTCCTTGAAAAGCATTAGAAGTTTCAAGGAGAGGAAATTTTGAGTTTTCTGAGCGAATTTGGGCAAATTTTCTTAGCGCTACATGCTTGACAGTTTTCGTCCACAATTTTTGAAGGCGCTACATGCCTGGGATTTGGTGTTGCACCCTTGCCAGAGTGCTACGCTCTTGCCTAAACAGAACCTTGTGCTAAATTTCCAAGGCACTATGTGCTTGGCTTGGCACTGTGCCCTCAGCTGCTGGCGCTGCGTGCTTGGACAAAAGGGTTTGCTAAGAGTTGGGGCCATCCAAAACAAGTCAAATTTCTTCCAAAACTCTTTCCAAGGTTCTCCAGAGCACTGATAATAGGTAAGTGCATACCATAACCCATCTTCAATCTATTTTGGTCATCATTTAATCAATGGAAATGAAACCCTAATACAACCCTAATCAAACCCTAGCTACAAATCAGAGATTTGTCTATATGGTTATTTCATCCTCCTAAATAGAGTATAAGTTATAAAAAAGGGTGATTACATTGCTTGAGGGTTGTAATTGAGTTATTTTTCCCCTCACTCATTTCCTAAACCTATACCCATTCACTCATTCCCTTCATTTTCAAAGCTTTCATTTCATTCCTTCCCCTCATTCATTTCACCTTCAGCCCTAGGGTTTCCAAAACAGAGTCTAAAAATGTCCGAGGGCGAAGAAAATGGTGGTGAGGCACAAATTCCAAGGAGACATGATCACAAGGGAGGAAGATAAACATATTTGAACCCCTCAATACAGGGGAACTCATGAAATCTCCTCTTACTATTTCCTGCTTTAAGCACATAGGCTTCTTTGAGTTTTGTGAGAAGGTGCAGCAGGTCCAAAATCATCCAAAGCTAACAAGACTATTCATCATTAACCTACATGAAAAATAGGTCAATATTGTTGGGGTTACATTTGAGATGTCCATTAATGCCATTGTTGCTGCTACAGGGATACCAAGTGTGGGAGAAAAGCGGTTCAAGCAAGAAAACCTAGGCATGAGTTACTTTGAACCATACCAAAAACCTAGGTATAAAGATCACCACAAGTCCATCTTCCCTTTTTCTCATCTTCTTGATAGATGTGCACCTATGATGAGGATAATATTGATTTTTTTCACATGTGAGGGAAGGTTTTCCCACCTCCACTCATACCACATCTTGCTTCTTATGCATTTCACTAGGGTTAGGATGCCGTATATACCATATTATATTTTCTGAAGCATTGAAAAAATTTCCTACATTGTGCAAAAGAGAGAGTACAATCAGCAAATGCAAAGCATATTTCACCACTCACACATCAATATGGTGGTCATGCATCAGTTACAATAGAAAAACATTCCATGGGAGACCTTCACTACCAATGAGGTTTTCACTACTCCACCTGTCCATCATCAGCAAGATATCCCTTCCTCATCTCATCCTCCAATTCCTACTTCTCCATCACATCCCACTACTCATACATCACCATCCACTCACATCCAGTCACCTCATGATGATCATTCCTCATTACCTTTCCACAATCCTTCACCCTCATCTCATGACACCAGAGCATCAAACATGGAAAGAAACATTGAAACATCTTGCTTGAAAATGAGTGACATAGAGACTTTTCCTTTGACATACCGAAGGGGCTACAGGAATGTGTTTGTTGCACTTGAGGTGCAAGGGGCCATGCTTTCTTCACCAAAAAAACAACTTGATAAGGGTAAGGAAAATGTTACAGAGGAGGCCATTGTTGAAGAGGAGGAGAACAAGCATTTAACTGAGAAAGAGTTTCAATTAATTGACCTTGATGATGAGGATGAGGAGAGGATCACCAATATGTTGATCAAGAGCAAGGATGCCAAGATTATTGAGCTTCAAGCTAATCTTGGTAGGGCAAAGAATGTGATCAACTTCCTTGAGTTAGAAAACCATCAATTAGAGAAAAAGAAGGCCATCAGTGAGGTCAGAGCAATCAGAGCTCAGAAAGAGGGTAGAAGATCTAAGGCTTTGCTAGATGAGACGTTGGGAACTTTTGATGACAGTGGAGATGAGGAAGAACAACTTCCTAGGAAGAGACAAGGACAATTTGGTTGAAGAAGGCCTTAGCTCGAGAAAGAGAGAAAGAGGTAGAATTGGAAGAGAAACTCACTCCAAGTGAGATTCTTGCCATAGAAATTAGCAAAGATAGAGAAGCTTGGCTAGAGAGGGAAAATTTTCACCTAGAGGGTTAGCTATAGAAGGCCAAGAGAGACACTGACATGCAGAGGAATATGGCAAGACATTATGCCATGAGAAACAAGATTGCAAGGGCCAAGATCAAATGAGCCCTTGCAATGATTCAGGATCTAAATGAGGAAAAATATTAAGATAACCTCAAAATTCTTGTTGATGTGTCCCTCCAACCCTCCCAACCATGATCAGCAAAGAAAATTCCAAATTTTCGCACTTTGGTGCATTTTTTATTTTTGACAGTTTGGCTTGCAGAAAATTGGGATAAACGCGTAGCGCCACTGGTTCTGCACTCTTTTTTGGGGCACTCAAATGCAAAGAAGTCAACATATTCATGTTACTCATTCCAAGGAAATCATCCTCAGAAAATTTCATATGATTTGCGGCAAAACTAGTCCCTCAAAAAGGCGCAAAACTACCATAAAATCACCTTTCTGCCCTCTTTTCATCATTCGCACTGCGCGTTTAGTAGTCTTGGGAGAAGTGATTTTTGACAAGGAAAATGGGTACGATTTTTCAAAACTAAAGGTAGATATGGAAACTAAACAGGACAATATTTCGAATGAGCTATCATGGAGATCATTTTGACACCGAGAAGGCCTCCACAATTTAGCTGCAAAACATGCTATTTTTCCAGTCTTGGCGCTACGCATTTGCATTGGTGCTATGCCCCTGTATCTTGGAGCTACGCCCTTACTAGGAGTTACTAAAAAAGATATTTTGGAGACTTAAAGTCATTTTTCCCAAAATTAGCTTAAATTGGTATGTTAGAAGTTATTTTTGCGATAAATGAGTCTTAGATATTTTTCCTTGGGCCTTGCATGGTCCCAAAGGTCAAATGCATTTACTATGTAATAAATGACTTATAAAACCTTAGCTAGGGTTTCAATTCCTCATTTTGAAGTTAAATATTGCATGTATGCTTCATAATGTTGTTGTTTGATTGTTGAGCTCAATATGATCTAGATTTTGAGTTGTGAAGAAATTGGCTTTGGAGTTTTATGACTATTTTGAACTGAACATCAATGGAGCAAGCATATTCATAAGATTCATGAACTTGTTTAAATGGTGATGTTTTTCTAATATTTTAGTTGTTTCCTTATATTTTTCATATTGTTCATCTTTTCTCTTATAATAGAGCAGAAAATTTAGGTTAAGATATGTTGTTAGAGGCACCTTATGTCTATCTGCCTTCTATTGTTCAAATGTTTTCCTTTGCTAGGTCTGATTGGAGAATTCTTAGTTGCTCTCTAGTTCCACTTATCTTATTGTCTTGAAAATGATTTAATGGAGTCAAGCCAAATAATTTTATGGTATGCCATGTCCTTTGGTGTAGCTTGAAACATTGTTTTTAAGGCGTTTTCTTTGAAGTTTACTAATTAGGGTTTGGCTGCAGAATTTTATGGTTTTCCCTATCCTTTACTCTATCTTGAATGGTCACTTTGAAGGTCTTTTATAGTCTGATTGAATAATTTAGGAGTTTCCTGCTATTTAATCATCACTTATATGTTATCTTAAATTTTTTCTTTCTCTGAAAGTGAATAGCTAGAGAACTTAGGAGTTCCCTGCTCTCTAGGGTTTGCTAGATTGTTGTCTCAAAGTTTACCTGCTGAATTTTAGCCAAATAATTTTATGGTATGCCCTGTCCTTTCATTCTTTCTTAAGCATAGTGATCTTAAAGGCTCTTCTAGTTCCAGTAAATGTTAAAGGATTCTTAATTTCCCTTTAAACCTACTAAATTCACAACTTAATGTTCATTTCACACCCGCATAAGCTATTAAGATACATTTGGATTTGTTAACTTTCCCTATGAAACACCCTTGATCTATTTTTGTACTTTTCAAGCCTTTCACTAACCCCATAACCCAATGGTTTGAATTTCTCTTACTCTATTTGTTCTACTTAACAACCAACCCAACCAAAAAAAAAAAACAACCCTGTCTCTTTAACTAATCTAAAATCAACATCCTAAATCAAACAAGTTATATCTTTTATACAAATATAGAGAGAGCCCTCTCTGAGTCCAGGAAGGCTAGGTCCTAGGACTCCAAACTTGGTTTGATGTTACCCTTGTCTATTTGGTCTTGCCAATCTGAGAAATTACAGGGACCTAACATAATGGCGACTCCACTGGGGAACACTCATTAAAAGTCTTAGTGTTATATAAAGAACTCAGAAAACCAAAAAATATTTCAAGATTGGTATCCAATTATTGATGGTGGACAACAACCAAATCCTCAAATAGTTAGGATCATCCACTTGATGTCTCCACTAGTCTTTAGTAGGCCTGCTGACTCCATTGGTCCTCACAGACTCCTTTGGGAATGCATTAATCAATCCTAATAGTATAAAACCCAACCACATACTGTGTGAATTCAATAATCTTTCAGATAGGTCTGTTTTTCAAAACCCTTACAAAATTTCAACCTCTGTGTGTTGTGGATCTGAAATCTAGCTTCACAAAGAATCAACACCAAATCTCACCCTAAACCAAACCCTCCTACTATATTTGATGACCCAAAAAGAATCTTAAGAAAAACTTCTAGGACTGAAGATTCAACTATTGTCAGACAAATTCACAAAGAAAGTTCTTTTCCTAAAAACCTTACATCCTTGCAAGATACCCAATTTGACTTACACCATAGAAGAAACCTATTTTGAACTAAGTCTCAAAGTTAAATAGACAAAACAGACCTTGAGCCCACAAGATTACAATAGAGTCCTAGTAGAGAAGCCTCTCCTTCCACTCCTCCTAATTTTTAGCTTCTACAACACTTTGACTCCTTTTGTTCCAAATCTGTTCAATATCAGCTAGCTGGTCCAAGTACATCTGCTACCCCTACTCATACATCCACTGTGCAAACCACTCCATTTCATCCTCCACCTCCACTCATAAACCCTCCTCTTGTAAATCCTCCTTGGGTTTTGTTACCTCCTATCATGGCAGCATGGTATGCCCCCCTGGCACTACCACAACCTTCACTACCTATGCCTCAAGACTATCAATCTAGAATCCATCACTTTAATGGACCTGATTCTACACCTTCCCAACAACATGTAGACAAGATGAATGATGCTTTTGACTACCAAGAAATAGAAGATGAAACCATAAAAATGAGAATGTTTGCCCAAATTTTAGGAGGAGAAGCAAATAAATGGTTCAAGAACTTAACTCCTAATATCATTCATGATCTCCCTTCCCTTTATCAAAACTTCATAAACAAGTGGGAGACTAAGAAAAATCCTCTTCAAATCTTATCAGAGTATGATAACCTTAAGAGAAATGTTGAGGAAAGTGTTCAAGACTCTTGCACTAGGTTCAATAGTGTATATAATGCACTCCCTCCCCACATGAAACCCCCACAAGGCCTAGCCCTAGTAAAGTTTCCATATGGCTTTGATCCGGAAATGGCTTTCCAATTAAGAGAAAGAGATCCCCTTACCCTAGAAGACATGCAAAGGGGAGCAGTAAGTGTAGAAGCCAATCTAATTGCTAAAAGGGATAGAATGAGAACAGAGAAGAGGGTTACATACAAAGAGGAATCTATGCCCTCCACATCTAATTCTAAAATTGACAACCTAGTTAGGAAAATGGAAAGGATGATGGAGAGAATTAGCTTAAATGAAAGAGCACCTCCTAGGGAAAACCAAAAAAACCCTCAAAACAAAAATAGAAATCAAAACTTCAGAAGAGATCCTCCGTAAATAAGACAAGGAGAAAATGACCAGCAAATCAGACCGCCTTTCTAATAAAACTATGTAGATGAAGAGGAAAGAGAGATTGAGGAGCTGGAAGAAAACCATGTGAATCTAATAGACCTTGATAGTAAGGATGTTGTTTTCCTCACAGAAGAAGAACAAGGTCTCTTTTCCTCAAACCAAACTAAAATAACATATGAGGATTCTGAAGAGTACAAACTAGGGTTTGAAAATGCTATCATGGAGGTTCATAGGCAGTATGACCTCAGAAGTAGGAAAACACAAGACATCCCCAAGAGGAACAAACTAGAAATTTATGCCAAGAAGACCCCTTAAAACACTCCTAAAAATAAAACAGAAAATACCAACACCATGGCTAAGAATTCTGATCAAAGAAAAAACAAAATCAGCCAACATGATGGTGACCAAAGCTACCCTAGTACATCAACTAGTGGCTCTGAAAAACTACTTTAAATGAGATCCCAAATAAAAATCAGCAAAGGCTAAAGTTGCTGAAAAGGCCATGTATGATAAAACTGATCTAACTCTCCCAAGAACACGGACACCTTTCAATATTAAGGATGAAATTTCCAAGTTAAAAATAGCCATACCCCTTACTCAATTAGTGGCTCAATATGTATATATACCTCTAGTTTTGAAGGCTTTAAACATAGGAAATGACACCAATACTCTAAATCTAAATGATGACAAGCCATAATTGTTGTTTGGAATAGAGGTAGAGGGAAAGTTTCAAGAGAGAGTTGTGCCTCCATTCTATGTCAGTTTGAACATCCAGGACAAAATCCTACACAATGCTATGCTATACTCTGGTGCTTCACATAACCTCATGCTGATGGTAGTGATGGAAATATTAGGCCTCAAAATAACCAGACCATACAAAGACTTGTACTCTTTTGATTCAAGTAGAGTTAAATGTTTGGGCCTAATCAAAGATCTATGTGTCAATCTGGCACAAATACAAGCAAAGAGCCTAGTCATGGATATTGTAGTGGCTAACATTCCCCCAAAATATGGCATGCTCTTATCTAGATCATGGGGATCCAAACTCCAAGGAATCCTCCAAATGGACATGACATATGCTACCATTCCAGTCTTTTACCAAACAAGAAGACTGTACAGAGAATGTCACATGAAATATATAGTAAGTAGCCAAGATAAGCCAAACAAAACCCCTCTCTATTATATTCATTCAAACCTTGATTCATTTATTTTGTACAATGAAGATGAAATTAATGAACAAGTAGCTTAGAAAGAGGAAGATAAAGACCTATCAAAATAGTCAAACCAAACACAAAATGAAGAACATAATAGCCAAAACCCTAGCAACCATGCACAACAACACAATGGTCAATCTGAACTTGAAACTCTTTGGAATATGAGCTTTGATAGCTCTTTTGGCAAAGCTGGTTCAGGAGAAGGTGTTTGGATACACAACACTAATGAAGGTCACTCTTAAAAACTAGATTTTCAATGTACGAAAAATATTGCAGAGTATGAAGCTCTTCTCCTAGGTTCACAATTGCTGAAAAGTATAGGAGCTAAGAAGATTTTGGTTCAAGGAGATTCTGAGTTGATCATTAGGAAAATCAAAGGAGAATATTCAGAAAAAAAATCCAAGACTAAGAGAATATAGAAATGTTGCCTTAGACCTTCTAAAAACATTTGAAAAATATGAACTTGCCTTTGTCCCAAGAACTCAAAAATAACCTTGCAAATGAACTAGCCTTTGCTGCTAGCACTTTCCAACTACCTTATGCCAATGAACAATACATGGTGAAGGTAAAAATTAGACCAACAATCCCAAATAGCATAGTTTATTAGCAAGTTTTTGAAGGTGACAAACACATTGAAGACTTCCTTCAATCCAAAAATGAATTTGAAATGCAAAAATTATATTCATATCATGAAGAGGACTGCTCGGCTGAGGAACAAACACACAAAATAGAGCCACCTTATGTTGCTGATGTAAATCTAATAGAACACCCTCATGAGGCAGAATTGTGTGAGGATTCAGACAAAATGGACCTTGAGGTATTGCAATCCAAAGACAACCTATTTCCAATAGGACTTTCCCCCTTAGAAGAATTGTTTGATTTCAATGATGTTGCTAGGAAGCCAAAAATGGAATCCACCAAAACAGATGTAGAAGAATGCAACATAGGCAGTGAGGAAGAAACTAAAATGATAAAGTTGTCCAGAACACTGTCATCGCTTATAAAACATAAATACATCGATCTATTCAACTAATTCAAGGATGTGTTTGCATGGGGCTATGAGGACTTGAAGTCCTATGACACAAACATCATTCAGCACAAGATTCCTCTCAAGGAAAACCAGAAACCATTCAAGCAGAAATTGCGTAGGATAAACCCTATCCTAATGCCTCTAGTTGAGAAAGAAATTAAAAATATGTATGATGCTGGAATAATAGTCCCACTTAGGTACTCAGAATGGGTCTCAAACCTTGTATCAGTGAGAAAGAAAAAAGGGGAAATTAGGCTATGAATATACTTCAAAAATTTAAACAAGGCCTCCCTGAAACACAACTACCCTTTACCTAAGATGGATCATATACTGCAAAGGGTAGTAGGATACAAAAGAATATCTTTGCTTGATGCTTTCTTAGGGTATAATCAGGTGCTAGTACATCCAGATGATCAGCACAAAACCGCCTTCACTACACCTTGGGGCACCTTCATATATGTCAAAATTCCTTTTGGGTTAATGAATGTCGGGGCCACTTTTCAAAGAGCCATGGACATTGCTTTCTCAGAAGATATAGGTTACTTTATCGTGATATATCTTGATGACATCATATTTTACTCGAAAACCAATGAAGAACACCTAGATCACTTAAGGAAAGTCTTTGAAAAGTGTAGAAAGTATGGTTTATCTTTGAATCCCAAGAAAACTCTGTTTGGTCTTCAAGAACGAAAATTTTTAGGCCACATCATATCTGAAGAAGGGATTAAGATAGACCCAAAAAGGATTGAAGGGATACTACAGATTAGTCACCCTAGAAACATCAAAGAGCTACAATATTTCATTGGAAAGATCAACTTCTTAAGAAGGTTCATACCAAACCTTGCAGAACTCCTAAGAAACATTACAAACATGCTGAAAAGAGAAATAGGAGTCAAATGGACCATAGAAGCAAAACAATTCTTTGAACTAGTAAAATAAGCACTCACCCAAACACTAGTTCTAATCATCCCTAGCTTTACCAGGGACTTCTTCATCTTCTCATTTACATCAGAACACAAAATTTCTACAATATTGCTACAAAAGAACATAATGGGACAAGAACAACCCATAGCTTTCTTTAGCAAGGCACTAAGAGATGCACCTATGAAATATAAAATTATGGAAAAACAATCTTTTACCTTAATCAAAGCATTAAAAGATTTCATAATTTACATCTTGCATTCACATGTCATTGCTTTTGTTCCTCATGCAGTTGTTAAGGACATAATAACTTAGGATCCTGATGGTAAAAGAGGTAAGTGGATTGTTTTCATTTTAGAGTATGATCTAGAAATCAAGCCCACCAAGCTAATCAAAGGGCAAGGACTGGCCAAACTGATGGTTGAAGCAAACTTTCAAGAATTGGACATAACATGATACATTCCTTGGATGAACAAGAGGAGCTGGCGACTCCACCTATTGAAGAAACATTTTTGAACTCACTCTAGTATGCTGATATATTACATGTGCTTTTTAATCTAAATGCTCTCCTAGTTTGTCTAAAACAAAGGCCAGGTTCTTGAAAATAAAAGCTGTGAATTTTTGCATTCTAGATAAAGCTTTATATTGGAAAATTTTCGTTGGTATCCTGCTTAAATGTTTATTTGAAGAATATGCAGATAGAATCATGCATTAGTTTCATGAAGGAGGGTGTGGAGGTCATCTCTATTGGAAAACCACTGCCAACAAAATCCTTAGAGCTGGTTTCTATTGGCCCACTCTTTTCCCTGATATCCACAAGCTAGTAGTGACTTGCCATAAATTCCAAATCTTTGAGGACAAGAGAAAACTACTTCCTTTGCCTTTACAACCTATCAGTGTTGAAGCTCCTTTTCAACAATGGGGTTTGGATTTCATTGGAGAATTCCACCCTACCTCTTCTTCCCAATAGAAATGGATCCTCACTGCAACTAACTATTTTACCAAATGGATAGAAGCTATCCCTTCAAGGAATGCCACTGACTCAGTAATCATCAAATTCCTTAAAAATCACATCTTGTCTAGATTTGGCCATCCAAGAAAAATCATCACTAATAATGCTGCTGCATTTAAGTCCAAAAGAATGGTGGAATTTTGCCACAAGTATTACATTACATTAGGGCATTCTACAACTTATTACCCTCAAGGTAATGGGTTGGTTGATTCCTCTAACAAAATTTTGGTAAATGTCATCAAGAAATTGTTGGAAGAGAACAAAAATTCATGGCACAGCAAATTTGTGCATGCACTATGGGCAAACAGATTAACAAATAAGAAATCAATCAATGTCTCCCTATTAACTAGTGTATGTCATGGATGCAGTTTTTCCAACATCCTTGGGAGTCCGAGTGATGAAGCTTGTACAAGAGGTACAATCAAAGGAGAATGATATACAAAAGAGGCTGAACCAAACCATTCAATTGCAGCAATACAGGGAAGAAATATACAACAATACACAAGTAGTACAAGCGAGCATCAAGAAGATTTTTTATAAGAGGACTAAGGAAAATGATTTCCAGATTGGAGACAAAGTGCTGAAGTGAGATTCAAGAAGAGAGGACAAAGGCAAGCATGGAAAATTTGAAAATCTGTGGAAGGGTCCATACATCATCCATTCAACAAGAGGTAACAATGCATTCTTTCTACAAGAATTGGATGGAACAGAGTTATTGGAGGACCTGTCAATGGTAGGATGCTCAAGCATTATTTTTGTTGAAGTTATTAGTTTAAAGCTTTGTTCATTGTACATAACATTGCTTGAATAAAATATAAGAAAAATGAAAACAAAAAAACAAAGAAAAGAAGAAAAAGAGGGTAGATAAAAAAAAGAGGTAAAACTCCATACCAAAAAAGAATGTTTATGAAAATGTGCAAGTCCAAATGCCACTACTTTTGAAAAAGGAAAGTCTTGTTCAGTCATATAGCCTAATTATGATTTAATATGTTTTAAATTTCTGCTGATAAGTTAGAAAATGAATATTTTCCAAATAGTTTAAACTTGGCTTATCAGTAGATTAGGTTAGGAAAAGATACTGGTTCTCAAAGCTCAAATCTGAACCAAAGAGAAAGGAGAGGTATGGGTGAAAAGTTTTGAATTATAGCTCTCAAGTTTCTAGTTTTACTTGTGCAAAAATAAAATATGTGTGCAACTTCTCCACAATTCCACAACTCATGACAAACCAACTTCTCAACCTTGATTTGGTCATGTTTTAAATTTTATGTTAGTAGATTAGAGAATGAAAATTTGTCAAACTATTTAACCTTGATAGATAAGTAGATTAGGTAGAGAATAAAAATATCTCATTAGTATAATCTGAGCTTTTGGATGATATAAGGGTAGAAGTAGATAGTTTTTTCTTTCAAAAGAAAAGATGATGTTTAGGGTTTGCCAATCCAAATGAACCCAAATGAAGAAAAAATGTTAGGAAAATTATGATGGGTAGGTAGAGTTGATATTGAAGCAATCATGTTTTTTTATATTTTAAGATCACAAGCTTCAAAAAACAGGAGTAAATCAACAATTGAAGAAAGAGGAATCTTCCAAGTACAAGTGAGGCATATCATCTGCAAAATCAGAGGTATAAGGTTCTTGACACCTCCTGAAAGGAGCTGCCCTCCCCAAGTGGAGCCACTATTAGTCATCAATATTTTTCACTATCTTTAGATGACTATACAATGGTTATAGCTTTCTGAAAACAATATTCCTTGAATATCTTGAGTTTCAAAAATCTCACTGCCTTAATTATCCTTATAAACCTATTTTCACTATTCCTTAGTTGGTCTTCCCAAAGCCACCTTGTTGCTCTTAAGAGACTCATTATGGGCCTATACCTCTCATTTTCATCCTCCTTTCCTACCTATAACCTCATTTCCCTATTTTCCCCTGTCAATAAATTCCACTCTCTCTCTAGGGTTTCTTGTTGCTAACTCATTCCCATGTTCCTTTGGGCATAATAACCTATAACAATACTCTATTTTCACTTGAAAATATCCAAGTCAAATTTTAGTCAAAATTAGGTCAAAGGACACTCCCATTAGGTAATTAGGGTTTTTGCGTTGTTTAAGGTCATCCTTGGATGTTTCAGGCACTGCTTTTCCTTTTCTAGAATTTGGTTTAGATGTAATAGAATTTCAAGACATGGTTATTCAAGAAGGACCCAAAATCTCCCAAGAGGATTATATTATCAGTTTAGAACCTGTTAATGATAAAAATGGGCAAAGTCTAGCACTTAAGCAGAAGTGTTGGAAGATTTATCAGCAGAAAGTATTGATGACATAGATTGTCTACTCCTAAATGAAAACAACTTACAGCAAGGGAAAGAGGAAAAGCTTGGTCTTGTAGATGACTAGGGTTATGAAATTTTTAGTCCATTTGAGTGCCAAAGTAGGGTTCACTTGTAGAAGGTGACATGGATGAAGCACACAAGGCCAAGCATGAAGAAAGTCTATCAAAAAATATTGATGGAAATGGCAAAAGGTGAGGTGAACTGGATAGAAATGAATGAACTTGAAAGGGCTATAGAGAACTTAGAAGACAACACTGATGATTTTTGTAAAGAACTGCAGACACTTAGGATTTTGAATAAGGTGGCCAAAGAAGGTGGAAAAGAAGTGTTGAAGTTTTATGGTGAAGACTATAGAAGATTTTGAAGATACTGATGTGTGTAATCATCTTAAAGTTTTCAAAATGAACTTGTCATGCCTCAATGATCAAAAGAAGAGTCAACTTCATTACTTCAACAACCTGCAAGGAAAAGTGTCAAAGAAGGTTAGTGTGAAAAGAAAAAGGAATTTTGACATTATATAATGGGTTTTCAAAGCTAAATTAAATCTATAAGTCTATAAAAGCCCATTCTACATTTCATATGAATCATTGTTGCCTTGCAAATCATTAGAAGTTTCAAGGAGAGAATAATTTGTGAGTTTTCTGAGCGAATTTGGGAAAATTTTATTGGCGCTGCTCACCTGGGAGTTGGTGTTGCGTGCTTGACAATTTTCCTCCACACAATTTCTGAAGGCACTGCGTGCTTGGGAGCTGGTGCTGCACCCTTGCCAGATCGCTACACTCTTTCTTGAACAGAGCCCTGTGCTAATTTTCCAAGGCATTGTGTTCTCAGAACTAGCGTTGCGCGCTTGGCTTGGCGTTGTGCCCTCAGCTATTGGCATTGTGCGCTTGGACAGAAGGGTTTGCTAAGAGTTGGGGCCATCCAAATCAATTCAAATTGCTTCCAAACTCCGGCAAGGTTCTCCAGAGCACTAATAAGTGGTAAGTGAATACCATAACCCATCTTCAAGCAATTTTGGTCATCATTTAATCAATGGAAATGAAACCCTAATGCGACCTTAATCAAACCCTAGCTACAAATCAGACATCACTGTTTATATTATTATTTCATCCTCCTAAACAGAGTCTCAGTTATAAACAAGGGTGATTACATTTCTTGAGGTTTTTCATTGATTTATTTTTCCCCTCACTCATTTCCTACACCTATACCCATTCACTCATCCCCTTCATTTACAAAGCTATCATTTCATTCCTTCGACTCATTCATTTCACCTTCAGCCCTAGGGTTTCCAAAATAGAGTCTAAAAATTTATGAGGGTGAAGATAGTGGTGGTGAGGCACAAATTCCAGGGAGAAAAAATCACAAGGGAGGGAAGATAAACATATTTGAACCCCTCAATACAAGGGAACTCATGGCATCTACTCTTACTATTTCCTGCTTCAAGCATGTAGGTTACTTTGAGTTTTGTGATAAGGTGCAACAGGTCCAATATTGTTGGGGTTACATTTGAGATGTCCAATGACGCCATTGCTGCTACTATAGGGATATCAAGTGTGGGAGAAAAGTGGTTCAAGCAAGCAAACATCAACATGAGTTACTTTGAACCATACCTTAAACCTAGGTATAAAGATCACCACAAGTCCATCTTCCCTTTTTCTCATCTTATTGATAGATATGCACCTATGATGAGGATAATAATGAATTATTTCACATGTGTGGGAAGGTTTTCTCACCTCTACTCATACCACATCCGGCTTCTTATGCATTTCACTAGGGTTAGGATGTTGCATATACCATATTATATTTTTCGAAGCATTGACAAAATGGCCTACATTGTGCAAAAGAAAGAGTATACTCGGAAAATGCAGAGCCTATTTCACCTCTCACTCATCAAGATGGTGGTCATGCATCAGTTATAGCAGAAAAGCATTCCATGGGATACCTTCATTGCTAATGAGGTTTTCACTACTCCACTTGGAAATCATCAGCAAGATATCCCTTCCTCATCTCATCCTCCCATTCCTACTTATCCATCACATCCCACTACTCATACATCACCATCAACTCAATCTAGTCACCTCATGATGATCCTTCCTCATCACCTTTCCACAATCCTTCACCCTCATCTCATGACACTAGAGCATCAAGCATGGAAAGGAACATTGAAATAGCTGGTACCAAAATGAGTGACATAGATCCTTTTCCTTTGACATACCGGAGAGGATACAGGCTTGTGTTTTCTGCACTTGAGGTGCAAGGGGTAATGCTTTCTTCAGTAGCAAAACAACTTGATAAGGGTAAGGAAAAGGTTATAGAGTAGGTCATTGTTGAAGAGGAGGAGAACAAGCATGAAACTGAGAAAGAGTTTCAATTAATTGACCTTGATGATGAGGATGAGGAGAGGATCACCAATATGTTGATCAAAAGCAAGGATGCCAATATTAGTGAGTTTCAAGATAATCTTGGTAGGGCAAATAATGTGATCAACTTCCTTTAGTTAGAAAACCAACAGTTAGAGACAAAGAAGGCCATCAGTTAGGTCAGAGAAATTAGAGCTTAGAAAGAGGCTAGAAGAGCCAAGGCTTTGCTAGATGAGACCTTGGGCACTTTTGATGATAGTGGAGATGAGGAAGACAAGCTTCCTAGGAAGATACCAAGGACACTTGGGTTGAAGAAGGATTTAACCCAGGAAAGAGAGAAAGAGGCAGAATTGGCAGAGAAGCTCACTCTAAGTGAGCTGCTTGCCATAGAAATTAGAAAACATAGAGAAGCTTAGCTAGAGAGGGATAACTTGCACCTAGAGGGTCAGCTAGAGAAGGCCAAGAGAGACATTGACATGTAGAGGAAGATGGCAAGACATTATGCCATGAGAAATAGGATTGCAAGGGCCAAGCTCAAACGAGCCATTACAAAGATTCAGGCTCTAAATGAGGAAAAAGAGGAAGAGAAGCTCAAAATTATTGCTGATCTGTCCCTCCAAGCCTCCCAACCATGATCAACAAAGAAAATTCCAAATTTTGGCACTTTGGTGCATTTTTTATTTTTGAAAGTTTGGATTGTAGAAAATTGGGCCAAACGCGTAGCACCACTGATGATGTGCTATTTTTTGGGGCAATAAAAAGAAAAAATTTCAACGTATTCATGTTCCTCATGCCAAGGACATCATCCTCAAAAACTTTCAGACCATTTGGAGCAAAATTGGTCCCTCAAAAAGGCCAAAAACTACCAAAAAATCACCTTTCTGCCCACTTTTTAGCACTGGTGTTGCGTGTTTAGCAGTATTGGGAGAAATTATTTTTGATAAGGAAAATGGACACCATTTTTCAATATAAATGCATATCCAGAAACTAGACAGGACAGGCTTTCCAATGATCTCTCATGGAGCTCATTTGGACACCAGGAAGGCCTCCAAACGTCAGCTGCAATACAGGTTATTTTTCTAGTCTTGGCGCTATGTGTTTGCACTGGCACTGTGCCCCTATACCTTGGATCTATGCCCTTACCAGGAGTTATTGAAAAAGATATTTTGGAGCCTTAAATTCAACCTTTTGCCAAAATTAGCTCAAATAGTTATGTTAGAAGCTATTTTTGCCATAAATGAGCTTTAGATATTTTTCCTTGGGCCTTGCATGGTCTCAAAGGTCAAATGCATTTACTATGTAATAAATGACTTCTAAAACCATAGCTAAGGTTTCACTTCCTCATTTTGCAGTTAAATATTGCATGTATGCTTCATAATGTTGTTGGTTGATTGTTGAGCTCAATATGATATAGATTTTGAGTTGTGAAGAAATTGGCTTTGGAGTTTTATGACTTTTTTGGACAGAACATCAATGGAGCAAACATATTCATAGGATTCATGAACTTGTTTAAATGGTTATGTTGTTCTAATCTTGTAGTTTTTTCCTTATTTTTTCCATATTGTTCATATTTTCTCTTGCAATAGAGAAGAAAATTTAGGTTAAGATATGCTATTAGAGGCATCTTAAATCTGTTTGCCTTCTATTGTTCAAATGTTTTCCACTGTTGAGTCTGATTGGAGAATTCTTAGATGCTCTCTGGTTCCACTTAGTGTTACACAAAATTTTTTCACCATCCCTACAATCCCTCATCCCATACATTGGAGGACTATTCCCGTGACCTGTGAACAGTAAAATGTCCTGAAAACACCTTGATGGTATCCTTCTGCATAAGGGCAAGAATTCTCCTGAAGAACATTTCCTCCAGAAAACCCTAAGAACCCATGTTTTGGAATTGGCGCGGGTAGCCAGTTCATCCCTCGCCCCAATGGGGAAAATGTACACTAGTGGGCGCGCCAGCTAGCACTCTATCCCTGTGTTATACCCGTGCCAAGCCTATTAAGGAATGTTTTTTAACAATAGAAGGTGGAAATTTGATTCTAACAACTTTAGAACGGATCATCAAAAATGGGTTGGGTTGTTTCCCTACAGATATCCTTGATTAGGAAGAGGTTTTCCACCTCTCATGGAACCTTCCTAAGAGATAGGAATCTCCCCCATGAATATAGGGAGCCTAACCTCTCCTTCTCCCTCTATAAAAGCCTGCCCTCTCCATTTGCTAGCTAGCTGAACTTTTGGGAAGGAAATTATAGTTGAGTGACAATCAAGAGCAGAGCTAAGGAGAACCGTATGAGAGAGAGAGTTTTATCAAATCCCTGACGAGCTTTGTGAGACACGTCCCGCTAGAACCCCGTCGAAGGAATATCATGACGTCGGAGCACCGGTTGTAATCATTCTCTCATATCTTAATATACATGAATCTGCTATTGGTTCCATGATTGTGTTTGTCCATTATATAATGCAATTTCATTCATTCCTCTCTGACTAATCATTAGTTATAAAGTGTGAAATATTATGTTGCATGTTGTCTCTCTTCTTTGCATGTGTACAGGTATCTAGATGTAGCAAGCTCACGGATCGTGACCTGTCTAGATAGAAACGGAAGCACCACTTCTTCTTCGACAACAGCAACAAAGTAATCATGATAAGTGATATATCACGATTCAATATTTTGTAACTAGGAATCAATAGCTTTGCGTGTTTCAATTGTTGCTAGACCCACTCTAGGGCTAGTGGGGTCGCCTCTATCCAGAGAGGGGATTTACCTCCACAACAATTTTGCGAATCCGCTGGGGATCAGTGGGAGTTGGCCCTTCCTCCATTGGGTTGTTTTTGGCTTTTTGTTTGATTAATTTGCTTTTCTGGTTCACCTTCCTTGGTGTTAAAACCTTGTTCAACCCCCAGAAGACCAGATCTAGCCTCTTTTAGTTCATTTTCATCATTGTTCTAGGGTAAACCTGATTAGCGTGGTTATACCCCTGATATTCACACCCAAGGGCGCTAATTGCCATTTAGGCCACTGTGCCATTCCCTATTTGGCGTATATTACAACCAAACAGGCACACCAACTTTACTTGGTCTTAGGGTTTACTTGTTCTTGGACTCTCTGAGCTTGAGTTTTGGTCTTGGTTCATTTTTTTTTACTGATTGAGTGCTTTGAAGTAATTTTTCACTGTGTTTATCCCTCGTCCTCCAGTTTTTTTCCTTTTTCTGTCAGTTTTTTCATTTTAGCCCTAGGGCTTCTAGGGGCTTCAGTGTGTTGAGCCTCCCATGGGAGTTTTGGGTATTTACTTTCCCGATCAACTTTTTCTTTTTGCTTCTTTGCATTCATCTTACTGAATCCAATTGAATCATTGCGTTAATTGAGTGATTTTCCTCTCTTTCGTTCAGTTTCGCTTTGTAATTCTCCAAGCCTAGATCACATGATTTGTTTGAGTCTCTTTCGAGATTCTTCTTCGCTTTGAGGGATTCCGTCATCGGTTTGAGTCTTGATTGTGCTTGTGTGAATTGAGTGAACTCGTTTTTTTTCAAATCCCTCTTTATCATTCTCACTTTTATGTTTGCATTATTTTTTCATTTATTTAGTGCATTTTCTCTAATATATTGAAAAAAAAAAATCCTTTGCATTTTTTATTGGCATAGTGAAAATTCAAAACTTTTTCACATTTCTAGCATTATACAATTCTAGAGAAAATTTTTCTATTTTCATTGGCTTGCATTGAAATCAGTAGTGGATGTTTTTGTGTGTTCATTTCGCTATCATTTGAAAGCTCTCAACTCTCCCGTAGATAGCTCTTCATTGAACGAAATGATATTTTGTGGCATGTAGTTTGCATCTAGAGGTTTTATGAGATCCAACATTCGATAACGCCTTGAAATCGAAACGTAAATTGAAGATCAACTATAAAATTTACTGAATAAACCTAAGGCAGCATTGAAACTTAACAGAACATCTAGTAGTCTAAGGTAGATACGTGTTCCGGCGTCTTTAAGCCTAACAGTTGTCGCTCGCCATCTGGCTATAGACAGTGCTAGTACAGACTTGTGTTCCCCGTACCGTCGCATATATAAAGCGAGACCCCATTAGGTTGCAAATCCTTTATCCATAGGAAGTCGAGTTTGCCGCCTTTTACTCGTGATACACTGGACACAGCATTCAGAGAGATTACCTACATGTATATTATGTCCTTGGTTGATTTCTCTTTCATTTTTACCAAGGTGTATATGGAAGTTCATGGATATCTGGTACGCCCATTTACTTAGATCACCAAAGCAGTCATTTTGATCTTTACTGACTCCCTAAATTTGAAAAGATCATCAAGTGCTTGTCCTTTCATGCTTGTTTCCAAACTGAAAGTGATAGAGTCATCTTTTACTTGTTTCTAGACTCTTAAAACATGAAATAGTAAAATTTCCAGTTTCAATGTGGTAAAATTAATCACCTACGATCACACACCCATTTAGAGATTGATTTTTTAGCCTATTTTTGTTTGCCTGGGTTTTTTACCCTTGTGTCTTTGTTTTTGATATCTTCCTCTTTTTTGCTATTGTCACAGTGGTGGAACCATCAGTTTTTTCTACTGCTAGTCTTTATACAGACAATTCATCAGAGGTCTCTCAGTCCTCTACTGAGCATCAGCAGCCCATTGTATCTGAGTTTCCCGACAGGGGACCGATTATATCTGAACTTCCCTTTGGAGGACCAATTGAGTTCAATTGGCCCTTGTCCAAAGCTTGGTTTGGATTTGGAGTTGGGGAAAACTTCCCTCCTCTTACATTGGGATCACCATTTTTGGCTGTTGTCATAACTCCTAGTCCCTGTCGTCTTTTAGAAGATCTTACGACAGGGTCAGATATGGACTCATCCAGTCCTATTCCTAGTGAGGGAATTCCTACTTCTGGTGAAGACTACCAGCTTTTCCCCGAAGAAATCCCTGAACCTTTTGTTCTGTCTTCACCTGGTCCATTGCTCTCAGCTGAATATAGGTCTTTAAGTCAGGTCATGGCCGCTATTGCCTCTATGGGAATATCGACTCCATCCACAGAACCGACCATTCCCTCATTAGGGATGTTGCCACAAACACCTCTCATGGCATCTCCTTTTGTCACATCGGCACCTATTAGACCTACTATCTATGTGGTTGCATCTACACCTATTGTCACCAATCAATAAACTAGGACCTCGTCAGTTCTTGAAGACGTTTATATAGCTTCTGCCATTCGATAGAACGTTTCTCCTGAGGAGTATTAGATGTCTTTATAGCCACCAATATCCCAGGTTGATCAATCCTCTCAGGATATTTATTGTCCTTACTTTTATCATATGGATTAGATGGTGCCCCGATCTACGCATTTCCATATCAATATGATGAGCAGGGCAACCCCATTCATTTGCCTCCTCTTGAGGCTTATCAATATATTAACGGTTTTATATCTACCCTGCCTATGCAACCTTCTAACCAACAAGGACAAACCTTTCAAGGACAACCTTTGTTTCAGCAAGGATATGCTTCTGGCCCACAAGGAAAACCCTTCTAGGGACAACTTTCAGCCCAGCCAGGGTATGCATATGACCCACAAGGATAACCCTTACAGGGACAACCTTCGGTCTAGCAGGGATTATTGTACGACACGTAAGAGCAGTCTTACAATCCTCAAGGTCAACCTCTGTAGCCTCACCCTATGGTCCAACCAGGGAAACCTTAAGGACCAGCAGGGCAACCAGGGTATCAACCTGGACCTCCATACGGTCCTGGGGGGCAAACCCATTCTTCTCAACCTTTGGTGCAACCTCAGCAGCCTCATTTTCCAATTGCTCAAAATGTTGCAAAACTAGGGCCATCTTATGGTATTGTCACAGGTCAACTTGGTTATCAGGCACAACCTAGCCCACTCCCAGCATTAGGCCAACCTGCTTAGCCAGGTCAACATGGTGCCCCTCATCAGCCAGGTCAACTTGTTCAACTAAGGCAGCCTGCACAGCCTGTTAACCCTGTTCAGCTGCCGATCTATTCGATGTCATAGTCGAATCCACCTGTGCTCCCGACTTATTCGACTCAGCAGGGCCCCAATTACCAGTAGTCCGTTCGACCCCAAGGTGGCTATTACCCTCAAGGTCATTCTGGACCGACTTACAACCCACCTTAAGGTTCTAGTTATTACCCTCAGCAGCCAGGCTATACTTATACTCCGTAGCAAAATCCTTACATTGCTCAATCAGGACCCATGTATACTCAAAATCAGTATCCTGGTTATCAACCCTCGTATCCTAGTTTTCAGCCGCCATATCAACCCAATTATCTAGATTATACCCCCTATGGTCAGAATCCTCCAGGAAAGAACCAATAAGGGAAGAGTTATGCTCAACTGGGATCGATTATAGGTACACGTCCTTATCGGGGACCTAGCATGCCTTTTAACCCTCAATTACCTTTTCTCGCCACGTTGGAGTTACCGTATGTGTCCAAATTTACCAATGATCCAATTCTTCATAATCCATATTGGCCTCTGGTTCTGATGAAGGTGCTTGGTGATTGTCCTAAGTTTGAGGGAAAATCTGGAGAAGACCCCCAAGCACACGTCATGACATACCATTTATGGCGTTCTTCGAATTATTGGGTGGATGACTCGATTTGTCTGCATATTTTCCAGCGCACTCTCACCGGCGCTGCTGCTAAATGGTATATAGAACTACCCCGTGGTATTTTTCAAGATTTTAATACTATAGCTATGGCATTCCTGATGCATTTCTAGTTACCGGTTTGTTACGAAGCCGGGACACATCTCCTGAAATCTCTAAAAAAGGACAAAGCCACTCATATTTCAGATCACATTCACGAATGGAGACATCGTCGTCGTCTGATAAAGTTTGACATTCCTGATCAGCTTCTAACTCACTGGTTCACTACCTCCTTTGTTAATAAGATTGCACAAGACATTGCTATGGGGGCATGTGTAACCGAGGAACAAGCCATTGCCAGTGCCTAGTACATCGATTTAGTGTACTCTCAGTCCAGCACGTTATATGACATCTTGATTGATGCCCTGCAACTAGGGACCTCTAAAGCACTGGCTAATCCATTAGTAGACGGTGTTATTGGTTCCGTCTCTCAAACTTCTCGCAAGTCTTCCAATGGGAAGCAGAAATCGAATTCTTCCAACAATTCTGCTCCTTCGGCTACTCCAGATTTTGGTAAGATCGCGGAGGTCAACGTCGTCCAAGCCAATCCTATGGACAATACTTCCAAAGGGAAAAATAAGGGCAAAGGCAAAGCCAAATACGATGCCCCAAAACCAGAATAGTCCAAACCACATGCTAATTATAGTTCACAGCAAAAACTGAAGTACCCTTGCCTGATTTTTTATGAAGACCACTACACCAAAGATTTTCCTAGACGATCCGAGGTTATTAAACTTCTTAAGGGCTCTAAGGGAACTCTGGCAGTTCTTAAGGAACCTTTTCCATCTCAGCAGACCCAGATGGTTGAGCAACCTTTGCCATCTACATCGTTTGGGTCTCAGGTTTTCATGATGAATGGTGTTGCACCTGTTTCTATTGCCACTCGGTCGAAGAATTATGCTGGATCATGCCAGGAAATTGGGAAGGAATTATTTGATGGCCCTCCTCCCCTGCCTACCTCTAGTCCTCTTGAGATTGAAAGGTCCAGTGTCGAACTCATTGTACGACCACCTTCCAAAGGTGTCCTCCGAAAGTCTTCCTATAATCCGAACGCCCGTGCTGCTCATCATTACAGTATTGCTGAGGATTTAGTGCAGGCTCTGTCCGTGATGTCCACATTGGAAGTCCTCCAAAGTTGTCCGTCTCAACAGAAAGCATTGTTATCTGCGATCGACACCATCGATCCTACTGATTCTAGTATTCTCACTTTCGATCTAGAGAATTTCGTCCCCCGACTTCTGCACCAGATCGTGTTTGTTATACAAGTCGGTATTAACGGTCTCAACATCCATAGAGCCATTGTGGATGAAGGTGCATCTATCTGCGTTATGTCATCTACTTGTTGGAAGGCCATTGGCTCTCTAGCCCTCACTTCATCTCCCAATGCCCTTGAGGCATTCGATGGAAGGGAATCAAAACCCTTGGGTGTTCTCGTGAGTCTACCGATTACATTGCAAGGAAAGATAGTCAACGTTGAAGTGGAAGTTGTTGATGCCAAAATAAACTACAACATTCTACTCGGTCGCAGTTGGACCCACGCCATGTTGTGCATTCTGTCCACCCTCTTTCGACTTTTGAAGTTTCCACATGAGGGCAAGATTATTACTATCGACCAGTTGTATTTCTTTAACTCGTCTTCTAAGAAAATTGTGCCATACGTGGATCAAATTCCCAATCCCCCCGATAGTATAGGACCAGGTGTTTCAAGGACCCCATTCTCATGGGTATTTTCTCCATTCCACCACTGAACACCATTCAATTAAATATGATCTCAAAGTTGGATGACCCATGGATCATCCCTTCTCCTGAACAGGTTGTCTCTTTTGGAGAATCGATGCCTTTGACCTCAATTGAAATCAATTATTGTGAGATCATTGCTGCATTGGATCCTCCTCCTGCTGATAATGCTCCTCTGAGCATGGATCTTGATGTTTATTCTCAATCCCCTTGGCTCGGCAATGCTGATTTTCCTAATCCTTTGAGAGAAATTTTTCCCTCTGATGAAGCTATTGTGGAGACTATGTCTCTCAAAGATCTGCCGTGGAGAGATGGGCATCATCGTTCCTCGTTCATGCCAAGCCTGGGGGAAATGTCTAATGGTCTCGAGCATTTTGCATCTCAAGTTCCCTCTCCACCACTCCAAATGCCAATATTGACTCATGAAGTTTTCTCGGAAGGAAATTTGAGTAATATTACCCAAACGATGCCTATCGACATCTCCGTTAAACCAGGGGTCGTCGAGAACATCCATGTGGGAGTCACTTGTTCTCCCGATGAGATTCAAGTGTACACTAGTCTCTTCCACAAATTCCATGATTTTTCCGTGCGGTTGTATGAAGAGATGCCTAGAATTGATCCCAGTATTGTCATGCACAAAATTCCCACCTATCCCGGTGCGAAGCCTGTGTGCCAACGTCTGCGTCCAGTGCATCCTCGGAAAGCCACTGCTATAAAATCTGAAGTTGAGAAACTTCTTAAAGCGGGTTTCATATATATGATCCCTCTGACATAGTGGGTTTCCAATATTGTCCCTATGGATAAGAAGCAGGGCACAATTTGATTCTGTGTTGACTATCGAGATATCAATCGTGCTTGCCCTAAGGACAACTATCCCACCCCCTTAATCGATCAGATCATTGATGATTGTGCAGGGAGTGAGATATTTTCCCTTATGGATGGATTTTCAGGTTATACTAAAATCAATATCCTTCCATCAGATAAACATAAGACCTCTTTCATCTGTCCATGGGGAACATTCGCCTATAAGAAGCTCCCTTTCGGCTTAAAAAACGTTGGGGCTACCTTCCAGCGTGCCATGTCTTACGCCTTTCACGACATACGTAATTTTGTTCAGTTGTATCTGGATGACCTTCTGACTCATTCAGCTCTATGCAAAGACCATCCGAAACATCTCCGCCAAAATTTTCTCCGCTGCAGACGTTACAACATCAGGGTTAATCCTCACAAGTGCGTCTTCTGCGTTGACTCTCG
Organism: Pinus albicaulis; assembly: GCA_034641835.2. Lineage (NCBI taxonomy): Eukaryota > Viridiplantae > Streptophyta > Pinopsida > Pinales > Pinaceae > Pinus > Pinus albicaulis. Next base: position 249,074 of record JAXQQM020092005.1, read on the forward strand.
TCGGCTTTTAGGATTCATTGTCTCTAAAGATGAAATTCGCCTCGACCCTCTTAAGGTTGAGGCTATTGTTAATCTCCCCTCCCCATCCTTGTTGCATTAGCTTTAGAGTCTTTAAGGGAAAGCGAATTTCTTACGTCGTTTTATCCTGAACCATGCAGAGGTAGCCAAAGGGTTTATGCGACTTCTAAAGTAGGAAATCCCTTTCTGTTGGGATGAGATTGCTCAAAAATATTTTGATAAACTTAAGACGTTGCTCATCAATGCTCCATTAATACATCCTCTGAATTATCATCGCGACTTTACCCTCTATTTGGCTGCTGCATTCAGTACGATTGTCATGGTTTTGGTACAGGATGACGATGACGGTAATGAACACATGGTTTATTATCTATCTCAGAACCTCCTTGAAACTGAAACGCGTTATGCACACATCGAGAAGTTGGCACTGGCCACAGTCCATGCCATTCAAATATTTCGCCATTACATCATATTACACATGGTAACCGTGATTTCCGACTGTAACCCCATGACTTACATTTTGTCTCGAAAATTTTTGGGGTGCAAGTACTCAAAGTGGATTATCATCCTCCAAGATTTTGATTTGGAGTTCACTACTGCCAAATCAAAGAAATCGTTGGTTTTTGCTGATCTCACTTGTTCTCTCCCTACCTACTATGTTCTGTCTCAATCCGAGGATCATATCCCAGACGAAACTCTCTTCTTAATCAGCACTCTTGATCCATGGTACAGTGATATCATCGTGTACCTCTAGACATATACCTTCTGGTCCGATTTAAAAAAGTATGCTCGATGTCGTGTTTGACATCAGTCGCAACCATATCGCATTATCAGAGATACCCTATATCGTGTTGGAGTTGATTCCGTACTCCACCAGTTTTTGACCTTAGAAGAGGCTGGGAAAGTTCTGAATGACTATCACAGTGGTGCCTGTGGCAGTCACATGTCCGGTTATGTTACTTCCCAGAATATCCTTTGTGCGGGCTATTTCTGGCCATCTATATTTAAAGACTGTATTGTTGCAGTACGAAAGTGTCATGCATGCCAAATCTTCCAACGCAAGATGCGTGCGTCACCTCTCCCATTACATCCTGTCATTACCGTGGGCCCGTTTGCCAAATGGGGCAATTATTTTATGATGTGTAACCCTCACTCGGCTGAGGGGCATGCTTATATCATCGTTGCCATAGATTATTTCACCAAATGGGCCGAAGAGATGCCTACACTAGTTGCATACGGTAAAACAGCTGCACAGTTCATTTTCAACCATGTGATCACTCGTTTCGGCGTTCCTTAATCCATCGTCACTGATCATGGCTCTCATTTTTGGGACTATATGATGGAAAAGCTGACATCTAAGTTGGGCTTGCGCCACGACAGATCAATGCCGTATTATCCTCAGGAAAATGGCCAGGTTGAAGCCATGAACAAGTTACTTGTCACGATGCTTCAATGAACAATTGGTATACACAAATCAAGTTGGCATCTCTAGTTATTTTCAGCTCTTTGGGCCTACTGAATGTTAGTGAAGAGTGCAATCAGATTCACACCATTCTAGTTGGTGTATGCTCTAGAAGCTACTCTTCCGGTTGAATGTGAGATCCCTTCACTAAAATTGGCTATGGAATTACTTCCCGAAACTTCCTTGGAGGAATAACGTCTCCTATATCTCGAGAGATTGGATGAAACTCGCTGCTTGGCTGCTTTGGTTATCGAGGCATAGAAAAAGCAGGTTAAAGCTCATTTCGATCAAACGGTTTCTCCGCGCTCTTTTATCGAAGGGGACCTCATCCTCGCGTATGATCAAGCCCATGACAAGCTTAGGGCAGGCAAATTCCAACCTATGTGGCATATGCCCTATATCGTTAAACGTGTATTAAAAAATGGGGCTTATGAGCCAATCGATTATGAAGGTCTTCCTTTGGCGCAGCCTAAAAATGGGTTGTACCTGAAGAAATATTATTCTTGAATCATTCTTGCGTAGTATATGTATATAGGTGTTTTTTTCATTTTTGTGAATGTGTGGTGTGGTGTGTTTTGTAAGCAATTTTTTTTCTTATTGGGTCTTCCTGATTGTGTAGATTTCTATTCCTCCTTATGTCGGTTTAGTAGATGGTGCCTCCCGTAGTACCAATAACCTATCTTCGGCAGCCTGGGTAATTTACAATCCTGCTGGTGAGTTGGTTAATTTACAAGGTGTTTGTCTAGGGCCTGCTACAAATAATGTCTTGGAATATAGTGCCATTCTAGAATTATTAAATGATGATGTTAACCTCGGTAGTCACGTGTTACTTGTACATATGGATTCACAGCTTGTGCTTTTACAACTCAATGGTCATTATTCAATTAGAAACCCATGCATTTTAAGACTGTATCTACATATTATTTTACTTGAAAGAAATTTTGATTACATTACATATCAGCATATACCAAGACGAATTAATACACTAACAGATGTAGTAGCCAACATGGTATTAGATAGACATTTACGCAATTTATAAAACATTATCATGTGTAAGGAAGATCCATGTAGAAAATATATGTATATATATATATGTCGAGTGTTTGCAATGTGTGCATCATATAAAATAAAAAATATACATGTTTGTTTCAGTTACATCCAGAGACGACATGTCTCTCAAAAAATATGCAAATAGAAAGCCTAGGTGACTAATCGGCATGGTGCTTGTGGTAGCATGTCACTGTCCGCACCAACCGCCTCAGTAAGCGGTGGAGACGACTCGGCACCCCTACGGTGTGCCTCTGATTAGCTAAGGGAACATCGGCTAAATGAACATAATCTGGAACTCCACAAGCGATCCCCTCTAGGTTTTGTACAAGCTCATCCCCCTCACCCCCCTCACCTTGAGGGTCATAAGCAAGAGGGGTCCTCCTCGCTACTGGTGACATTTCGGTGGGCCTCTCTGGGCCAACATCTGCATACATATAGGATCAGCTATCAGAACATGCATGTATACCAAAAAATCATAAAACTCATAAAATTTAAAAGAGTCTTACCAAGCTCCTCGTCCCATTCCTCTCCTTCCGGGAGCGGAAGGTCTGGGTCTTCGGTAAAATCGGTGCCCGCATAGGGCCAGTCCTCCATGATGATCAACTGTCATCAGAACCAGTCAAAGAAATCGGGCCGCCATGACATCTGCTAGCCGCCCCCTGCCCTGGGCATCAATGCTGCCCATCGAGCCATCTGTGGCTCTCTCAGTGGTGGATCAAGGACTATGGCCCCCTGACACTGGAAAATAGGTAGTTGTTCCAGGAATAACGACACCAGGATTGACCCATATCCAAACTATTTCAATTTGGTCTTCTTGCATTTTTTCAGTTGATGTTTAATGTCCATAGTTACAGTCGTGGCCTAGTCAAAGATAGTTGGGTTCATGCACTCCAATGTGAGAAGAAGCTGCGTCTTTGTGGCCTCATGTGGTGCCTGTGATCATGTAGCCCACATTATGGTATGTAGCACTACTCTCAGCGCTAGATTGGGAATGGTCTGAATGTCTACTTTTCCGCTCCCTATTCCTTTGCATGCCCTTGGGCACACCCTGTCCATGACCATTGTCATGTTTTTGCGTGAATGCCTGGTGCCGGTCAAGCTAGGGACTGGACCCTTGTGTGACAGTCTAGTGATGAAGTACACATCTAACACTTCGAGCTCAAGTACCTAATCTCAAAGTTTGAACTTCTCCTCATCTTCATCCCAAATGCTAATCAGATATTGTAGTAGTTCGGGCTGAGTCTGGAGACATGGTGTCAGGAAGAATTTTTTCAGCCCGCAATTCTGGAGAGCATTCATACAATGCTCATTTCCCATTGCCAATTCATCTTCCTCGCTGTGCTCTCTCTCTATCCATTCAATGACCATATTTTTGTTGGGTACCTGCATCAAATCAAACATAGCAGCATTATAAACCTCTTCAAGTATTAAAAATTACATTTCATTGGTTCATTCTTGAGAATTTTTAGTCGGAGTTTGCGTTGTGCCGTTGTCGTGAATGTTTGGCTAACAGTCATGCCAACTGGTGCAGCCTCTGTGTAAAACAAAGGAGATTGGTGCGGGTCCATGCCCGAAACCCCCGCCAACCGCTGAGCCCTAAAAAATAAAAATCCCTTCCTAACAGACCTCAAACAATAATTAAATACAGTGAAATGTAACTCAAAATATGGAAAAAGAGGTCGGCTCTTACCTAAACCAGACAGAAGTTGATTTGGTCTACTGGATTGGTCGTACTCGTCACCTGAAGATCGAAGCACAAAATGGTCACTGTTTCTCTGCAAAGAGGTAAAAAGTGAAAATTAAATATTTTTACCATTATTGGTCTTTTATAGCTTTTTCAAAGTCCTAAATGAGTTTTTAAACATGTTTTTCGATATATTTTTGCATTATTTTCGTCGAATATGTTTTACACATCTTTTTGTGCAGCAACAAGTTTTCCACATGATTTTGATGAAGAGACGAGTTGTATTTTATACTTTCTCGTACTCGGTAAAAACAAGAAAAAATTCACTATTGGAGTCACCTTTCAGCTCTTTTATGACTCTTTAAAACTGAAAAGATTGCCGAGTTACTTGTCATTTTGAGCTCGTTAAATTGGCTACGAAACAACATCTACCTAGTATACGTTTACCCCTTTTCGGGCTGGGATAGATTATTTACAAAAATGGAACACCCTAGCCTGTCATGACTAGGAGGTTCTCTCAGACATAGTTTTCTACCTTTTCGAATCTGTGGGACTATCTACGAAAAGGGACTACTGGATTTTTCTTTTCCATTCTCTTTTCAAACTCTATAAACATGAAAATATGTCGAGTTCTTCCTTTGTTAGACTCGTTAAAAACTGATGACATCAGACTCCATCGTAATGACGTTACTCGAGTTCCTCCTTCCTAGGGCTTGTAAAATGTACTAGGTTGGATTTTTCTAAAAGACAAACTTATATCGCAAGCATATGCTATCCCCTTCAAGCTTAATTTCAAAAATAATTGTGGTACTTGCCAAAAATTGTGGGGGAAAATGGAACCAATATCATAGTCGTGTCGGTAGTATGTCACTCTTGAACATGGCACTTGTCTACATTCATGTCAGGTTGGGGACATCTCATCTTGTTATCTGCTTGCCTTCATGGGTTCGGGTAATCTCTCTTGACCGCTCATCTAATCTTTGCCACATCACCATGAACTCAGATCCCTTGATGTCAAATACTACCAAATCCAGTGCCGTGCCACTGATATGTTCAAGATAAGTTGGCCTCTGCATTTTTCAACCTCCCTCTGCTTCTCTGTTGGTCTTGATTCACAAACATCATATCCCTCTATCTCGTGTCAATTATGTGGGAAAAATTATGGCCCACTTTCGATCAAGGTCACTTCCTGTCAATTTCAGCTCATTATCCAGGAAGCTGATCTAGAGACTCCCTTCAAGTACCTTGGAGCCTACATGCCTCAATGGCAGGTTCTTCGCATTCGACGCAACGTTATCATTATTAGCCTTCGATCGGATGATTCTGTGGGTGTTCAATGCCAGCTCACTGTTCAAATTTCGTGGATTGTACCTTTTTTACCTTGAGATCCATCGTCATCATTGGTGGTTTCTCTCGCATCCGTTAACGACTTTCATTATTGGCTGGTAATCAGACGATGATCTTGCATGTTCGACTTCAGCTCACATATTCGCATGCTCAAACTTTTACTCTGTTCGGGTCGAGATGGAGCACAAGACCCTGGATTTTGTCTCATAAACATCCAGGATGCGGGTTCTTTGTGGATTATTATGATTTGTTTCATTACTCTTTTGATTGGATGGCTGCAACCATACCTAATTCTACTTGTTGATCCTTATCTTACTAGATGGCCGCGTCCATACCGTGGATCCCAATTTTTGTACACTCTATTATGGATGGCTGCGACCATACCACATATCATGTATAAGAGATATTAGTTGTATTTGTACTCATGGGTCTTCTGACAGTAGAGTTTTTAGTTGGGCACGTTATCATAAAGCATTTCACCCCTCCCTCTCTCTCAGACCTCATGCTTTAGGGGGCATTTGTTACGTAGCATTTTGTCACCGTCCCTAGAATCCCTCGTCCCGTACATTGGAGGACTATTCTCATGACCTGTGAACAGTAAAATGTCTTGAAAACACCTTGATGGTATCCTTCTGCATAAGGGAAAGAATTCTCCTGAAGAACATTTCCTCTGGAAAACCCTAAAAACCCATGTTTTGGCATTGGCATGGGTAGCCAATTCATCCCTCGTGCCAATGGGGAAAATGTACACTAGTGGGCGCACCAGCTAGCACTTGTTCCTTGTGTTATACCCGCACAAAGCCTATTAAGGAATTTTTTTTAACAATAGAAGGCAGAAGTTTGATTCTAACAACTTCAGAATGGATCATCAAAAATGGGTTGGGTTGTTTGCCTCTGGATCTCCCTAATTAGGAAGATGTTTTCCACCTCTCATTGAACCTTCCTAAGAGATAGGACTCTCCCCCATGATTATAGGGAGCCTAACCTCTCCTTCTCCCTCTATAAAAGCCTGCCCTCTCCATTTTCTAGCTAGCTGAAATTTTGGGAAGGAAATTATAGCTGAGTGACAATCAAGAGCAGAGCTAAGGAGAACTCTGTGAGAGAGAGAGTTTTGTCAAATCCATGATGAGCTTTGTGAGACACGTCCTGCTGGAACCTCGTCAAAGGAAGATCACAACATCAAGGCACCGGTTGTAATCGTTCTCTCGTATCTTAACATATATGAATCTGTTATTGGTTCCATGATTGCGTTTGTCCATTATATAATTCAATTTCATTCGTTCCTCTCTAACTGATCGATATTTATAAAGTGTGAAATATTGTGTTGCATTTTGTCTCTCTTCTTTGCATGTGTACAGGTATCTGGATGCAGCAAGCTCACGGATGGTGACTTGTACAGCTAGGAACGGAAGTGCCACGTCTTCTTCGACAACAGCAAAGAAGGAATCATGGTAAGTGATCTATCATGATTCTATCTTTTATAAATAGGAATCAATAGCTTTGCATGTTTCGATTGTTGCTAGACCCACTCTAGGGCTAGTGGGATCGCCTTTGTCCACAGAGGGGATTTACCTCCACAAGACTTAGCTTGTTGTCTTGAAAATTATTTAATGGAGTCAAGCCAAAGAATTTTATGGTATGACCTGTCCTTTGGTGTAGCTTGAAACATTGTTTTTAAGGTCTTTTCTTTGAATTTTACTCATTAGGGTTTGGCTGAAGAAGTTTATGGTTTTCCATGTCCTTTAGTCTATCTTGAATGGTCACTTTGAAGGTATTTTATAGTCTGATTGAATAATTTAGGAGTTCCCTTCTCTTTAATCATCACTTATATGTTATCTTAAATGTTTTCTTTCTCTAAAAGTGAATAGCTAGAGAATTTAGGAGTTCCTTTCTCTCTAGGGTTTGTTGGATTGTTGTCTCAAATTTTACTTGCTGAAGTTTAACCTAAGAAGTTTATGGTGTTCCCTGTCCTTTGGTTCTTTCTTAAGCATAATGATCTTAAAGGATCTTCTTGTTCTAGTACATGTTAAATGATTCTTAATTTCCCTTTAAACCTACTAAATTCACAACTTAATGTTCATTTCACACCCACATAAGCTATTAATATCCATTTGGACTTTTTAACTTGCCCTATGAAACACCCTTGATCTATTATTGTACTTTTCAAGCCTTTCACAGACCTCATAGCCCAATGGTTTGAATTTCTCTTACTCTATATGTTCTACTTAACAACCAACCCAAACAAACAAAACAAAACAAACAACCCTATCACTTTAACTAGCCTAAAATCAACATCCTAAATCAAACAAGTTATATATTTTATACAAATATAAAGAGAGCCCTCTCTAAGTCTAGTAAAGCTAGGTCCTAGGACTCCAAAGTTGGTTTGATGTTACCCTTGTCTATTTGGTCTTGCCAATCTGAAAAATTACATGGACCTAACATCTTGTACTTAGAATCATGTTAATCTTTCTTCCCTGCAAAAGTATACATTGAATAGATGAACCAGTGCAAAATATTGTAGTTTATTTTCTTTCCAATAGAGTAATGGTTATGATTTTCTTGCAGTCTTTGGTTGCATTTTGAAGTGTGATAAACTTCCCTAGATACTAGCACCTCATGTTAGAACAAAGACGAGGATGGCATGAGTAAATCTGATTTGATGTGCATATAGAACCATCACCTCCAATTATTTATGAACCCCAAGTTGATAAGTAAATTTGAGCAGCCTTTCGTAGTTACAACACTCATGGTGTAATACCAAGGCTCGCCATATGGATCTAATTTCTATTGTTGATGTGTTCATATATGACCCTTGGTTGAATCCTACCATGAAATAATAAGCAATGGATTCAGTGCATAGAGTTTATGGTTTGCCATATCTTCATATGTTATTAATTCTTATTGTTATCTGTGATAGCCATTTATATGTATGGTGTAAGACACCTGTGGATATTTTTATCCAACAACAACATCTCTATGGTAAAAGGTGTCAAAGTTTCCTCCATCAAAATATAGAAACCAAAAGGGACCCTAAGGCACAAAAAATTGTTGAATTAAGAATATTGTTTTTTATGAGTGATGATATGGAGTTCTTACTTGTGTCTTCTGTTCTTGTTGCTTTACTATGTTAAATGGCCTCCTGAACTCATCAAATTTCAATGCCATCCCTGCAAATGGTAAAATAATTCATCAAAGATATTAAAGCCTAAATATTTAAGTGTGGTTGCAAAAACACAATGGATTTTGAACTAGAGACCCAAAGTGCATGTACTTTGTGTGTGGAAGACTGAACGTGAAGGTGGGGTGGAAATGCAATGAAGTTAAAACTGAAATACCTTGGTGTCATAAATTCACTGAGGATCTAATGGTGAGGTTCGATATTGGGTTTCTTAATGGTAAAGCCCTAATTCACAACCCTTTTTTATCTTGTTTTCGCTTCCGTCTTCTGAAAAGTGAATAGATAACGTAAACGAACTTGGATTGGGAGGGGTTTTGTAAATAAAAATAAATGATCAACTATTTCAGAAATGTTGAAATAACCCTTCATGAAAGAACAATAGAGACAATATTTTATTTTCACTTACATCATATTTTTGTTGTATTTGAGTAACTAAGGGTTCTTAGAAGTTTTTTTTTTGTTCACATATTAGTTGGTATTTATAATAATATAATTTTAAGGTTATGGTTTCTATGAAATGATTTTTATATTAAATTTTATGGAGGTATATCCTAAGGAAAACAAGTGCTCTTAACTTGGTTGTATTGAAAACATTTAAATGTTCTTGCATATTAGGTGGGTGCAAACAAAAGAGAGTATATACTATGTGGATTTAATATTTAAAACAAGTGTTAGTTTATTAAAATTCATATGAAAAATATGGATGGAGTAGGGTATATATCCTTATTTAGGTTAAATATATTCAAATTTTTGTGTGAATGGGATTGTAAGACCCTATGTTTTCATCTTGAGAAAATGGGGTTCTCTCCTAGTCACTCACATATTTTAGGTTGCCATAAGCAAAGTAGGTGCTTTGCCTTAAGATGTGAACATTTCATTTTAAGCAGTGTGATAATGTGGTTTCAATGAGGCATTAAAATATTGAATGTGCATGCACAATTGGGATGCTATTTTTATGTTTTGCTTTAGGCATAAGTGCACATCTAAGAAGACTCTAAAAAGGGTTTAATAGGTGGAATAATTAGAGAGGTTTAGGGGTGTAGTCTCAATTATAGGTGTAGACAAGTAAGTTAAGCACCATGAGAAGTTGTGAAGCAAACTCAAGACATTTAACAAGTTGCATGAATGAAACTTGGCACTGGTACTAAGAGAACACTCCTTGATCAAATTTCATACCCTCTCCTTGGCACTACCACTTTGCAAGATGAAGAAGAAATTTGAAATAGATGTGAAACCCACTATATAATTTGGCAACGTTGTTGCAACATATACAAGTGGTTATTTCATGTTGCATAAGGAGGTTTTGAAACTTGGAAGGTGCCCATTGGAGTATATTTTTCATGGAGTGCCAAGGAGGTGCAAATATTTGATAAGGAGAAAATATATATAAACCCAAAAAATAAACCATATTGGGTTAGAATATTACTATTTTCAGACCTCCAAAGTGGAAAGTGAACTTTATGGAGTTGTAGTCTAAGTTGTAGAGAATCCACGTAGATTCAAAATAATAATTGTAATATGATAAAACAATATAGTTGAATCTACTCTACCAATTGCAGAAACCAATTACGATTGTGAAATCACAAAACATGAAAAAGAAATAATTTAAATCACACATTACACAAATATTTCTTGGGGAAATCTTGAGATAAAAACCTCACTATCTATATACTGCATAAGTCAGAAAATATGAGAATATTATAATTATTTTCTCCAACTAGAGAAACCTCTACACTATCTCTATTTGTCTCATTTCTTCCTAGACAAGCCTTGGTCAATACTTAGCCAATTTTCAGCCCCCCAGGATCCCTATTTCCTTATGTTGTTTCCTTGGGTAATTAGCCCCTATTAATTAAGGAAATTCCCAATATGAATTGCACAATAAATATAGGGACTTTATCTTACTACATGAACCACCTGTACAACTGGATGATTATGCAACTGATAGTACACTGCCCTTGAACTCCAATCTCAACTGGGTCTTTCTCATAACTGACATGCATGATTTATTTATGATTGAAACATCAGTTATCTAATTAATCACTAGATGTGGTTTTAGTCCAAGTTCCACTAGTCTTTGACCTCTCACTAATTCCTCCATCAGTTAGAGCTAGTTAAACCTATTTTAACTAAGATAAATTGAGTTAATTAATTACAACTCAAAATAATATCAACTAGAGATCCTGTTTTCTAGGAGACATTCAACATACTCAACTTAGACCTTGAACCCAAATTAAATGAACCAAATAATTCATACTAACTTAGTTACCTCCTACAGGTTTTTGGAATTACAATTTTATTCTAATTTAATTTAAGGTAAAATTAAGTTAGAATCTTTCTTGGTGCGATTTTCAACACTTCGTCTTAGCAAGAAAGGGATTATTTGATACCCCGATCCTACCTCTATGGAACTTGAACTTACCTCTTGATAGTTCCTTCATCAATATGTCTGCATCATGTTCCTTTGTAGGAATGTACTCTAGCATCATGATCCAACTATCCACACAATCTCTTAGATGGTGGTACGACATGTCGATATGCTAGGACCTATCATGAAAAATTGGATTAACCAAGAGTTTGATGCAACTTTTTTTGTCACAATAAATCACCGTAGGATCCATTTGTTGACCAAAAAAATAAATAACGATATTCCTCATCCATATAGCCTCACAATATGCTTGACTAGCATCCATGCACTCTACTTCTGTTGAACTGAGTGAAACTGATCTTTGCTTCTTATTGTACCAGTAAATTGTTGCTCACCCAATACTGATGTTGCCTCCTAATGTGATCTTCCTTTTGGATGGAATCCCTTCCCAATCTTCATTTCTGAAGCCTTGAATATTCACTCCCTCTATCTACTTGTACCAAATACCAAACTGAGTGATGCCTCTGAGGTATCTCAACACGTGTTTGGTTGCCTTCCAATAGAGCTTGGTTGGCTTAACCATTTCTTGACTAAGTTGGTTAAGCACATAACACATGTCCAATCATGTGTTCAATAAGTACATAAGTGAACCCATAAGCTGCTTATAAATGGTAGCTTCTACCACTTCCCTTGAAGTAGCACCTTCCTTCCTCCAATTCCCTACTAGAAGAGTCTCCATGGTTTTGTTGCTACCCATGTGAAACTTCTTCAGTATCTCATTGGCATGCTTTCCCTAAGAGACAAACAATTCCCCATATCTTTGCCAAATTTCCAATCCAAGGAAATAATGCAAGGGCCACATTTCTTTCATCTCGAATTCTCTTACCAAATCTTCTTTGCAATATTTTATTAGCTTCTCGTCACCTGTTAGAATTAAATAATCGACATATAATACCATAATTAATAATTTACCTCCAACCAAAATACGGTAAAGGTTCGCATCTGCATCAATTTCGGTGAAGCCCAAACCCATGAAATAGCTGTCAATCATGGTGTACCAATCACAGGGTTCTTGTTTCAGTCCATACAATACTCGCTTGAGTCGGAACACATGTGAATCTTTGTCGAATGTCTCAAATCCTTTCGGCTGGTTTGTGTACACCTCTTCATCAATCACTTCGTTGGGGAAAGTTGTCTTTTAATCCCTCTAATGTATTTTCCATCCCATATGCACTAAAATTTCTAGAATAGATATGATTGAAGAATACCTTTTTACTGGAGAAAATATCTCCTTGTAATTTATTCCCTCCACCTGAGAGAACCCATTGGCAAAAAATATGGCCTTATGTTTCTCGACACTCCCATATGCTACTTGTTTCATCTTGTAGATCCACCTGTATCCTACAACTAACTTATCCTTCGCTCTTAGGACAACTTCCCATGCATTATTTTTGATAATGGAGTCATACTCCTCTACCATGACGTCAACCTATATTTTTTGTTGTGTTATCATTCTATAATTTTAATATTGGTCAGAATAAATATATAGGACGACATCAAACCGCTTTTAAAAGCTAGTATCTAGCCCTACCAGCTTCAGAGAGGACTCTCTCTGTATTATTTAGCTTTGTTACTTTAATATATATTAAGCTAGTTATGATGATGGTTGAATGGTTTGTTTTTTTGTTTGATTGGTTTATTTATTGGTTGGTCAGATAAGTGATATTTTTAAGTTAATTATTTTCCATTGGGCTATGGATTCAAAATAAAGATAAGTTTTTCATCAAATTTTCAAAGAGTAATCACAGGGAAAGCTAGTTACAGTTACTTGATTTTTAATTATAAATGAACCATGAAATGACGCATGAGTGATTTCAATAGTGATTGAAATTATTTCATACAAAAATTTCTCAATCAAACTTCAAAAGAAAACATAAATATTGCAAACACATCCAGAAATAAGGTGTTCCAATAACAAATCTTACTTCTTCATTTTCCGTTTTACAATTAGATTTAAAAATAGTAAGGAAACACAATGGACACAAATATTACAAAAGGAAAGACATCACCAGTAACATATAGTACAAGTATCCTATGAATGGTATTCTTTATTGATGTATCAGTAGCTCAAAAGGTACACAACTCAAAAGAGAAAATCACAAAACTTAGAGTCCAACCCTGATACTTTGAATGCATAAAGTATTTAAACTAAATCTATGAGGGATGCTGTATCAAAATAGGAAATCTCCTTATTAATTACAACATAACTCTATTAAACAAAACTTGCTCCAAAAAGGTGGAGTCATTTGAGAAATTGTGCACATCTAGCACTTTTGTCTGGGAAACTGTTGTTGCATGTTCTAACCGTTTCTTTGCACGATTTGACTGTTACTGTGCTGGCCTATTTTGATGGTTGTAGTTGCATTTTTCTCTTGATTTCTTCACTTATTCTGGGCTTAGTTGTGCCATTCAGAATACTCATTGCAGTATGTAGAAATAGCTCAACAAACAATTTATAGTTGATCAAATTCTCTTGCTCCTTCATCAGTAAGGTTGTCCAAAAAATGACAGACTGTGGATGTCCATCTTCATCCATTGTCTTCATTTCAAACTGAAATTTTTCTTCTTAAAAATATAAGAACATATAGATAATGACAAAAGTGTATTTAAATACTCCTTTAGTATGAAATTTTGTAAACTAGTTATGGATGTTATAAACCAAGAATTGGCTAAAATCAAACATGACCGAGGGTTTAGAGTCTCTAGACAATATAGTCAAAAATCCTATAATTGCCTCATATATCCATTGATCTGAGTAGTACCCTAGAAGGTATGAAAGAACTGCGGCTATTTTCTTGGTTCTCTTGAGAAATAAAGATGAGGGATATGGGGGATTTTTCTTAGGCAAAGGAGTATTTTTAGTGAGGAATAGCTCAAGGGTTGAGGCTCTCTTATCAAAATCAATTTTCTAGTACAGGGAAATGAGGGCTTCTTGGGAGAATGGGGTAGTATTTTCGGTTGAAGTTCCCTACATCATTTTGATGATGGATTTGGTTGTAATTGTAAATAGAAATTCACATGTTGGAGAAATTACAGCTCTCTGGTTATGAATGTAGCATGCACAACAACGTCTAATGAATTCAACAACACTGTGGGTTTTAGGGAAGATATAGTAGGGTAGGTTTGTGTCCCACAAGCAGAGATCATCCACACCATCTATGAGCTTGTCCTTTAACCATCAATAAATTTCAAATAGGTCAAACTCACAGAGCGTTTCATGAATCTTGAAATATTTGTCAGCTAAGCTAACACGATGGAGGTCAATCGATGGGTGAATCATTTGATTAAAGGGGGGTTCATGACATTTTTCTTGGGCGGCATGGTTGATTTTGGTCGCAGACTGATAGAATTAGTTGTATTTGTAGGTTAGCGGGGCACAAAAGTGGAATTGGATTGAAGAGAACCTAGAGAAAAACGAGAATTTGATATGGTCGACCTGAAAAAAATAAAAATAAATAAATAAAAATAAAAATAAAAATAAAAAATAAAATAAATAAATAAAAATAAATAAAATAAATAAATAAATAAATATGTAGTAGAGATAAATTAGTAAAGTTGGAAACCAAGCGGGATGATTGGGTTTTATAATTTCTCTAGTTTTCTCTTTTTTCATGGTGTAGGTCTGTTGATTAACGATTAAACCCATTAATTAACTAAAAAAATTATTTTGGGCTAGAGAGGAGCTGATTCAATGTGTAATGGCTGGATGATGTGGTGGGAGGTGATAGGAGGAGTAACGGTCACAGTGAGGATGGCGGTTTATGGTATTGAAGAATCAACTTTTCAAAGGGGGTGAAGCATGGTAGGTGGGTTTGATGTTGGGGGGGGTGGGGTGCGAAAGCATGATCGCTTGCCACGTACCCAATACCACTGACTTCGGACGCCCCCCCCCCCCCCCCCCCTCCAAAGTTCAAATGGTGTGGGGGGGCCGAAAGTTGATTGTGACCGTTCGATTAGATGATGGGTAAGGTGTTGGGAGTATAGAGTTGATGTGACGGATGAATGGTGGAGCTGGGGAAAAATGAAATGTGCGGAAAGGAATGTATAGATAGTGAAAAACTTAGGAAAATAGGGAATTATAAAGGTATAATTCTCGAATATCTCCATATAAATAATACTTTTGAACCTAGGATATGTATCCTTTTAAGTTTTTCAACACATAAAATGTCTCCCTTCTGTAACTTAGGATATAGTATTTCATGTTTTTCCCAAATTTTTTCATGTTTTCTCTCAAAATAACCTTCTCTTCCTCTACCTGCCTTTCTTTTTAACCTAACATTTTTTCTTCTTTTCTATTGCAGGGTAAATTTGCACTAGCAGACCCAGATTGTATTTTTTTTTACTGAAAATCTATCCTATCCTAGTCCTTATTTCTCCAATTGATTCAATTACACTATTGAATCAATTTCATTTATACCTATATATTGACTTACCAAGATTAAACTATTTGGTAATTCTTTATTCTCTAACCTATTTGAAAAAATTCAAACTTATTCAATCATTCTTAAACTATATGAATTGAACAAACTAACCTATTAATAGTGGCATTTTGACTTTCAACACTTTCAATATTATTCTTTTGTGGGGTTTTTTTTTTTCTTTATTTTTTGACATACCCTCTTTTTATTCTTTCATTTTTTTTGGAAATCATTTGAATATTGAAAATCATGTACAATATGAAATTGAAACTATAAAATACTCAATCACCTTGAGATCCTATAATTTATAGACTCTAACATGTTGCACTGCTTCCTCGAATGAGTATGGCTAAGTCTCCACACTCTTGCTCATAATATCCATGTATCCAATGTATCGATCTAGGGACCTTATCTGTTTGTGTTGTGATGTGGGTTCTCTCACATTCTCTCTAGCATCATGCATCAACCTATCTGCCTCTCTGGTTAGCTTCCTTCCATCTCTCGATGTCTCTGAATGAGTCTCTTCTTCCACTCTCTGCTCCTCTTCTTATGGTTGCTCCACATATTGAGGCTCTTATTTTGGAGCTAAAATTTCCTCATCTGCATGCATCTAAATCTCCCTCTCAAGGGAAACTCACATGGCTTTCCCTTGCTTGAATTTCAGGTCTCTACAGACCACTTTCATCCTGTGAGATGGTGGGTGCACATGATAGTTGTGAGGTGTATCAGTCTACCCCAAAAGTATGCCCAATATACTTGTTGCTTCTATCTTTTTTCATGCATCCTTGGTAACATGACAGTAAAATAATGAACCAAAAATTATAAAGAGCACCACATCTAGATTCTTACTGGAAAAGGCTTCCACTGGTGTACTCATCCTGAGGATTCAATAAGGACTCTTGTTCTGCACATACACAGTTGTTTTGCATGCTTCTGCCCACAAGTGCAACAATAGGCCCTAATCCTGTAACATTTCTCTTGTAGCTCCCAGAATGATTCTATTATATATTTCTGCAAGCCCATTCTGTTGTGGGTTATGAGGTGTTATAAACTCTCGTAAAATGCCTTCTGATGCACATAATTTCTTGAATTCATTCAACACATATTATCCACCATTTTCGCTCTTGATATCCTTCAATTTCCTTCTTGTGTATTCTTCAACAAGTTCTTTGAGCTCACAAAATTGTGATAACGTCTGGTCTTTCTTCTACATGAAGAATATCCAACGCTTGCGTGAAAAATAATCTTCAAAAATCACATAATACTCGTGCTTGGCCATGGAGGATATCTAGAATGGTACAAACACATTTGAGTAAAATATTTCAAGCATCGCTTGCGCTTGATTGTCCTTATCATGAAAGGTGGACTTGGTGTACTTCCCCAATGTACACCCTTTTCATGTATCACACTTCTCAAGTGCACCCTTGGGAAGTCTTGTAGAAATTTGTTGCATGATCTTCAAAGCTCCATGGTGTATATGGCCCAATATTCTGTACCATAACTCACCGATGTCTTGGATCTACACCTTCTCTAATTTCATGCTCAAGGTAGCACAATCTTCTACATCCAATTTTTAGATGTTCTTTACTCGAACCTTGATCTTCTTCACCCATCCTATGGATATGTGACGAAGGAACTCCTTTCCTTTGCTAAATATCACATCGTATCCATGGTCTTACAACATATAAAATGAAACTAAGTTCTTGTTCAAAACAAGAACATACATGAAATCTTTCAATGTGAGGGGAGAACTAGACTCCCTATGAAAGGTAACAGTATTGATGTCAGTCACGCTATACCTCCCATCTCGATGAGAATTTGAAGGTCCTTCTCCTCTATCGTTGAGGAACTCCTTTTTGTCGGTCATATGGAATGAGGCTCCACTATCCAGGTACCACACACTACCCATCACTGATGACACGATGTATGTGATGAGGGCTTATTGACAACCTTCTTATGTGGACACTTTGTGGCATAGTGTCCCAGCTTAGGAAAATGAAAACACTTAATCTTTGACAAGTCCCTCTTCTTTCCTTCTTGACTAGAATATAATTTTTAATGGGATGAATTCCCTTTCCCTTTATTTTCCTTTCTAGCCAAGCCACAATTATCCTCATCATGATGCTTTGATGAGGATCCATATTTGGTGTTCTGTCGAATCTCTTCTTGCACCAAGTTAGATAAAAAACTCTCCCACTCTGGTATATTCTCCCTCCCATTTACCAAATCTTGGTAGCTTTTCCAGCTCTTGGGAATTCCTATAAGTGATAGGCTAACCAAATCATCTTTGAAAACTGTAACACCAACACTTTCAAGCTCATCTTGACATTGGGTAATCTTGGTCAAGTACTTTGTTTCCACCCTTGTCCATATTTATTTTCCCGATCTTTTCCTTTCGTGCTAGCTTCCTTTCATCACTATTTTTCTAAAAAAAAAATTGTTAAGGCCTTCCACATTTCATATGGAGTTTCCTTTACATGTAGGTTTGAGACACTATGATCTTGAACTTCTTCTAGTATAATTATTCTGGCATTTTCTATACACTTCTTCCACTCCTATAGATCTTGTGCATCAGCTAAAGTTGGTTTTAGGATGTCCTTGTCAATGAAATCCTTCAATCCATTTTACTCTAAGATTTCTTCCATGTGATCTCTCTAGGAAATGTAATTCAAGCTAACCTCAATGGCATACTCGAGCCTCAGACCATAGAATGCCATCCTGATCCTGCTACTAGCTATGAAGAAGATATATGCAGAACTTGTACCTCCTACAGGTACAAACTCATATTATTCTCTTCTATAGTGATTTCTACTCTGATACCATGTAGATTTAAATTGATAAATGTAATATGTTAAAACAATATACTTGAATCTACTCTACCAATTGCGGAAACCAATTACAATCGCGAAATTAAAAAAAAATAAAAAAAATATTTTCAATAACACATTACACAAATATTTCATGTGGAAATCCTCAGCTAAAAACCTCACTTTTTGTACATAGCATAAGTCAGAAAATATGACAATATTACGATTATTTTCTCAAATTAGAGAAACCTCTGCACTATCACTATCGATTTTACTGCTTCCTAGATAAGCATTGGTCAATACTTAACCATTTTTCTTCCCTCTAGGATCCCTATTTCCTTGTGCTATTTCCTTGGGTAACTATCCCCTATTGATTATGGAAATTCCAAATATGAATTGAGCAAGACATCCAGTACCTTTCTCTGAATCCATACACCACTTGTACAATTGGATGACTATACAACTGATAGTACACTGCCTTTGAACTCCAATCTCAACTAAGTGTTTCTCAAAAATGACATGCATGAGTTATTTATGACTGATTCATTAGTTATCTAATTTATCACTAGATATGGTTCAAGTCCAAGTTCCACCCTTGGACCTCTCACTAGTTCCTCCATCACTTAGAACTAGTTAAACTGATTTTAACTCTGATAAACTGAGTTAAATAATTACAACTCAAAATAAATTCAACCAAGGCTTCTATTTTGTAGGAGACACTCTTCATGACTCAAGTTAGACCCTCAAATCGAATTAACTGAGCCAACTAAGTCATACTAACTTATTTAACTCTCACAAGTTGTCTTGTGATGTGGAATTACAATGTTGGGGCCCTTGTTTTTGTTTAGTTTTGAAATCTTGGCTAAGACATTTTGAATTTTGACCCTTTTTGAGTTGCGGAATAAATACACATGGCAACCGCGACTGCGCCGCAACTACCAGGAGTTGCGGAGCTACCAAGGTGGCGCGAAAGCATACGATAGCTGGAGATAGAACAGGGACAAGTGCAGATGAAGGAAACACAGCAGAAGACAGGAAGTGGAACACGCAGATAACAGGAGAGAAGCCAGGAGAAGCCGAAGTAAAGCCACAGAGGAACTGATAGTCGCAATAACGGGTGAATAAATAACAGTCACCCGGCCGAAAAGAGAAGAGAGTTGAATAGGTGCTGAAGAGGTTGTGAGGCTAGAGACAGGGAAAGACGCGCAGAGCAGCTGCGGAGGAATCAGGCATCTTCCTCATATGGTTTCTTATCTTCTCTATTCTACCTTTCTGTTCCGAAATTCATCTGTATCAGATTTGTGAGCTATCAGTGAGGATGCCATGTAATCATGTGTTTTTCCAAGAGATTAATACAATGGAAGGTTGCTGTCTCAATAAGATGTTCATGGGATTGTAATGTGTTTATGCTGGTTTAAAATTTTATTTGTGAATGTCTGAATGCTTATTAAGTGATCTTGCATATAGCTCTGTATATGTAATGGATGCACTGTCCTTCTTTAGTTGCGGGTTTGTTCCTTGCCACTGATCTCATCCCCTTCTGCATGTGGTTGCGGCATGCCTCGGGTGAGACGCACTGCTCTCCGGAGCAGGGTGAAAATGTCGGTGTGTTTCTAGACTACACCGGACCCCTTTGTTGGCCACAACTCTTGAACCTGGGTCTTGTCCGCGAGACCTGACTTCTCGCCAACAAATGGTTCTGTTTCCAGGACCTGCATGTTCTGAAGGGATCTAGATCATGGTATCGAGGATCTTTGAAGGAGCGATACGGCGATGGTGGGATGATCATCTTGACCAGTTCATTGCTCAGCAAGCAGAGCTGACCAAGAAAAAGGAGGCGGCGATCAAGGAGCTTGTTCTCTTCTCTGAGTCAGCCAGCGATACGTACGAAATTTTCTGGGGAAGGTTCCCTACGGAACTTTACAATTGGTTGCGGAGGTTACGAGCGACGCTGCCCCAAGAAGGCTTGCAAAAGATAAACCACAGGTGGACGCACGAAGACCTGGTGGCACTGCATCGGGTAGATACTGAACTAACCCGCGCAGTGGAGTTTTGGGTAAGGACCACGTTGGAAGGATACGCTGTGGAGTTTGCTGTTGAGTGCTACCAATCCTTCTCGAAGGCCGAGGCTGTTTTCCACTCAGGGTTGAGAGGGAAGCTGTTGAAGGAGATTCTGCTGTGGATCAAAGCCCTGATGGTGGACGAAGGGTTGATTGAATTCCAAAAAACGGGTATGGAAGCGTAAACCACCCATACTGGGGGAAGGGTTGAGGGGACCGATGCTATGTAGACTGTGAGAGTGGGGAGTGGGGAATGGATGCTGAGGCCACATGCAAGTTGCGGGAGCTACATGCACATCGGCGGGCACAGATCGCCGATAGGTGGCGAAGAAGGGTAATGAGAGATTTGAAGAGAAGAGAGATCGAGAGGAAAAATCAGAAGGAGGCACCTCAGAGGACAAGAGTTATGGGTTTGGATTCCCAGAAAGAAGATGGGACAACAGTGGAAGTGCAGTGGGTGCATGGGAGCCCAGCGACGCGAGAAAGAGAAGTAACGACTAGCGAAGATAATAGAAAGACCTAGCCCGAAGAGAGCTCCGATGATGAATGGCACGGCATGATGCAGCGAATGTTTCAAGATCATACGGCACCCACCCCTCTAGGCAGCCCTACTTCTCACCTTCTGCATGGCCAGTATCCCGACCTTCCCCTGGTACTGTATCAACCTTTAAGTAATATTTTTATTCAGTTACAAGCATTGAGTCGGTCATACAATAGTGCATCAGTGTCAGTAACGTCCGGTAACAGCAGCGTTACTAGTAGTGGTATTTTTCCTAGTGGAACCGTTGCGCAACCAGGACTGGGAGGCTTTATCCTGGTCAATCCTCTACAAGTACACATAGCTGGATCCTTCACCCGGTATCCAGAGTTCTCTGGCAGGGGCAATGATGATGTAGAGCAGCACTGGTATCTCTGCGAAGCCATCTGGAGGGCTCGCCAGACGCCAGATGCTGGGAAGTTAATATAATTCCAAACCATGCTCAGAGAGAGGGCTCTGCGATGGTTTATCAAGTGGTCCGAGGCTCATCCTAACCCCGTCATTGCAGACGTGAAGCGGGATTTTGTCCGCGAATTCAAGCTTCGCCAGACAGACCAGCAGGGCCTGTCAGAGCTGTGGGAAATTAAGCATAAGGAAGGTGAGACCGCATGGGAGTTGATGCGGCGGTTCAAGGACGCGATCGGGAAACTCAGCTACCCGATCGATCCAAACCACCAGAGGGACTGGTTCATCAAGGCTCTGCTCCCCTTGACACGAACCCCTCTCACTCAGTAGAAGATTGATAATCTGCAGGATGCTTTGGAGCAGGCCATGAAGATTGAAGCCATGGCGGGCTACCCCTAGGAATATCAGGGGGGGCGGCCCCGCAAGATCCTTCTTTGATAGGGTTGCAACACCAGATCGCCAGCTTGACCGAAAAGCTCAAGGAACTTCAACCAGTAAGACCAGCGTGACCGAATGTTTGGTGTACTCACTGCCTGGTCGAGGGCCACGTCGCAACAGAGTGTCCTCGGTTGCGTGGCGCAGGAGCAGGATCCTCGGTCGCAGCAATCCAAGGAGGTCCACCACCAGGGGGTGGCGCGGCGATGAACCCGTAGGGAGTCTACCAAATGCAACAGACTTATGCGGGGTTCCCACCGCAACCGGGGTCCTCTACCACAGAGTACTGCGAGATTTTCCAGACGATGGGGCATCCTCCTCGGATGTGCCCGATATTACAGAAGTATTCCATGGTCTCGAATAATGTATACTGCGAATTTTGTGTGTCAACGACTCACAACACTGAGCAGTGCAGGGCGCTTGACGCACTTGCGGATCGACTGGATCGTCCCTCGTACCGGGTGAATGAGGCTCCAAGGGGAAGAGGGGGCGGAGGCATGCGGGGAGGCCGCACAGGCGGACGCGGTCCAGTAAAATGCTACAATTGTGACCAGGAGGGTCATGTGGCTCGAGAATGTCCCCTTCCGCGACGACCCTGGTGTTCCCAGTGCTGGGTCAACGCCCATGCTACAAAAGTCTGTCCGGAGCTCATCAAGAAGTGGGAAGAACGGGCGAGGCAGAGGGGAGCGAATCTGATAAATTCAGAGCCACGAGGGGCTGCAACCCCCGACATGCAAAACGTCGCAATCGTAACGAGGGGCGGAAAGAAGACTGGAGAGGATGCCCACGGGAAGGAGCCAGCTCGAGTGGTTCGGCCGGCATCCCCGAAGAAGTTGATCGGGCCCGAAGTCCATAAGAAGTACTTCTAGGAGGCAGTTGAGGCATTCGCCCAGCTGCGGAACGAGGGAGGCTTGGAGGAGCCCATGCTGCCGGAATCTGGTGCGCAGAATGTCGCAGGTACTGCGGTCAGGGATTGGCTCCAGCTATTCCTCAGGATTGTTGATAACGCTCCGCTGCGGCAGCAGCTCAAGCATGCTTTGGAAGGAGCACTGCAGGGGCGCACAGAACTTAGAGACCCGGTGGACGCCGGCCCTCAATACGTGCAACGTGTCAAGCGGAACAAGCAACGAACAGGTAAAGAATTCTAGCTTAACACGCAGGTCGCAAGGTTCCAAATCGGCGACACCATGTTGGACTTGGGGTCCGATGTCAACATACTGCCACGAAAGACATGGGAGGCTCTTGGAAGGCCACGGCTAGCCTACTCACCAATCCAACTCAGGATGGCGAACCAGTACTGCATTTTGCCAATCGGCTGGCTCGAGGGAGTCGAGGTCGACGTAGCGGGGGTGAAGACATACACCGATTTTGAGGTTATTGATATCATGGGCGACAAGGATCCTTATCCAGCCTTACTCGGCATTGATTGGGCTTTTGAGAATTACGCGATCATCGACCTTAAGAAGGAGCTGATGATCTTTGAGGATGGGGAGGTACGAGTCACCCAGCCTCTCGACCCGTATCAAGGCCCGCGATATATGAAAACAGTGGAAAATCGTGAGGATGCTCAGATGATGGACCATCTCTATCAGATGACTGCAGGAAAGCGGGACGATTATATTAACCCGACCGCGATCGGCTCCGTCAGTTGGCGGAGTGTGCAGAGCTCGGAGCTCAGATCCGAACTCGCTTGGGAAGACTGGCAGCAAGGGGGGTATGAGACCACCACACGGAGATGTGCCTCCATTGCTCAAGTCTGGTGGGTAGGGACTGAGATCTGCGGATAACCCACATTGTCGAACATGCAAGCGGTCAATACTTTTATTGCCAAGGTGGAAGACCGGGTCCCAGCTGAAAGCCGGATACCACTTTTGGATGTGGCCTTGCAGTCAACATCGGCACGGTGGTGGAAAAATCACCGCAACATTCTGTTGCGATGGGAGTGCGTGGCGGATGCTCTGCAGGCACGCTTTAAAGAGGATGAAGGACCCTCCAGTACACTTAAGTATCATTGAACTTCAGACCCACGACACCATTTGCGGGCCTGCGAAGAACAGTGGTGGAGCACACGGTACCCTGAGGAGCTGTGGGTCCACAGGTTTATCCACTCCCTAGGCACCATTCCCCAGGCCTGGTACCTGGAGGAAGAAAGGAAACGGGAAACCCGCTCTTGGCAGACAGTTGCAGACAAGTTCGTTTGGTGCTTCTCGTTCGAAGGGGAGACAGCGCAGGAGTCTCAGGCCCTACAGGCAATCAAGGAGGTCTTGTTTTTCCGCCAGCCCGAGCCCGACGAGGGCCCGGCTGTGTTACGACCTGAGGTCAGGCGCGAGTTGGTTTGTCACCGGATTGATGGTGATCCGAAGGACGATAGTTTGGAGGACCTCAGGCACCTCTATTTTGACGAAAAGGAAGGCGAGCGGAGCATCAGTGAAGAGCGGACGACTGAAGGAGTCCATTTACAGCTGCTAAAGACAAAAAAACTGAACATTGGAACGGACGAGAAACCTAAGCTCGCAACGGTGGGAGATTACTGGGACGAGGAGACAACAAAAGAAATTTTCAGCCTCCTCGGGGAATACGAAGATTTGTTTCCGTCCTCAGTCGCAGACTTGAAGGGGATCAAGGGGGATCTGGGCGAAATGCGCATCGCACTGAAACCGGGAGCAAGGCTGGTGAAGCACTGACCCTACCGGTTGAACCCACGTATCAAAGAGAAGGTCAAGATGGAGATTGACAAAATGCGGGCTGCAGGTCTCATTTTTCCAGTAGAAGAAGCCGAATGGGTGAGTCACATTTTCATCCAGAACAAGAAGGACAAAGCGGAGATCCGGGTCTGTGTCGACTACCGGAGCCTGAATAATGCTTGCATCCACGATCCGTTTCCCACTCCTTTTAGTGATGAAGTTCTAGATCATGTCGCGGGGAACGAAGCTTATTCCTTCACTGATGGGTTCTCGGGCTACCATCAGGTGCGCATCGCCGAAGAAGACAAAGCAAAGACGACATTCACCACTGAGTGGGGATCATTCGCATACCACGTTATGCCGTTTGGTCTGAAGAACGCACCGGCTGTGTTTTCCCGGATTGTCATTGCTGCTTTCTGGGAGTACATTCACAAGTTCCTGGAAGTCTATATGGACGACTGGACTGTTTACAGCCTGCTGAAGAAACACGCCTCCCTGTTGCGTGTTATGTTCGACCGGTGTCACCAGCTGCAGATTTCCTTGAACTTGAAGAAATGTATTTTTGCAGTACCATTCGGCACACTCTTGGGCCACGTGGTGTGCAAGCAAGGGGTCTGCGTTGATCCTGCCAAGGTCGCGGTCATCGTCCACATGGAGGCCCCCGAGACCGTGAAGCAGTTGCGGGCATTGCTCGGGCACACAGGATATTACAGGCGGTTTATTCGCAACTACGCAAGGATTACAGCCCCTCTGGAGAAACTGTTGCGGAAGTCAGAAGCGTTTGAGTGGACGGCGGAGTGCAGGAGGGCACTTGACACATTGAAGGAGAAGTTGGCGATGGCACCCATACTTGTTCATCCCGACTGGGATAAGCAGTTCCATGTCCATATTGATGCGTCCGGAATTGCACTTGGAGCTGTATTGGCGCAACCCGGGGAAACGACAGTTGATCACCCCGTGTACTTCGCTAGCCATCGGTTATCGAATGTGGAGAAGAATTATACCACGACCGAGCGCGAGGTGGTGGCGATGGTGTATTCCCTCCAGAAGTTCCGCCACTATCTTCTGGGCGGCAAATTTACATTCTTCACGGACCATTCTGCATTGAAATATCTGGTGAATAAGCCTGTGTTGGAAGGAAGAATCTGTCGTTGGCTACTACTTTTCCAGGAATTTACGTTTGAGGTGATCGTCAAGCCTGGCAGGTTGAATGTTGGTCCCGATCATTTATCCAGGTTGGAGACGGGAGAGAATGAAGGCTCGTTGGACGATCAGCTACCAGATGCTGACCTCTTCCGAGTTGAAGCAGTACCAGATTACCTGGCTGACATTGCCACTTACCTGACCATGGGACAGTGCCCTCAGGATTACACCCCGCTTCAGAAACGCCACCTGGTTGTCCGGGCGGCCGACTACCAATTGATCGCGGGGCAGCTGTACAAACTGGGCCTCGATGAGGTGTTGCGCAGGTGTGTTCTCGACCATGAACGGGAAGCAGTGATGTGGGAATGTCACAGTGGTGTTGCGGGAGGGCATGTGGGTGCGAAACCCACCGCAAGGAAGGTACTTCAAGCTGGCCTATGGTGGCCGATGGTACATGCTGACTGTAAGGCCTATGTGAAGCGTTGTGATGTTTGCCAGCGGACGGGAAGGCCTTCGCACAGGGACGAGCTCCCGCTACACCCAGTGCATGTGTTGCGGCCGTTTGAAAAGTGGGTTGTGGATTTCGTAGGTCCCATTGCACCAATCGCTCGACATTCCAAGGCCCGATACATCATTACCGCCACGGATTACCTCACACGGTGGGCTGAGGCAGCAGCGGTACGCGACTGCTCAGCAGAGACCGCTGCCTGGTTCATTTTTGAACACATCATCAGCCGCTTTGGCTGCCCACGGAGCTTGACCAACGATCAGGGTACGCATTTCATCAATGCCACGGTCAAGTCACTACTGGACACATTTATGATTCAGCATCATAAAAGCAGCCAATACCACCCACATGCCAATGGTACTGTGGAAGCTTTCAACAAGATTCTTGAGAAGGGCTTGACTAAAATTTGCAATGCTCAGCGCGACGATTGGGACGAGCGCCTCCCAGCGGCATTATGGGCCTACCGGACCACAGTGAAACGTTTGACCAAGTAGACACCATTCCAGTTGGTGTATGGCTGGGAAGCTGTGATTCCCGCCGAATTCACTGTACCCAGTCTTTTGATCGCAACGTCCCTCCAATTCTCAGAAGAGGAGTCACTTTGGGAACGCCTCCAGGAGCTATAGGAGCTGGATGAGGCCCGATTCCTTGCGGAATTCCACCAGAAGGTTCAGAAGGCCAGGCAGAAAGCGTGGCACGACCGCCACATCAAAACCAAAGCCTTCCAAGTTGGCGTAAAGTTCTCTTATATGACAGCCGGTTCCAGAAGTTTCCAGGCAAGCTCCAGATGCACTGGTTGGGACTGTACTTTGTCATCAAGATCCGCGACTCAGGAGCCGTTTGGTTAGCACAGCTGGACGATACAGTTCTTCCTGGGTGGGTAAATGGCGCACGCCTGAAACCCTACCAGGAGTAGGTACCTTTCACTTTTCATCAATAACTCTCGCAACCGAGAGAACCCGTAGAGTAGCTTAGTCGAATAACTCTCCCGCAACCGGGATGAGAGTAGGGAGTCTTTTCCGTTCATAGGCAGTCTGTCAAATAATTGGTCAGTTGCGGGTACCTCACCGCAACCGACTATGGTCGGGGCAGACCAGTCCAGCGTGTCGCAGCGCCAGTCCAGCGTGTCCCCGCGCCAGTCCAGCGTGTCGTTCGCGTAGGATCCATCCCCGTGCCAGTGTCATTCCAGGTCATTTCCGTCAGTCCTTTTGTCAGTCTGTAGGATCGCTCAGATTTGCTTCATAAATTACCATAAGTAGACAGTAATTGTACCATAATCATTTGCCATCACCCGCAGTTCCCTCAGCCATCGTGTCCGCCCATATTCCCATGACACCGTCAGCAACTGTCAGATTACATACAGGCACGCGATTGATCGCACGATTGTCGCAGCCTCGAAGGATAGCAAGAATTAATTGCCGTTATGGAGTCTCATCAACTCCGCTCGTGCCAGCGGATGACATAATTTGCATGAAGATCAACAGCACGAGAATGACGGTCCAGTTCAATTTGGAAGCTGCAGCGACTCCAGAGCAATTATAGCCTTCAAGCGCACCGCACTCAGAAGGAAACTCCAGAAGAATCCTCCAAGTCTACCAGCGCCGCACCAAGATGCCGAGAGCTCTCATCTCCGTCCCCGAACCAGTGTTGGACAGCCGAATTCACCATGTAGAGTCGCTAGTGGGCAAGTATGACAATGCAGCATGTATGGACGCCAACCTGTCCGACCCAGCTGAATTCTCCCACCTCCATTGGCAGACCTACATGGAGCACCATTACACGCCAGGCAGCAGCTCCAACAGCCGGATGCGATCAGAATTCAGGGGCTTACAGCAGTTGTCCTTGATGAATTTGAGGACTCCTAGTTTTTGGCACCACGGGACCGGCCTTGCAATGCACCCGGTTCCCCCTCAGTTGGATACAGAACGGGTCCCTGTGGCTCAATGAGGAAATTCCAATTCATGCCGAACACATTCATCGACTTACAGGGCTATCTCAAAATGGTGCGGATGTCTCCGCTGCTGGCCAGACATCCTCCAAATGCGCCCGAAAGTCTGGTGACTCCAACCTGTACACCAAGTATGGCACTTGCCGAGGGGGCAAAGGTGCAAAAATTGATTTAATCAATAAGCCAGAAATATGGTTCGCTTTCTACCTTATCGCTAGCAAGACGATGCGGCACTACACGAAGGGAGAGTGCACTCTGGACACAATCTCCATTACAGAGCACTGCATCCAGGGCGCCAAGTTGAATTGGTGCTCGTTTGTGCTAAAAGAGCTCTTCGCGGCCTGCGAAGAGAACTACAAGCGTACAACCAGTTTCATTTACGGGTACTTGATCTTAGCCTTTGCCATGTGGAAATGGCACCTTCATCCTGTCCAGGTGCCGGCGGAGACGACCGTAAGCCAGCCTCTTGCGATGAAATACACCCCCTGGCAGGTGTCCACAGACCCCAGCACCAAACAGGTGAACGCGGAAGCGTTTCGGGCGTGGTATGGGATGATGACAGATGTGGTGACCAACCAGCAACGAGTGCCCAGGCACCTGTTGGATGAGTACAGTGAGCAAGTGTGGTTTGGGGTCAGCCACAGGCACACCTTCCTCCGGCCAACTTGCGTGTCGGACACTACCTTTCACATGGCGCCCCTCCGATTCCAGTTGAATGACGACACCTTTCACCGGGAGGTCTCTGCGTGGCCGGGGGTCGTCAAGCACGTCCGCGACGGGATCACCCGCTATAACTTTGACCGCACCGGACCTGCCCGAATCGCTGGTCCCTATCGTCGAGCACCTCAATGACCAGGTACGCTGACTTAACGTGGCAACCCAAGTTGCTTCAAGTGGTGCCCCTATATTTCCCTCCTTTGCTGAATTTCATATCGGTCAGTCTCGTGTTCCCTCCAATACCGCCCCCCTCATTTCTCCCATTCCCACTAACCTGTTCACCTCTGCCACCCCAATCATCACACCGATGGGCGAACTAGGCCCTGAACCCGATTCATCAGACCCACCTCCATCCAAGACGGCCCGCATTGCTGTCACAGATCCAGTGGTGGATCTTACTGATGATGATCCACCAGCCACTCCACCCACGGCGAATTTGATTCCAGAGGAACCTCTGATCGATCTGTCAGAGTTCCTCAACCTTCACCTCCCTCGCACTTCTTTCACTCCATCCACCGCTCCCTCCACTGGCTGACCACCTGCCACCTCCTGCAATCCATCCAATTCATCAGCCACTGTGTCAGATTCTCTCATCCGGGAATTTTTTGGAGGTGACCACGGGGTGGAAGTCACCTCCAGTACTGCAGCCGTGGTACCGCCGGTTGACCCCGTGGCCACGGCCCAGGATCCTCCTTCTACTATATCTACCAGGCTAATGAATGGTGGGGCTGATTCAGCTGCCCCTCCCCCAGAGCAGACCACGCAGCAAGACCGGCTGGAGTCCGAGATGGCCACTTCAGTGCAGCAGCAGACACCGGTCCATCCTCCAGAGACTTCAAGCTGACCAGTGGCCAGCAACCAACCTTCGTAGGAGCGGGTGCCGGAGTAGGGTGCACCCAGCACGACCAACGCAGAACCATGGAGCCCAGCACAGCTGTACCTACTCATTCAGCGGGCGGCCCTCAAGGCCGAGCAGATTCACACAGAGCTGTAGTAGCAGTGTACCGAGCAGCGTAATCAGATCACGGCGCTTACTGAACAGCGCAATCAGCTGATTAGGGAGAAGACCAACCTACAAGAGCAGGTCAACATTGCTACTCAGGCGCTCTCCAACTTATGGCCCGCTGCAAGGGCTCATTATGCCCCACTTCCTGCCACTATAGCAGAGGACAGTATAGCACTCTAGGCTCACCACCTCAGGAATGTTTTCCATGTTTTTTGCAGAGAGAACGAGGAACTCCAAGCGGCGTTAGCCGCACGGCCTACCCTTCCAGATCCACCGAGTTTCCATTCAGAACAGGTGACTGCCAAGCAGAATCAGGCAGTTAGTATGCAGGCAACTCTCCATTCCACTGCGGTCGCGGCTTCTGCCCTTCTGCGAAGTCTGCAGGAGTGCTCACTCGCTCTAACTGTCAAGACGCAGCCTATCGCTACCCAGCTACAACAAATTTCCCGTGACATTCAGGCGACCGCGGACCCAGCAAGTTTAGATCAGCTCTACGCCCAGGCGGACGAGCTTGAACTTCAACTACAACAGACTGAGGCCGACTCGGCTGCGGCCAAACACATCCTCCGGGAAATTCGTCCGCCCCTTCGCGCCAATGCTGACGCCATGCACCAGCTGGATGCCAAGGCCAAAGCCCAGCTTGCCACGCTGTTCAGGGATGCCCCGACGAACATAGACGAAGCAGCCACCACCCGGATCTCTCAAGAAGCCGACGAGCCAGGCAGAATGGCAGTTGTGCTGCAGTGATTTCACCAGTTTCAGATACAGTTCCGCCGGTCCTCGTGAGTTGGGCCTCTGTTTGAACAAACTACATGTGAGCACAGCAGTGAGTGCTGCACGTGGTGAAGGCAATGCTATAATGTAGAAAGGACGAGAGGCTGGGCTGCAATGGAAGTAGAAATCGTTATTTGTGATTGACTATGTGGACGGAAGTCAAGGAATTGTGGCCTAGGCCTCGTCAGTTCTTGTTTTGCTTGTTTTGAAATCTTGGCTAAGATACATTTTGAATTTTGACCTCTTTGAGTTACGGAATAAATACACAGTACCGCGGGAATGCGCCAACTACTAGAGTTTGAGTTACTTGCAGCAGGCTATGGGAAGCATGAAGATAATGGAGATAGAATATGTGTGACAAGTGAGTGAAGGAAACAACAGAGAAGACAGAAGGAACACTAAAGATAAGAAGAGAGAAGTTTACAGTTTGCTAAAGCCACAGAGGAACTGATAGTCGCAAGAACGGGTGAATAAATAACAGTCACCCGGCCGAAAAGAGAAGAGAGTTGAATAGGTGTTGAAGAGGTTGCGAGGCTAGAGACAGGGAAAGACACGCAGAGCAGCTGCGGAGGAATCAGGCATCTTCCTCATATGGTTTCTTATCTTCTCTATTCTACCTTTCTGTTCCGAAATTCATCTGTATCAGATTTGTGAGCTATCAGTGAGGATGCCATGTAATCATGTGTTTTGCCAAGAGATTAATACAATGGAAGGTTGTTGTCTCAATAAGATGTTCATGGGCTTGTAATGTGTTTATGCTGGTTTAAAATTTTATTTGTGAATTTCTGAATGCTTATTAAGTGATCTTGCATATAGCTCTGTATATGTAATGGATGCACTGTCCTTCTTTAGTTGCGGGTTTGTTCCTTGCCACTAATCTCATCCCCTTCTGCATGTGGTTGCGGCACGCCTCGGGTGAGACGCACTGCTCTCCGGAGCAGGGTGAAAATGCCAGCGTGTTCCTAGACTACACCGGACCCCTTTGTTGGCCACAACTCTTGAACCTGGGTCTTGTCCACGAGACCTGACTTCTCGCCAACAAAAATTTTATTCTAATTTAATTCAAATGAAATTTAAATTAGAATCTTTCTTGATGCCATTTTCAACATACGTGTTTGGGTGCATTCCAGATCTTAAGGGTATCTTGGACTTTTTTTGTATGTTAGTGGTGTTAGTGCATTTTTCTTGATGAGCATTAGATAGAATATGTTCCATGTGTTAACACAAAATTTCACCTGATAGGTTGCTAACCAGACAACTTCATGTAACTGTTTCAAACCAATCTTGTGACTAAAGCTTAGCCTCTTCAGTCTAAGATGGCTCTCTCAAAGGGTCAATGATATTTGATAAAGATAGATTTAGATGGCTAACTATACTTGGAAAACAAATTTCTTGTGATGTGTATAGGTTGAAAATAGTATCATTCTGCAAACATTAGGCTTATGGAGTCAACAATTTCAGTGATCCAGTAGTAATTTCACTTGACATGGAAGTTGAGGTAGGTAAGAGTTTTTAGCAGAAGTACACACACATGAAACAAGAAATCACACAGTCAATTCAACTATAAAGGAAGTCAGAGCATTACATGAATGAATTTTGAGTATTAAAGATGAAAACCACTGCAAATAGTACACATAAAATATATAGATAAGATAGGCACTAAAAAATCAATCATAATCTCAGGTTGTTCAAGAAATAAGTCTTTATATTATTGAAAACAATCAATTTACATAAAGCTACAGTATTGCCAAAAAACCTCCAACCCCTAACAAATTCGAATCTCTGCCCTTTAATAGACTTGTTACATCATGAGATGATCTACCTCTTGGCTAGATTCATCGAATTTACCCTACTGACACCTTGCATAACAATAAAATGTCTATTTTAATGACAAATTGACAGTTATCCTACTTGACAGTGCTTTTACTAATAGGACTCAAATTGTTCATTATTACATTAACAACCTTATCTCCTAAAAATAGTTACATCTTTGACAACTATGCCTTCACATGTTCGAATAGGGTGTTATGGAACTCATCACTACATGAAATCTTAATTGACCTCCTCTAAAACTGGAAACAAACCCTGTTTTTTAGGAAATTTGTCCTTATCTTCAACAAGGGGTTTGGTTGATGAGTTGGCTTCATCACGTGGTATTTAAGTCTTGGATGATTGCTGGCAAGGTCTCTTGAACCATAGAAAGTGTCCACCTATCCATAACTACACAAAAACCTACTCATATAGCTTCAAAATAGTACGCTCCGAAAGTATGGAAGTTTCACATCGTTACAAAAATGCCTTTTTCCATCAATATTTTTGGTTCTTTCCTCCTGCATGATGTTCATTATGCCTTAATACATCTTCCATACCATTTTAAGGCCTTTTTTTCTCCAACTCCTCATGGATTAGTTCAAGTTGTTCCTAGAGGTATTTAACCTGATCCTTTATCTTCCTGTTAGTAGATTTCAAATGCAAGTTCATTTTCCTGACATCTTTCATCTCCTTCCTCAATGGCATGGTCCATTTGATAAAATGTTGTGTATTATCTAGGGTCTTGGAAAATCTGTCAACCTGCTCTTCCCAAATACCCTTCATATTTTCAAACTCAACCTTCTGGAAATTGTTTTCTCTTTATTCTTTATTCATAACAACAATTTCATGGTTGGCCAATTTCAATTGTTCTTTAAGGAGTTCAAACTCTGTTTTTTCCATTACTTTCTCTTTTCCTTTATTTGATTGGCTGACTGTATCTTTATCTTCAGGTGATGAAATATAAATGATGTCTTGTGGTGGCTAGACTGTGCCAGTAGGTGGATGAACCTCTTTACTTCTCTCTAATAGATTTCTAGCATGCCTTGTCATGGGATTTCTTGCTTGGAACATAAAACCTGCATCTTCTCCTTCAAATTCTAGTTTCTTTGCAGATTTGGCTTTCTTTAGTTTTTGTCCACCTTCCTCTATATCCTTAGCTTGGACTATAGGAGTTTCTTCTGTGTCAATGGAATGTAATATGTCTTCTAGATTTCCTTTAGCTACTGCTTTGTCTTCTATAGCCACTATTTTGTCTTCTAAAGCCACTGTTTGACTCCTTGTCATCCTTTTGGTTCCTTGTTTACTCAAAAATTATTATTATTTTTGCAAGTTTGACCGCTTTTGATTTATTTTTTTGCAGGTGGGACATTGGGTGTATCAAAACTCTGCAATTTCTCTATTTCTATCATGACTGGTTCACTTGGTTCTGCCACCAATGGTTCACTTTTTTCTGCTACTATGGGTGATGGGATTCTCCTAGGTTTAGGATTTCTTGAAGGAGTAAGAGCATCCAACTCAAAACCACTAAAAAACAAAATGAAGACCAGTCTCTGCCTAGTCTTTGGAGCTCATCTAAAACCAACAGTTTCATTAAACCATGATGAAACAATGAAGTCTCACTCCCTTCATATTTTTCTTGGACCTTATCTACCATTTTTGATAAAATTCTATATAAATAGAAAGGCAGATCAAGAGATATCTTATGAGTAAAGTGTAAGAGTAGCTTGAAATGGTATGAGTAGACTTTATTATATCTTCCTTCACAAGTAAAATACTTTTGGATGATGAGCAACAATTTTGAGTAGTTATGCTTCATGCAGCGCCTTGGAATGGCATTAGTAAGGTCCATTTCACTGTTTTTAGGCTTCGTAAACTCTTTGCACTGCTCCATGTTAACCTTGAACCCTTTGAGCCACTTCTCTTGTCCCCTTGGAATCCCTGTTGCTGCTGCAATGACATTTGATGTATTTGAAATATTAAGCATCCTCACTTTGGTAGCTATTCCACTGAAGTTTAAAGAATATTCTTTGGAAACTTGTACATGGTAGCCTTGTAATATTTCACAAAACTGTAAGCAACCTGTCCTTCTGAAGACTTCTACAGTTGTTGGGTCTTCATTGATCAGATTCATATCTGCTGGTTCATATCTTAGACATTGTCCACCCTTATTTGTCCTTCTTTTTTATTTCATGGTTTCTTTAATTCCTTCTCAGCCTCGCTTGATAGTTTTCAACCTCGCTTTGATCAATGATCTTTGTAAACCTTTGAAAACACCAGCCATAGCTTTGGCTCAATGCAATAGCTCTCCAGAGCTTGATATCATGCAAAGAAGGAATCAATAATGAGAAATGACTAAATTGGGAAATATTTTGAATTTTGATGTCCACTCATAACAAAATGATGACTCATACATGCCTAAAATGATGATAATGACTTCAGACCTGACCATGTACCTTGATCTTATCCCTCAATGACTCGAATGGTATCTAACTTACCCTTTCCCAATGATATTCTAACACCTAATAGCTAATCTGATAAGACAGACAAGAAAACACATTTTTGTAGCATTTTTAGTGTAAATCTGGGTGTTTTCACTACAAAATTATCAGCGATTTTGTAGCGAAAAGTGACATTTCTCAGTGTATTTCACTACGAAACTATGGTTTCTTAGCTAAAACGACTATTTCGGTACAAAAATCTTGGGAATTGAAATTTTTCAAAAAAATTATGAGTGATGTGACATGAGAGGATTTTAAAGTAAGTGGGTTTGGACCTTAAGGCAAGCTTAAACAAGAAAAATTTAACATTTTCCTTGACCAAGTATATAAAAAATGAATCCTACAACCCTACCTTTGACACATGAACCTATATAACTTTGTCAAATGATGCTTCATTTTTTTTGGTGATAATAGTGGCTCCACTTGGGATGGTGTGCCATAGTGGTACACCAAAGAACTAGTAGTTCTAGTGCTGCTATCCATCTTCTTGAAAACAAAAAAATTTGAAACTTGCCAAGATTTTTCTTCAAACTCTAATGGCCTTCACCTCATGCTCAAGCTTGATTATCATCTTGTCATTATTAGTATAAAAACACATAAAATGGAATATACAATGGAATTAATGATCAACAGATTTAAGAAGAGTAGTGCTTCAAAAACCTGCCATTGACAGGCCCTCCAGCACATGGTTGTCCATCCATTTCCTGAAAAATGTAAGTGTTGTTCCCATGGAATGCAGCTACTCTGAATGGAAATTTCCAAATGTTCTCAAACTTACCATGCTTCCCCTTCTCTTCAATCCTAGCCTCCCATTTCAAAACCACATCTTGGATTTGAAATTTTTTTTCCTTGACCTTCTTGTCAAATGTCTTCTTGATTATGTTTTGAGATTGTTGATCACTGTTATATACTTCCTCCCTCTTCTCTTGCAAAGCTATCAATTGATTGATCCTTCTCTGAATTTAATTTAGCTCCTCCTCCAATCCTTGCAGCAACTTCATGACAGGCACTCCTAAGGATGTAGGAAAAATTGCTTCAGCTCCATATACCATCTCATAAGGTGAAGTTTCAATTGATATTTTTATGCATACTTTATCAACCCATAGAGCATACTTCAGCTTCAAATTCCATGACTTCTTATTTTCCTGCAACACCTTCTTAAGCATCCTTACAATGCTCTTGTTAGAAGATTTAGCAAGACCATTCCCTTGTGGATAATATGTGGTAGAATGCCCAAGTGAAATGTGATATTGATGAAAAAAACTAATCATCTTCTTAGATTTAAATTCTTGTTCATTATCATTGATGATCTTCATAGGGAAACCAAATCTAGACAATATATTAATTTCCAAAAATGAAATAATAACTGAATCATTTGCTTGCCTAGTGGGGATTTCTTCAATCCACTTGGTGAAATAGTCAGTTGCTATCAGAATCCAGTGATTCTAAACTAAAGATGATGGATGAATCTCACTAATAAAATCTAGCCCCCACTGCTGAAATGGCGCCTCAAAATAAATAGGCATCAAAGGTAAAGGTACAAGTTTCTTCTTACCATAAAAAATCTAGCATTCATAGCAGGCAACAATCTTTTTGTAGACATATTTAAACATTGTAGGCCAATAATACCCTACTCTGAGAATCTTGTTTGTTGTAGCCTTCCAATAATGATGACCTCCACAATATCCTATGTGAAACTCCTCAATCACGTTTTCATCCTCCTCTTCCAACAAACAATTCAACAAAATACCACTGGTATCCTTCCAATACAGATTTTTGTCATTGATGCAGTACCTAAAATACTTTAACTTCACAAATCTCACCTTAGACTTTGTCAACTCAGCAAGTGCTCTATGATGATGTAATACAAAAACAATTCCTTTGTACCAATCTGAAATGATGTAATTCTCTTCAATGGGGATCAGTTCTTCCTCTTCATCTAAATTTTCTGAAATTTCTGCAATTAAATTCATGTCAAGATAGTCAAAGTTTGACTGTGCCATCAGCTTTGCTAGGCCTTATCCTTTGACAAATTTTGTGGTCTTGATCTCTATATCATATTCTAGCAAGTTAGAAATCCATTTCCCCCTCTTACCATTAGGATTATCTTGAGTTATAATGTATTTCACAACAACATTAGGAACAATGGCTATAATATGAGAATGCAGAATGTAAATTCTGAAATCTTTGATGGCCTTAACCAAGGCATAAGATTGCTTCTCTAATATGTTTTACTTCAGCTCTAAGTTAGCTAATATCCTACTAAAAAATGAAATGGGCTTCTCAGTACCTTGTCCTTTCTACAAAAAAACTCCAGCAATTATATTTACTGATGCAAATGTAAAAACCAGAAATTGAGAAATTTGGGATAATCAACACTGGTGCTTGGGTGTGTGATTTTTTGATCTCCTCAAATGAGTGATTTGCTTCTAATGTCCACTTGATGTCAGCTCCTTTCTTCAACATCTTTTTTATATCCTTTACAATCTCAAAAAAATTAGGAATAAACTTCCTCACAAAATTTACCTTTCGAAGGAAAGATTGAATCTCCTTTCTTCTTCTAGGAAAATCTACTTTCTGAATTGCATTGACCTTGTCTGGATCAATATTAATCCCATATTTTGAAATAATATGTCCAAGTAACTTCCCTGAAATTAAATCAAATATGATTTTAGTGGGATTTAGAGAAATGCCAAACCTTCTACACTTCAGCAGAATATTTTCTAGGTGCTTCAA
Source organism: Pinus albicaulis (assembly GCA_034641835.2). NCBI lineage: Eukaryota > Viridiplantae > Streptophyta > Pinopsida > Pinales > Pinaceae > Pinus > Pinus albicaulis. The sequence continues at coordinate 286,733 of JAXQQM020092005.1, forward strand.
GTGATCTTCTTCCCTCCATGAGAAGATTGTTATGTCATCTAGATAGAAAACCACCATCTTGTCCTTCTCCTTAGCAAAATCAATGTCCATTGCTCTCTGAGAGGTATCTCTTGCATTCATCATACCAAAAGGCATCTTGGCATACATGAATGTGCCCCATGGTGTGGCAAAGGATGTTTTTTCCTGATCTTCTAGATGCACAAGTATCTGAATGTACCCTGAAAAACCATCAAGCATATACATCCTTTGGGAACCAACAATGTTCTGCAAAATTTGGTCCATATTTGGGAGAGGGTAGTTTTCCTTCATAGAGGCTTTATTCAAGTTTCTAAAGTCAATGCATATTCTGATTTATCCAGTCTTTTTTCTAACTAGAACCAAGTTTGCAAGCCACTTTGAGAATCTGATTCGAACAATAATTTTGGCATCAAAGAGTTTCTTGATTTCCTTCTTAATCAGAGGCATGAGAAGTGGATTAATCCTCCTCAACTTCTACTTGAAAGGTTTTTTATTTTCCTTAATGGGAATGGTATGTTGGATTATAGTAGGATCATACTTCTTCAAATCAACATAACTCCAAGCAAAAACATCTATGAACCTTTTCATCATCTCAATATATTTCTGTTTCATATCAACTAAAAGAAACTTTGAAAGCTTAATAATTTTTGGCATAGCTACTGTACCAAGGTTACAACTCTCTACCTCTTCATCATTAGCTTCTATCCTAGGAGACTTAAACACATCATTCTGATCAAAAATATTCTCAAGGGGTATGAGGCCTTTGGGTATAGAGTTATTCCTCAGCTGTAACACTTCAGAATTTCCCTTTGATTTAGCAAGCATGTTTTTTTGATCTACTTGTGTATTTTCAAACTCTTCTTTCTGCTCAATAATTTTTTTTACTTGTTGATCGTCTTCAAAGACTTGCCAATGGATAATGTTATCAGGGATAGCTATTCTATGGTGAACCTAAAGCTCATATTTTTTAGTGGAATGTATGGGAATGATGAAAAGACTTGCAGAAATAGCTAGGGAGTCAGCAACTGAGTTTTGATCCCTAGTCTTAACAATGAATGAATGTTTTTGGAAATTTTCCAACACGTCCATGACTAAATTTTTGTATGCCCTCATTCTCACATCCTTTGTTTGATAAACACCTTTAACTTGTTTAATAACTATTTTAGAATCTCCACAAACAAAAATATTTTGAGCACCCATTATTTTCAAAACTTCTAAGCCAAAAATCAAATATTCATACCCAACCATGTTACTTGTGCAATCAAAATTCAGTTTGTAAGAAAAGAACTTACTTTCATTATCTAGTCTTGTGATCCAAATTCCTGCTCCTTCCCCCTCTATTCCTACTAATCCATCAAAGTGCAACAACCACCAACTCTCCGCCTTCTCCTCACTGATTTGCTGACTTTTTTCTTGCTGATTTTCTATCTGCTAAATTACAGTTTGTTGATTTTCTGCCTTCTTTTCATCCTCTGCTTCATCAATCAACTCATTGAAAAGAATAGATGATCCAAGTTCAGTATCAAGAGCATAAATTGGAAATTTCTGAGGTTTATCCTTACTACTCACCATGTAATCCATTCTTGTTTCTCTATAAAGTCTCCTTTGCTCACCAAAAGCAGGAGTGGTGGCATAAGTTAGGTCCATCTGCATTGTACCTTTGATTTTTGCTACCCATGACCTTGATAATAGCATGCCAAACTTTGGTGGAATGTCTGCTACCAAAATGTCCATGACCACTGTCTTGGCAGGGACTTTTTTAAGACCAACAATAACATATTTAATTAAACCAATGCACTGAACTCTTTTTGAATCAAAGGAAAACAAATCATTATATGGTCTAGTAATTTCTAACCCTGTCCTCTCCATGATTACTTTAGGCATAAGATTGTGAGAGGCTCCTGAATCCAACATGGCATTATGCAATGTCATGTCATGAATGCTAATGCTAACATAAAAAGGAGGTACCTCCTCATTTTTCTCATCTTCTAATCTTGGACCCAAGTATATGGTTGGATGATCTTCTTGAATATTTAGGATATCAGTAGCTCCTGGTTTTGAATTCAGCATTTTCACAATCCTACTTTTGTATTCATTCACCTTAAGAATTTCTCCAAATGGTACTGGAATTTTGATCTTAGATATCTCATTATCCAAACTGAAAATAGAAGCATATTTTTCAATCTCTTTGACAAGAGGAGGAGGTGTTGTTTCTTTCCTAACCTCAGCAGCCTTGGGGGCTTCTCTCTCGGGCTGTGTTTTATTTTCAGTAATTGGCACATTTCTGTTTTTGAGGTTGTATTGTTTCTTCATATCAAAGATTTCATTTTGATACCCTTTAAAATAATCAAATGGTTCCTCACCCTTATTCACTTCATGGTCTAACTCATCATGTTCCTCCTTAGTTAAAAACATCCCTAACATGTTCTCATCTAAGAAATCAATTGAGTCTTCTTTTATTTTAGGCCAATCTTCTTCATCAACTAAGATTTTCTGAAAAGTAAACCTTACTTGAGGGTCAGGAGGTTGATTTATGTTCTCCCTTGGCCTTTGCTGGTTTTGAGGTCTTCTGAATTGATGATTTCTAAACTGAGGCTCATGTTGTGCATGAGGAGTAGAGGCATTACCAAGGGCAAGCATATCCATAATTTTTTCCATTGTTTTCATCATAGAATAAAATTTTTCATCAGAGGTAGAAGGCTTATCTTCTTCTTTGAACTTAGTCTTACCCATCTTGGACGTTTTTGTTGCTATCATATTAACCTGTACCTTCACTGCATCATTTTTCATTTCAGCAAGTGAAGGGGATTCTCTCTCTCTCAGTAGTATAGAAAATTCATAATCAAAAGCTTCAGAATATCTCAATTGAGTTGCTCCTGGAGGAGGCTTGAGATGGGCAGGGATTGAGTCATACACTTTATTAAATCTTTTTGAAAATTTTTGAACAGTTTCATCAACAAAACATCTTCAAACTATTATACTCAATGAGGGATAGTACATGATTGGTTCTATTTCCCCACTTCCTTAAGAAGATATCTTCAAATCCATTCCAATTATGCAGGCTTCCAGGAGTAAGGTATTTTAACCACTTCCTAACTTCACTAGTAAAGCTATAAGAAAAAAATTTCATCTTGACATCCTCATGGTCAACCTCCTCCCTGTCTATAAAGTCATTGAACTGGTCTATATGATCTTCAGTTGTATTCTCTTCATCACTTCCCCAAGTTTTGGTTCTAGCAGAGCATTTTCTAGGAAGGCAATTTAAGATAGCTGGAGGGGAAAGAGGAGCATACCTAGTAGGTGCAGCAGGTGGAAGAGGCACATTTCCTGCCATGGTGAATGGGACTGTGGTATTTTTCAGGACAACATCAGTAGAGGAAGAGGAACTGTTAGGAGGAGGGTTTTTTGGTCTTTGTTGTCCATCTAAAATTGAACTATAATCAGGAAGAAGAACGCCATTTTTAGTTCTTAGAAAAATTTCAAAAGGGTCAAGCTCCTTCAACCTATCCAAAGATTCTCCTTCTAACAGCAACTCGAAAGTGTCTGCTTCCCAAAACTCTTCTTTATCTTTCTATGTCACTAAGGCTGAGGTATCAATACCTCTCCTATGTAGGTCTAAGACAATTTCAGTTAATTCTTTTTCACTTTCAGACCTAAACAAGACTTCCTGAATTTTATCATCAAATATTTTATATTCAAGACTTCTTAAAACTTTAGAGGACAAGGATTTTGTATGTAATGGAGTACCTGATATTGCAGAAATGCCTTGACTGCCTCTGGAGATGGTGTTTTGATTGTCCACAATGGTAGGTGGATCTGGGTTAGGATTACTCCTCATGTATCTCCTTCTCGAAGCCACCTTTGATCATATGAATTTTGAATGGAGTCAACAAGGTATATGAAGCCTCAAACATCTTCCTGAGCACCTACGACCTTCAGAAGTTTAGCTTCAAAATTTTGGGAAAGTGTAATCTTCAAGCTCTCGGCAAATGCACCAAAATGTTATCACAAAATTGCACCTGATAGGATGCTAACCAGATAACTTCATGTAACTGTTCCAAGCCAATCTTGTGACTGAACCATAGCTTCTTTAGTCTGAGAGGGCTCTCTCAAAGGGTTAATGATATTTGATAAAGATAGATTTAGATGGCTAACTCTACTTGGAAAACAACTTGCTTGTGATGTGTAGAGGTTGAAAATAGTATCAGTCTGCAGAAATTGGGCCTATGGAGTCAACAATTTCAATGATCTAGTAGTAAATTCACTTGACATGGAATTTGTGGCAGGTAAGAATTTTTAGCAGAATTACACACACATGAAACAGGAAATCACACAGTCAATTCATCTATAAAGGAAGTCAGAGCATTACATGAATGAATTCTGAGTATTAAATATGAAAACCACTAAAAATGGTACACATAAAAGATATAGATAAGATAGGCACTAAAAACTCAATCAGAATCTCAGGTTGGTCTAGAAACAAGTCTCTGTATTACTGAAAACAGTGAATTTACATAAAGCTGTAGTATTGCCAAAAAATCTCCAACCCCTGGAAAATTCGAATCTCTACCCTTTAATAGACTTGTTACATCATGAGATGATCTACCTCCTATATATATTCATCGAATTTACCCTACTGACACCTTGTATAATAATAAAACATCAATTTTAATGAGAAATTGACAGTTATCCTACTTGACAGTCCTTTTCCTAATAGGACTCAAATTGTTAATTATTACATTAACAACCTTATCTCCTAAAAACAATTAGATTTTTGACAACTATGACTTCACATGTTTGAATAGGGATTGATGGGACTCATCACTACATGACATCTTAATTGACCTCCTCTAAAACTGGAAACAAACCCTGTTTTTTAGGAAAATTGGTCCTTATCTTCAACAAGGGGTTTGGCTGATGATTTGGCTTCATCACGTGGTCTTTAAGTCTTGTATTACTGTTGGAAAGATATATTGAACCTTAGAAAGTGTCCACCTATCCATAACTACACAAAAACCTACTGCTATAGCTTCAAAATAGTACACTACCAAAGTATGACAGTTTCGTAGCATACTTTCGTAGCATTACAAAAATGCCTTTTGCCATCAATATTTCTGGTTATTTCCTCCTACATGATGTTCATTATGCCTTAGTACATCTTCCATACCACTTTCATCTCTTGGGAGCTCCCAAAACTGGTTCAAAATTCCAAAAGGAAAGCTACAGTAGTTTCGTAGCATTTTCCTATTCTTCAAGCCCAGGAACGCTACGAAACTGCTGAAAACAGTGAAAACTCCAGATTTCTATGTAACCTCAAAAATAAACTTTCTAGGTGTAAAAAATTAGTTTATAACGTGCCATTAGCCTTAAAAATCATAACCAACTTACACTATGATTCTTGAGGTGTTTCTTCCTCATTGATGATGAGTTGAGTAATTGGCTCCTCAACTACTGTCATTTTAAGGCTTGTTTTCTCCAACTCCTCATGGATTAGTTAAAGTTGTTCCTGGAGGTCTTTAACCTGATCCTTCAACTTCTTGTTAGTAGATTTCAAATACAAGTTCATTTTCCTTACATTTTTCACCTACTTCCTCAATGGCATGGTCCATTTCATAAACTGTTGTGTATTATCTAAGGTCTTCGAAACACTGTCAACCTGCTCTTCCCAAATATCCTTCATCTTTTCAAACTGAACCTTCTGGAAATTTTGTTTCCTCGCTTCTTTCTTCATAACAAAAATTTCATGGTTAGAAAACTTCATCTGTTCTTTAAGGAGTTCAAACTCTATTTTTTCCTTTACTTTCTCTTTTCCTTTCTTTGATTTGCTAACTGTATCTTTCTCTACGGGTGATGAAATATCAATGATGTATTATGGTGGATATACTGTGTCAGTAGGTGTATGAACCTCTTTACTACTCTCTAATAGATTTCTAGCATGCCTTGACATGGGCTTTATTGCTTGGAACATAAAACCTACATCTTCTCCTTCAAATTCTAGTTTCTTTGCAGATTTTGCTTTCTTTAGTTTCTGTCCACCTTCCTCTATATCCTCAGCCTGGACTATAGGAGTCTCTTCTATGTCAATGGCATGTAATATTTCTTCAAGATTTAATTTAGCTACTAATTTTTCTTCTCAAGACACTGTTTTTTCCTCTAAAGCGATTGTTTGACTCCTTGTCATCCTTTTGGTTCCTTGTTTACTCACAGCTTATTTTTGTTTTGCAGGTATGACCACTTTTGATTTTTGTTTTGAAAGTGGGACATTGGGTGTATCAAAACTCTACATTTGCTCTGTTTCTAGCATGAATGGTTCACTTGGTTCTACTCTTGCTAGTTCACTTGGTTCTGCCACCAATGGTTCACTTTCTTATGCTACTAAGGGTGATGGGATTCTTCTAGGTTTAGGATTTTTTGAAGGAGTAAGAACATCCAACTCAAAACAAAAATGAAGACCAGTCTCTACCTAGTCTTTGGAGCTCATCTAAAACTAGAAGTTTCATTAAACCATGATGAAACAATGCAGTCTCACTCCCTTCAGATTCTTCTTGGACCTTATCTGCCATTTTTGATAAACTTCTATGTAAATAGAAAAGCATATCAAGAGATATCTTACCAGTAAAGTGTAAGAGTACCTTGAAATGGTATGAGTATAATTTATGATATATTCCTTCACAAGTAAAATAATTTTGGATGATGAGCATGAATTTTGTGTAGTTATCCTTCATGCAGCTCCTTGGAATGGAATTAGTAAGGTCCATTTCACTGTTTTCAGGCTTCATAAACTCTTTGCACTGCTCCATGTTAAACTTGAACCCTTTGAACCACTTCTATTGTCCCCTTGGAATCCCTCTTGCTGCTGCAATGACCTCTAGTGTAATGGAAAGATTAAGCATCCCCACTTTGGTAGTTGTTCCACTGAAGTTTAAAGCAAACTATTTGGAAACCTGTACATGGGAGCCTTGTAATATTTCACAAAAATGTAAGCAACCTGTCCTTCTGAAGACTTCTACAGTTGTTGGGTCTTCATTGATCATATTCATATTTGCTAGTTCATATCACAGACATTTTCCACCCTTATTTTTCCTTCTTTTTTCTGTCATGGTTTCTTTAATGCCTTCTCAACCTCGCTTGATAGTTCTCATCCTCGCTTGATAGTTTTTATCCTCACTTGATCAGTCATCGTTGTAAAACTTTGTAAACACCAACCACAACTTTGGCTCAATGCAATAGCTCTTCATAGCTCTATATCATGCAAAGAAGGAATGAAGAATGAGAAATTACTGAATTAGGAAATATTTTGAAGTTTGATGTCCACTCATAACACAATGATGACTCATACATGCCTAAAATGGTGATGATGACTTCAGACCTGACCATGTACCTTGATCTTATCCCTCAATAACTTAAATCGTATCTAAATTACCCTTTCCCAATGATATTCTGACTCCTAACAGCTAATCTAACAATACAGATAGGAAACCACATTTTTGTAGAGTGTTTAGTGTAAATCTAGGTGTTTTTGCTACAAAATTATCCGCAATTTCGTGGTGAAAAGTGACATTTCTCAGTGTATTTCGCTACGAAAAATGACTATTTCGGTACAACAATCTTGGAAATTGAAATCCATCATAAAATTATGAGTGATGTGACATGAGGGGATTTGAAAGTAAGTGGGTTTGGACCTTAGGGAAAGCTTAAATAAGAAAATTTTAACATTTCCTTGACCAAGTATATAAAAAATGAATCCTACAACACTACCTTTGACACATGAACCCATATAACTTTGTCAAATGATGCTTCATTTTTTTTGGTGATAACAAAATGAAGGAAAAAAACCCACAAGTTTCAGATGAATTAAACATTTGGCATTGTAAGGTCTCATATGCCCTAGTTTTGAGGATAAAACTAGAACCATCTTAGAGTGTGATGGGTTGTATCATTGACTTAGGTCCACTTACATGGGTTAAGGTGTAAAGGTACCCCATGATTTGAAGAAAATGATTACAATGCTTACTTATATAAAGTATGATATAAGATTAATGATTTTTTTTTAGAATGGAAGAAGAAGATAAGAAAGAAAAGGCACTGGGTCTTGTTGTAAATCAATCAAAAGGAAGGAAAAATGTCTCTTTTTAGGAGGATTGTTCAATTTTTATCTTCAATAGAACTAAATTTTAGCTGGGGCTAGGGATTTTGCTACAAAAGAATTGATTAGGCACTTGAAATCCAATACCTGACATATCCAAACTAGTCCATTAAATAGGTTCGTCTTAGGAAAAGGTTGCAAAGGATAAGGTGAAAATCTCAACTCTTTAATGTGGGTTTTAAACATTGCATTTGTAAAAACAATATCACAATAGTTAAAGGAGGTCCTTGATTTTACCAAAACTCAATGTGAATGATTAATCCATAGTGTGATTCTTTCTATTTGGGTTTGGCCTTTAACAGTGAGATCTATATTTGGGTCCATGTAATAATTTTGTTGTTTAATTTATGTATTGAGAAGGTATTAAGGGGTATAGGGATAACATAGTTATTTTTAAGTACGCCTCCATTTAAACAATGTAAGGATATGGTGTGTCTTGTTTTTTTGTCATAATATTTCAACCATGAGCTCTTCTTGTGAGGATCTCCTTGAAGGGAGGCTACGCAAAGGAAATGGAAAAAAATAAAAAGTTCATGTTGAGTCAAAAAAGGAATATATATTGTAGGTGTTTATAGAGGTCTTGAAAAAGGTGAAGGGGAAAGGTGTTTACCTCCTATTTCAGTGCCTTCTATTCTACCATTTGAGGCACTAGAGGGAATTGACTTTAAAATTCATAGGTGAAAGCTCATAGAGATCTTAAAAATGAGAATGTAGGCGTGATTTAACATAGGATTGATTATTTAATGGTTGAATTTTTGGGTGATATTTCCTAGAGAATGGAAAACAATGAAGCCCTACCACAAATATATTAATTAGAGTGTGATAAAATGTTTCCTAAGCTTCAAAGAGCCTAATCTCCATTTTTTTTCCATGAGATCCATGGCAGTTATGTTTAAGTATCATTCACTCGTGTAAATTTTAGCTCTAAGTAGACAAGGAAACATGGAAGGAGGTGACCCCCTTGTAAGATTTAAAAATGGGAAGACCACATAAGGCTTTATATAAAGATCTAAATCAAATGATATCCCTCATAAAAAGGGCTATACATGTATTCAAATAATGTAGACAACGACACATCCAAATATAGATAAATATAATAGAAAATCCCTTGAATCTCATAATAAATGAGGCATCTATAGATGGGGTGATAATATAACACTATTTCATGTATTTGGAAAAGCTAGAAGATGTTATTGAGAAGAGGAATATCATGATGATTAGTTTCAACTTGACAACAATGTAAACCCACTTCGAACCCACCAAGGTGGATCATTTTATAGCGATAAAAATACATAGTTTTTAACTAATTTATATAATATATACATATTTAAATAGGTGACTTAATATTGACATAGACATATTCCATTTATAAATCACATTGTATGTATTAAAATATCATTCTTTTATGAATATATTTTAAAATACATGTCAATATTATTTAACCTTGCATAAACAAATATTTTATTTATGACATACATTGAATATTTTTATTATAAATAATATTACTAATGTTCATAGTATATCCAACAAAAATATTATTTTCAAATATAATATGATAATTGTTTTTGTAAAATATCTGATGAAAGTCGAGTCTTTTAAAAAAAAATACAATAAACGTAAGTAAAATATGACAGTACAATCAAACCGCCGAAGTATAATGTTGTATTTTCCACCTATATGTACTAGTGCATTAATCCATTATCCACTAACCCTTAAAATTCCTAGACCTCAAACCCTTGGCCTTCAACCCCCTAACCCATAAACTTGCTAAGCTCTAACCATTTACCATTTACCCTTAACCCCTTACTCCTAAACCCCTAAACCCCTTAAGTCCCAGAATCCCTAAGCCTTTTTCCCAAATCATAGGTGTTATTTAAGGGCTTCAAGGGTTAATAATTAGGTGTCAGTGGGTTAAGGGGTTAGGGGCTAAGGGTTAAGGCTTAAGGCTTAAGGGTTAGGATTTAAGGGGATAAAGGGTTATGGCTTAGGGGGTTTAGGGATTCTAGGTTAGGGGTTAATGGGTTAGTGGCTTAGGATTTAAGGGATCATAGGGTTAATGGGTTATGAATTATGAGTGTTACATGGGTTGATGAATTGTGTCTTAGAGGTTAAGGGGATAGGGAACTTAGATTTTATGGGTTAAGGGCTTATGGGTTGTGATAATGGGGCCCCTAATCTACTTAACACAACTATTAGGGGTTCCCTTATCAATTTCTCTTGTTGCCTCCCGTCTAGCCCCCTAGCCCCTATGCCATTCAGTGATAACTCCCATTCTCATTCTATAATACTAACATTATAGATGTTATTAAACCATTCTTGGACCTCCCACTTATACCCAACCATTTTATCATTATGTTCCATTACTCCGTTAAATACACCAAAAGATCCTCCTCCCCTAAAAGTCATAAGAATTGAACATTTGGATGTGGTCATTTTATAACCACATATGAAAGTAATTATTGTGACTTTTTTTGTGGGGGCGGGGGGTGTTATACGCTCTTTGTAACTAATCATAAATATTAATTATGTCTTTTGAATTAGATTTCTATCATAAAGAACATGGCTAAAAATAATTTAATAGCTATAACAATTCACAATTATTGACAATTGTTTTTGCTTTCTCAAGTTTTGCAACCCAAATTTACTTAGACATGCTTGAAAATGAAAAAACCATTTTTCAATACTTCAAGTCTCACAAAATTTCTATAGAAAACTATCTCTGCCTGGTAATCTCGAAAAAATTAACAAATTCACAATCTCATATATTGGTCAGAAGAGGCCATCATCAAAGTTAATCAAATACCAATAATGATCTATGTTTACTAAAACCTATAATAACATTATTTCCCTAATAAAAACTAAAAACTTCTATATTCATTTGTTGAACTTTTGCAAAAAATTATAAATCTTCAACAACAAGTTGTTTTCTGATGATGATTATTTCCATATCTTCGTTGGTTTGATGAGGAAAAAAAATCATTTATTATCAAAGGTAGAACAAATTAATTATTTTCATACTTCCAAAATGTAGGGTTTCTTATCCAAAAAAGATCCTAAGCACATTGATAAAATCAACTCTGTTTTGATGTGTCATCCAAACATTTTGTACAATTACAAGCTCACCTCTAATCCATTGTCACTGAAAATGTTGAAGACCTTCACACATGATATCCTGAACAATTGGAAAATAGAAATATTTGTCATTTCTATTCTTCCATTTATATGCTCTTTGCAACTTATTTGAAAGCTCAATTTTGTCCCAAGAATCAGACTTGCAAAGAACATAGTTAATACATATGATTTTACTAGAAGTAGTTAATACCAAAATTTAACAAAAAAATTATTACTGCATAAAAATAGAATAAAAAAGAAAAAGAAAAAGAAAAATCTTTATCAAAACTCTTTACCAAAATTTAACAATTTTTTTAGTGTTAATACTAACACCACGATTACAACAAGATATCTTTCTAGTGCTAATACTTATATTACAACAGGATATCCCAAGAGGGATTAAAAAAACAACAAGTTTAATAATAATATGTATGTAGAAGATGGTCTTGAAACTAGTGATTTCATGAAAATCCATGGGAGTATAGTCAAAACAATTGTATGTTATTTTAGTTTTTCACAAATAGTTTCAAAATAATTGCATAAATCAAATTTTTTAAACCAAAATTTAACAAAACTTTTATGATGATAACATTAGAGCCACCATTAAAACATGATATGTTTCTAGTGTTGAAACCACCATTATATTAAGATATGCCAAGAGAGATGGAAAATGTAAAAAGTATGATTTTAATGTGTATGCAGAAGATGGTCTTGAAACTAGTAAGTTCATGAATCCATAGGACTGTAAGGTCATTTTGCATCATCATAATTGTGATCATCATCTTCATTATCATCATTATCATAGCCATCATTGTCATTTTTATTATCATAATTTCATTATCATCATAATCACCATTCATGTCATCATCATCATCATCATCATCACAACTGTGGACATTGTCGCCAATTGTTCATAATTCATTAGAGGAAATTATAGCCTAAAATTTCCCATGAAATTTTTACTTAATTTCCATGCCATAGTATGTAAACCAATCATAATCATTGAAATTTAAAAAGAGGTACATGTAAAAATTTTGGAGGGAAAAGAAGAAAAAATACTTTTTATTGTGTTTTTGGCTTATCTCCTTATATGTTTACTCAAATTTCAAGTGTAGAAACTCGTTGGATGTGGAATTAAATCCCACATCTAATGAATACCCATTATTCATACTTTTGAGAAGACTCGCATTGATAAAAAATGAAGATACATTAAAAAAGCGTGTACAACACACTTTTTTAATGTATCTTCATTTTTTATCAATGTGGGTATTCTCAAAAGTATGCATAATGGGTAGTTGTTAGATGTGGGATTTAATTCCGCATCCAACGAGTGTCTACTCTTGAAATTTGAGTAAACCTATAAGGAGATAAGCCAAAAATACTATTTAAAAAAAAAAACAGTTTTCATCTTTTCCATCCAAAATTCATAACTCTTATTTTATTATTTTAACTATTATTTTATTATTTTTCCTTAGGAGGCCACTTTTAGGCTGAAATTTCCTCTAATGATAGGTGTCGCAAGAAACATCATCAACCCAAAAAATGTGATGAGTACTAGAAAATGGTTTTTTAGGACACATATGATATATGCGAGAGAAACAACAACTCTATTTTTAAGAGATGATCGATGATTATTATCATCACCACCATTTTCATTGTCATTATCCTTTTCATCATCCCCATCATCGTCATTAATGTAATACCTATCATCATTGTTGTCATCGTCGTCATGGACATCATTATCATTGGCATCATCGTCATGAACATCAACATCATAATTCATGCCATTATTGTTGATGATGATGACCTAGATGAAAATGGTGATAATGATGATCAGATGATGATAAATTGGATGAAGACACCAAAGATAATAATTATCATTATGGCAATGACAACATTTAAAAATTGGGAAGATTGACCAAGCTCATTAGCATCGTCATCATCATAATCATTGTCATTGTAACAACCATCGTCTTTATCGTCATTGTTATTATCATCATAATCACAATTGATTTCATCGTCATCATCTTCATTATCATCATTTTCATGATTATTGAAATTATCATCAGTTGTTCATAATTTTCAAAGTAATAAGAAATATCATCAATTTGGAAAATATGATGAATGGTGGAAAGGGGATACAAAATTGAACACAAAAATGGAGGATATAGTAGTTGTAAAATTGGATGAAAAGTGGATGCAACATAAGTATATGCAACACAAGACATAAAACCTAACACAAAAGTGGATGCCAAATCATATGTAACCGTCAATGCAAACTTGGATGGAAAATAGGATGCAAACACATATGTAGAAGTGGAAGCAACCATGGTTTCAATAGCAGATGTAAAACTTGGCACAAATTGTGGTGAAACAATTATGGATGCAACAACAGACGCAGAAAAAGGGCACAAACTTGGATGCAAAAAGGACACAAATTTGGATGCAAAATAAGATGCAAAAATGGATGTAAACATGGAAACAAGCATGGGTACAATAGTGGACACAAAATTAGATGCAAAAGTGGATGCAAAATTAGATGCAAAACATGACGTAAAAGTGGATGCAACAGGGGATGCAAAAACAATCACAATATATGATGCAAACTTGGACACAAAAGAGGATGAACATGTGGTGTAAAAATGGAAGCAAATGTGGGTTGCAACAGTAGGATCAAGATATGGCACAAATTGTGGTGGAACAAAAGTGGATGCAAAATGGGATGTAATAACAAACACAAAAAAAAAGATGCAAACTTGGATACAAAACAAGATGAAAGAAGGGGTGTAAAAGTGGATGCAAACATAGGTGAAACAGGAGAAACAAAATTGGATGAAAAAAATGGATGCAATGGAAGTAGATGCAAAAGTACATACAAAACAAGATGCAAAAACCAATGCATAAACCCAACGCAAAAGTGGATGAAAAAGGAGATGCAATATTTTATTCAATTATTGGATGCAAAAGAGGATCTGAACATGGATGCAAAATTGGAAGAAAATGCGATTACAACAATAAGTGCAAAGCATTGCACAAATTGTGGCACAACAAAAGTGGATGTAATTATAGATGAAAATAAGAGGCAAACGAAGATGCAAAAAGGGATGCAAAAGTGGATGTAAACATGGGTGCAACAGTGGATGCAAAATTGGATGCAAAAGTTGATGCAACAAAAGTCGATGCAAAAGTAGATGCAAAACAAGATAAAAAATCTGATGCAAATCCTGACGTAAAAGTGGATATACAAAGGGATGCAAAAATAGATGTTAAAGTCAATGAAAACCTAGATGCAAATGAGGATGCCAAATTAGAAGAAAAAGTGGGTGCAAAGGAGGTGCCAAACTAGGCGCAAATTGTGGCACAACAAAATAGGATGCAATAGTGGACACAATAATAGATGCAAAAGAGGATGTAAATATTGATGAAAAGCAAGATGAAAAATTGGATGCAACAAAACTAGATGCAAAACTAGACACAAAACACAACGCAAAACTTGGCACAAAGGGGATGCAAAAATGGATGCAAAAAATGATTTTAAAAAGGATGAAAAAGATTATGCAAAATTTGATGCAAATGTAGCCACAAAAAGTGGATGCAATAGAGGATGCAAAGTAGGTGAAGCAAAATTAGGTGCCAAACTTGATGCAAAATATGGAACAAAACCTGGTGAAAAGGATGGCACAAAACTTGGCATAAAACCTGGTGTAAAACTTGGTGCAAAACCTATTGCAATACCTAGTGCTAAACTTGGTGTAAGACTTGGTGAAAAACTCGGTGCAAATTTTGCATCAAGTTTAGCACCATATTGGATAAATGGATACAAATAGCACCAAAAACAGGCGCTAGATGCAAAAAAGGAAGCGAAAAGGGATGCTAATCACAATTTTTTGTTGTAGTGTAGAGAGGGTGCATCAATAGACCAAAAGTATGGAGAGTTGTGGAAATTAGTGGGTAGGCCTCAATTTACACTATCCTATGACTTGGATTCCTTCCCCAAGATATTAGAGAGACTATATCATGACTATGAAGAAAGAGATCGCGTGTTGGAGGGAGATTGAAATGAGAAAATTCTACTATCATTCCTATGAATTGTGGGAAGTTGACTATAGCGTCAATGATCTCCATGGGAGTGAGACCAACTTAAATTCACACTGACTTCCTAGTTGCATAGGTACATGCAACATTTTCATTTGGGGGGAGATGAACAGTTCCCAAATTGGCATCTTTTAATTCCTATCCAACACATTTTTGAAGCATCTTTTTCTATTTTCATAAAAACCTATCACCTATTTTTCTCATGTTGATGCATTTTATCAAGGTAAAATGATCTTCTGATTATGTCACTTTAATATTCATTCTTATGTATTTAGGAAGAAATTTACTTTTTTATTCTAATTTGTGAGAAAATATGAGAACTAATCCAGGAAAAATTAAGAAAATACTCCTGAAGAAAGAATAAATGATAGTTGTTACAATACCTACATCTATTTTTGTAACACTTTCAACTTACAACAACACCCATATGTCACTGCAACACCATAGGTACCTCATTTTTGCAACATGGTCCTACAACTCCCACAACCACAATACAACTACAAATAAAGTGATGCAACACCAACTGTCGCAACAAGAAGAGGGTTCAATGATGCAATACATTGTTGTAACATGATAGAGCACAATGCTGCAACAGTATTGTTGTAATACAAAAAAGTACAAAGTTGTATCTATGTTGTTGCAACATGGCATAACTAGTACAACCAATGTTGCAACATGTATAATTTTTGTTGTTATAACATTCCTAAGCTTAATGTTGCAAAAAAAAAAAAAGTCATTTAGGATAACTATTTCCACTTAGGGATAGTTTTGAAAAGGCTCTTCCAATAAAGCTAGAAGCACATGACTGTGATTATTGGGTTGTAGGATGATTATTTGACCACCTGCTGAAGAAAGTGATAATATGTAGATGGCTACTAACAAGGAAAGGATGACCACAATAAACGAACAACCACTTTCCACAATAGTTGGAGTCAACACTTTTTTGATATTTTCTACCTTTTAGTGAATTGTTGTAACTCAAAAGGAATAGGCTAATAATACCAAGATTCGCATGGTTATCCTTTTACTTCGATATAATTTAGACCATAGTTCTATGTATAAAAAACCCACTTTTCACGAGCTAGGGGAGGTCATAAATAATTGTATTTTTCTTTCCGACCTTCTGTTTATGCAAAGATAATGCTTCTATTCCATTTATTATCTTGCTTTGTGTGAATAGTTTATTGCTAACTTAGGTGATATGCTTTTATAAATAGTACCTCCCCTAACGAGTCACGTCCCCCTCCTTAGTTAGGTACTAACTTTAACCATATATATTAGTTTTAGTGTCATTTATATTTATGTATCTTAGTTTCTTTATATTGTTGCAACTCATTAGTCTGATAACTTAGTTTGTTTTGTTACAACCAGTTAATTTTATAAGTTATTTATTGTATGTTTTTGCGAGAAATTACCCTATTCTTATACACTGCTACAACTCATTATTCAAGATACATGGCCTTGTTCTTCTATGTTGTCGATCAATCTAATAAGTATTTTTATAATTTCTTTAAAATGTTGCAACTCATAAATTTGAATAAGAAGCTTACACTATTTTCTGAGGATTCTTTTTCACTACTCTATTTTCAATATTTATAGTGTTGTATTGGGTTGTATTATGTATATTACAATTTATTAGAATTCTATGATTTCATATACATCTATTTTCAAGGGATTAGGATGACCATAAACCTCGAGCGGGTCACCTCTTTACTTCCAGTGTGATTTAATTTCTTCATGTGTTGATTGTTCTACATGTTTTGGGGTTACCAGGTTAAGCTTCCTAGGCCCATTAGGTAGATTTAGTGTGCTATTACAAATTTTCAAATGTGATCCTTAATTTCCTACAAGTATGGTTTTATTTTCATAGTGACTTGTAAAATACAGTAATATCTTGCTCTAAAACACATCTAGAGTGTTGTAACTTTATTAACACTTAATGCTATTGTACTATCATATAAAATTGATCCATATTTATGAAGGAATGAAATGAAATACAGACTCAAAACAAAACATAGAGTTACAATGAAGCATAACTTCAATTAATAAATAGTCGCATTGTTGAAAACTATTTACATACATAAGAGAAACAAACTAGCTCAGGCGATGGTAGCTTATCTCTGCGAAGAAATGTGATAGATACATGCCTTATGAACTATGTTACAATGAGGCTCAGAGGCCTTTTATTGAGAAAAAATGGAAATCCCTATACATTCAAAAACCTAACCCTAGGAGATGAAGCACCAAAAGTTTGTGGGCCCCGTTGGGATAAATTGGAATGCCAACTTCCCAAGGTCATAAGTTGGGAATATGATCTCCATATGGCACACATGATACCTCATTAGAAATATATATCTGAGGAAAAACTAAAATATGGAAAATAAAATCCCTTTCTATAAGGGCTATTGGCTTGAAGCATTTTCCAAAAAAAAGTCGTTTAGGGCCTCAAAACGGCTCCGGAAATTTAGGACCTAAAAAACTTCCAAAAATAGAAATGTGTACTAGAATTAAGGAAACTGAAAGGAAATATTATTGGGGGTCCAAGTGGAATAGGTGGTTGGTCATCAATATCCACCTAGATCAGTCCTCCCCCCTTATGAAGTAATCACCCACATTACGTTGAGTGCCTCCATGATATGGGGAAACTTCTGCTGAACTTGGTCCTTGGTGATCCACTTGCATTGGTGTAGGATATGGCCAGTTTGAAAACTATATATAGTTGGATCCTCTATTTGTGATTATTTTTTATCTATGTTTCCATGATCTAACCAGTTGTGGTTTGTTCAATGCAATCTGGGTTGAGCTCTGTTGGTGCCAGATGCTCAACAATGTTTTATGTGTCCAATAATGGTGGAAAGTATGGCCAAAGGAAATACACATTGAATACGAGGTACAAGCCAAGGAATGGGGTGATGTTGAGCCTAAAATAATTTTTTCCCATAGCCTTGGTGATGGTGTAAGGCCCTATAAAAATGGTTGAAGCTTCAGATGGGCTCCGACAAGGTGCTCTTTCTACAAATGCAACCAAAATTTGTTGCCCACTTGAATCTTATGTGGCACCAAATGTTGATCATGCCATTATTTGTAATTGATATTGGCTTTATCTAAGATTTCATGAACCTTCTGGAGGGTGTGATGAATCCATTCAATAAACCTAGTGTCTTTATCAGCTTTAGACTGAACATGTGCAAATTCTTCATGTGTAGTTGTAAGAGGCAATGCAACATCCACGGGACATAACAGTTGAATTATTTTTCCTACCTGAAATGGTTTGTGGCCATTTGAGCTATGGATACATTTTTTATAATTTTTTTTCACATAGGGAAGACTCTCATTCCATGTTCATGGAATCTTAGAATTGTACATGTGTAGTATGTGCATAATCATCTTTTTGACGACCTCTTTCTAACAATCAGGCTCTACCAAAATGCACTTGCAAACCTACTATCTTCATCTGATATGATGTTCTTTGGGATCCCGAAATGTAGCCACACTCGTTCAAATAAGATTTTGGCAGTGGATTATGTTGTGATACTCTTCTTGTAGGCATCCAATATGGCCATCTTAGAAAATATGTTGAAAACCATGAATACATAGTATTTTCCATGCTTGGTAAAAGGGAGGCCAAAAAAATAGTCTATGGATATGGATTCCAAGGGCCATTTAAGAGTAGGAAGAGGATTATACAAAACTTGTGTCTTAATGGTTGGCTTGGCGATGGCATAGGAAGTGTAGGATCTAATATATTTTCCAACATCCTGCTGGAGATTTGGCCTATAAAAATACTTTTGTATTACTCCCACTATCTTCTCTACACCAAAGTGTCCTACAACCTAACTATAGTGTGCCTCCAAAATCATCTTAGCATGCTCGCTTGAAGGAACACAAAGGTGTCGCAAGTGGCATAATAGTGCGTCATAAAGGTGGAATTATGGAACTTGTTTACCATTCATCAAAATCTAGTATGTAGTGGTGAATTATGGATCATTTTTATAAAGTTGCAACCATACAGAAGTTATGTGCCCACAAGGGCTAAGAAAAGTGGTCAGTGCCACAACTAGTGACCCACTGAGGAAATCTGCAAATTATTGGCGATTCCCTTCTTATACTTAATGTTTATATGAAATTTTTGTAGATATGTGGACCATTCTCGATGGTGGTCATTATGAAACTGCCCTTGTGTTTTTATAAATTGAAGAGGTAGGTGATCTATGTGGATGATCATCTCCTTCCCTAGAATGCAATATTTCCACTATTAGTAAGTCAGCATGACGTAATACATCTCTTTATTGTATGTGGGATATTTTTGAATTGAATCAGAGAGTGTCTCAATGTGATAGGCCACCAGATGACCTTGTTGGGTGAGAACTGCACCAATAACATAGTCATAGGAATCTATCTCAATTTCAAATGGTTATTACAGGTCTGGAAATGTGAGAATTGGTGTAGAGCAAACATGGTGATTCTACTCAACAAACACCTTCTATTGAGAATCTGATTAGAAAAAAAATTATTTCACTCCACCCTTGGTAACTTGACTTAAAGGCCAAGTGATATGAGTGAATCCCAAAATGAACCTTTTATATAAAATGGAAAGGCCCAAAAAGTTGCAAATATTTGTCAGGGTGATCAAGGTTGGCCAATCCTGAATGACTTGGATCTTATCCAAACCCACATGCATGCCTTTCTCGTCGATTATGTAACCTAGATATTGTACCTAGTTCATGCCAAAGGTTCATTTTTCCAATTTTGCACATATATTTTGCTATCGCAGGGTTTGAAGGACCTACCAAATATGTTCCAATTTCTCCTCCCAACTCTTGTTGAAGATGAGGAAGTCATCTAGATATAAGACCATGAACGAGTTGGTGAAAGGCCACAAGATGTCAGCCATCAACCTCATAAAATTTTCAAGGGAATTTTTCAACCCAAAAAGCATGACCAACAACTCAAAAAGGCCCTCCTTGGATTTGAAGGTGGTCTGCCATACATATGTGGGTTATATTGGAACTTGGAAATATCTAGACTTAAAATAAATATTTCTAAATTACTTGGCTCCCTTGAGCTGGTCACACTACAAGGAAAATACCCTCTAGCAAAGGTTATAAAGCAAGTTTTTAGTGTTATAAAATTGGCTAAAACTGTCAAAAAATTATTTTCTACAACATTCGTTTATGGTTACGGAGGTTTTGGCGAAGATTTTAATAGAAATTCAACACAAATAAAAAAACTGGGTGGTTGGAGGTTATTACAGATGTTTTTTTCATCGGTGCGCTACCAAGGTTTCAACGCATCGTTGTGTGTCATCTAGATGGTGGCCCTGTGGTGGTTGAAGCTTCTTGCACCGGGTTGTAAAGGTATAAAACCGCACCAGGCGCAGTGTTGGTGATACAGCACATGGGGTCTTTCTAA
Source organism: Pinus albicaulis (assembly GCA_034641835.2). Lineage (NCBI taxonomy): Eukaryota > Viridiplantae > Streptophyta > Pinopsida > Pinales > Pinaceae > Pinus > Pinus albicaulis. The sequence continues at coordinate 307,515 of JAXQQM020092005.1, forward strand.
TTGGTCTTAGGATTTGTGCGGTGCCCATAGGTCGTCTCAACACACTGGTGCACTGTATCAGACAAATGCACCGATATTTATAATTGCTATTGGTATTTGTGTGGATCCCATACGTCATACAAATGCATCAGTGCGTAGTCTCACATAAAAGCACTAGTGCGTAGTATCGCACAAATGCACTGAGATTTTTAATTGGTTTTGGTATTTGTGCGGTGCCCATAGGTTGTAGAAACACACCGGTGCACTGAAGCATACAAATGCATCGGTGTACAGTAACTGACATGCAACAGTGTTCATTTGTATTTTTTAGAAACATCGACTTGTGACAGTGCAATTATTGTGATTTTTCTAAATTCATTATTCATCAAAAGTCGACACATCTTATAACAATATTCATATTAATTAAATTTTTATTAATTCATTTGAATGTGATGTTTGGATTAATTTGTTATATCATATCATAAATATTGTGATTTTTTAAAATTCATTATTCATCAAAAGTCGCACATATATATCTTATAACAATATTCATATGAATTAATTTTTTATTAGTGCATTTGAGAACGACAATGGAGAACGCAATAGAATAAATTAAAACATGTATATATATATATATATATATATATAAGACAGTCTTTGTCATACAAAATGGGACAGTTATTGGTATCCCTTTGTCTTTCAATTGGGACACTATGTCCATTAGATTAAACAAAATGTCTAATTTCATAGATAAATATTTCAAAAAATACTTCGCCTTGCTTTGATATCCAAACATAGTGATCATCATTCTTCACTTGAACTGTTGTCACTGCTAGAGCTACTTCCATGACTTGGGTTATTTTCAGGAATGTTTTGTTCACGGTGTTGATTGTTTTCTTCTTCTTCACCTTCCATATACAAACATAAAAATAAATTGTAATGAGTGTATATGCATTGGTGAGAATAATGAAAATTGTAATATTAAATAATATATATCAATGTAAATAAAAAATAAATGATGTACCATAGCAACAATTGACTCATAAACTATACACATTCTTTCAAAACCATGTACCATGCCATCTTTCAAAATTTCATCTGTTGGCGCAGTTCCATACTTTGTTTCCTGCAAGTTTGATACCCCATAAAAATTCATATATTTAATACAAAAGATTTTTTTGTTCTATTAATTATAGACGGAACTAAGTAAAACAATATTGATAGATTCTTACAAATTCCAAAAATAATTTCTGATATGCCAACATATACTCACATCCCATATTTAACCCAATTTCAATCAATTCTTCTGATGGTTCTTCTTTGTATGTTAGCACCTATTTGAAGACATTCAATGATGATTTTTGTAAAACAACTTAAAAAATAAAATAAAAATGAAATCTATTTAAGTTGTTATAAAGAAGTAACAATTACTCACAAACTTAGATATCAACCCTTTTCTTCCTTGTCGTCCTGTTTTATGTGCTGAATGAGTTCCATTTTCTTTTCTTTTCTGCAAGAAAATACTTGAAAATTAATATTTAATGCTAAATTGTTTATTTATTGTACCTAATGATCGAAAAATTCAATGGTTGCATATCACATTTGAAGTACGTTGTTGTTGAGATGGCTCCTCCTGTGATGCAATTTTGTCCATTTCTTTGACCATCTCCTTGTACACCTTTTTGGACATTCCTACTGACATATTTATGATATCAGCTCGTTCATCTTTTGATATTTTCATAATCTTCCTGAAAATGTAACATGACAATAAAATATTTAATTTTTATATTGATATATGAAAAGTAAATATAACAAAAGTGATATTTATAAATAATTCTAGACAAAAATTTAAAGGAATATTACTTTTTCATTCCTTTTTTTTTTTTTTTTGTACATTTTTGCTATTAAAAGTCTGAGATGTCTCATTAACCAATTCTCTGGAAACTCTTCCTGTAGTTTAGATAAAATTTGGTTCTTGGAATCATTAGATTGATTTTTGTATTGTAAGTGGAAAGTACGTCTATACATTCATTCCACTAGATCCCTCAAATTTTTGTAAAATCTTTTCCCCCTTTCGTTAACGTCCAACACCACTCCAGATGAGCTATGGAGCAATTCATTTTCATTTGCATGTTCTATTTTTTTCTTTTCTTAGAACAAAATTCCTTTTCAGAGTCGTTGGTCCCTCTAGAACATTAAATAGATGTGAATAAATAGAATGTTTGACACATGTTATCTAATAATTTTAATTATGTTATTAATGAAAATTAAAAAATAAACTCATATTGGATCGATAGCATTTTTTGCAATTTTTCCATCGAGCTTTTACGCTCTTCTGGTCCTAGATCAGAAATAATCTTATCGAGCTTCATCATTTTGTGGCTCTACATGATACATGGTAAACAATACATATAAGCTAAACTTACATATAGTTCAAAAACAATATTTTTTATAAATAATTTACAAAGAACTTACCTTTTTTTCTTTTCTTGATGTGTTATTAGTATTTTTGTTACTTTATCTCTTGTTAGTCATTTCTTTATCAATATGAAACTTGTACCATATCATTCATTAATATATTTATAAATAAATTTTCAACTTTTCAGGTAAAAAAGAAATCTCAATAAATCGGTGAGCCTTTCATGATGTACACATCGACGTTTGTAGGTGGGGGCCTTGTAATTGCACCGTACAAACAGTATAATAGACCGTATGGTGCTCTATTTCAACAAGGAGAACCAGTGCATTACATGTTAACCACCGCACTGATTAACACAGAGAAAATAATAAAAATCATCTAGTGTTATTTTTTGTAGCATAAATGCCCTGCACATATAAGGAACCACCTTACGGTGTTGTCTATCAACTAGGATACTTGGTGCGGTGCATTATATGTTACATGGTGCACCGATTAACACAATAAAACATTTTTTTGCAAAACAACACGTTCGTGGTGCACCATAATGAAATAGCATGTTATCGGTGCGCCACTCGTAACCTAGTGCACCGGTGCCCTATTTTAGATATGGCACACTGATTAAAAAAAAAAAAAAAAAAATTATTACACAGTACTTGCACGGTGCGCTAAGATAATACAGCGCACCGATGCTCTAGGTTAAGTAGGGCACACCGATAAAAAAAATCATTTTTTTCCAAAATTCACGCAAGGGCCAACATGGATTGGGATCCGACTATGCAAGTCATCCCATGGGTTGGACGTCAATCTAAAATGAAAAGCCTTAATTCTGAAATCACAGTAACATGGAGAAGAAAGGGCAGAAAAAAAAAAAAAAAAAATGAATTGCTTAGGGTAAAAATGGATTTTTTTCTTCTTCTTTTTTGTTTCTGAAAATGAAAAACAATTTGAAATTTTTTTCTTACTTATAAAAAAAAAACTGCAGAAAAAGTAAAAAAAATAATCAAATTTAATCAGGAGATAATTTGAAATTCTATGCTACAGGGTTTGAATCACTAGAGGTTTGGAATTATGAGTATCTGAATACTTCTGTTCAAATGTATTTCACTGCTCCATAGTGCTTTCATGATCTCTTGCTCCAGATATGTCTCCTACAAATCTCTGGCTAAATTTTTTTGCAAAAATAGTGAAATAATGAAAAGTATTTAGTCTTTAAAGAATTGTTTTATGAAATTAGATTTTCGAAAATATTTTGCCGCCCATTTTCAATTTACTGTTTTTTTTTTCACTTAAACAAAATAGAGTTGTGCTTTTTTATTTGCATTTATTCATTACCGGTGTGTCACTTAATAGCGCCACGATGGTGAGTCCATTGATAACACGACACTGGTGCGTAGTAACTAAAACACACTGGTGCGGTTATCTGTACATTAGCACCAATTTGCGGTTAAGGCACCGAAATTAATTTTAGGTGTGTACACCGAAATTAATTTTAGGTGTGTACACCAAAATTATAATTTTAGGTGTGTACACCAAAATTTAGTGAACTCCAAACATAGAAATTGAGAATTAGAATTTTGTTTATTCTTGATGTAAATATGCAATTAGAATTATAATTTTGTTTATTCTTGAGAATTAGAATTGGATAAATTCTTGATGGAAACAACTATTCTTCCAATGCATTTTGTTTATTGCAGGAGGTCTCCACTGATTATGTGGAGAGAATGCAATGTGGGGCATGTGAAGACGCAATACTACAAGGACCAAGTGGGAAATTGTGGCATGTGAACCTATGCTATCCTAGACGTGGGCAGTTTTCACAAATGGTTGGGAGAGTTTTGTTTCTGAACAATTTATTGAAGTTGGAGATATTTTAGTTTTTAGACATGTTGGAAATATACATTTTGGTGTGAAAATATTTGCGCCATTTCTTTTCAAAACTACACCTATTCTTCTTTCATAAAAAGAAACTTGAACCTTTCCACAACCTGCAACAAGAAAAGGTGCCAACAGGAGCCTCTAACATGCATATCTATTTCTGACATGCGTATCTATTTCTTCTGTTGAGGTCTCGAAGGAATTGATTATGGCCAGTCTACTTCGGTGAGGAATCTACCTGAATTTTCTTTGGTTCTACCAAAGGGTGCAATTACTAACAGATACAAGAATGTAAGCTCCCTCCAACCCTCATGAAATTGCAGAATATGGATAAAAATCCATAAAAATGCCTATCATTTGCTTAAAATTCCTCAAAACACAGAATGGAGTGTTTTCTTTTTTGAAAGTTGTGTGTTATTATGGTGAAAGAAATTATTCTTTCTATTTTTTGCTAATATGGTAAAGAAATGGAATAGTGCTCAAGTATAGGACAACAGTCTTCAATCATATTCTCAAAATATATGGGTTCTTTGTTAAATTCATAGCTACAAGATTCAGTCATATCGTTGCTAGGAAAAATTCAACTGAAATACCAATACGGCAGGGTTGGTTCTGTCTATTGTCCCATGAACCCATGAACCCCACAAAAAATCTCAAAAACTTTTTAATAAAATGCAAAATAGTCCAAAAGTGTTTTTTTTTTCTTTTCTTTTTTCCTTTTATCTATTGCATTCTTGACACTCGAATAATAAAATAATGATAATTCTAAAGTACATGAATTTATTTGCATTATTTTCTAAACTTTATTATGTTACAAAATTTCATATTATTCTAGATTTATTATTTTACAATTATTTACAATTTTACAATTTTACAAATTTAAAAATTTTAATAAAATCATTTCACATTAATACAATTAAAATTTTACAAATATTTTACATGTAATTAGAATTAGAATTACAATTACAATTACAATTTTACAATTTTACAATTTCACATACAATTACAATTTTAGAATTTTACATACAATTACAATTACAATAAAAATGTTTCAAAATTTCATATTATTCTAGATTTATTATTTTACAATTTTACAAATTTACAAATTTAAAAATTTTAATAAAATCATTTTACATTAATACGATTAAAATTTTCACATTAAAACAATTAAAATTTTACCAATATTTTACTTACAATTACAATTAATATTACAATTTTACAATTTCACATACAATTACAATTTTAGAATTTTACATATAATTAGAATTACAATTACAATTTTACAATTTGTCATATATACAATTACGATTAAAATTACAATTACAATCATTTCACAATAAATTAAATATTACAATTACAATTAAAATTTTACAAATATTTTACATACAATTACAGTTAAAATTACAATTACAAATACAAATACAATTTTACAATTTTACGTACAATTAAAATTTAAATTTAAATTACAATCACGACATAATATTTAATAAATATCATTGTCATTTAATATTAAATTAATTAATAAACATCACGATCATGATAACCATCGTACAAACATCATATTCGACTAAAAAACACATTCAAATTTGCTAACATCATCGTGATCATGATCATCTAACAAAACACAATTAGCATTGTATAACATCATCACAACACAAACATTAAATATACATCTCCTGTCAAACAACTCATGTTATCACATACACATCTAACATGACCTAACAATATACACAACATGATGATTACCAACATGTAAATTAAGTACAACTACAACAGAAACATAAAATACATGCATCATATATATATATATATATATATATATATATCAAAAATATACAACTGTAATATAAATGTCATGGATCATATGGTGGTATAACATCAATAACAGTACTAGTCGAGGCTTGCTCAGTCAATGGTGCAGCCTCGACAGTCGATGGTCCAGCCTGCTCAGTTAATGGTGCAGCCTCGACAATCGATGGTCCAGCCTGCTCATGATCATGAGTACTGTTGGATTATATATAGATAACTAAATAATATAAAAAATATACAACTGTAATATAAATTTCATGGATCATCTGGTGGTATAACATCAATAGCAGTACTAGTCAAGGCCTGCTCAGTCAATGGTGCAGCCTCGATCGTCGATGGTGTAGCCTACTCATGATCATGAGTACTGCTAGATGCTACAAGTTGCTGACTGGACGTGGCCGATGGTCCAACCTACTCTCCATGATGACTGCTACTAGATGCTAGTGGAGGCTGCTCACCTGGTGTGGCGCGAGGTGAACAATCATTAGATGATGAGTCGCTTCTCGCAGACTGTCGATCATGTGTTGCATCTTGACCATGCCTATAACGTGAAACGGTCATCCTCAACCACGTAACTATGGTCGTAGCTCCTACGACATGCTGCATCAGGTTGTATATGTCACGCGACATGCCTCTCCACATATGTAATAGCCTACCATCGGCCTTTACATCTCTCATATTAGCAAGCTTGATGCCCACCTCAATAATCAATGCAGTGAGTTGGTCGCCCAACTCCATCCTGTATATGTTATCAAGATGACCGCGCTTAGCAAAAGGCAATACTGGCACACCAGCAGGAGCAGGTCTCTCTGCACCAGCCTCTTGATGATCCTCAACATTTGGCATGCCCTGATCGTCATCAGGATCCACACTTGGATCATGTGGTGGTGTTGGCATGTCCTCTCCACCAAAAGACCCAATGTCTGCAAAATATATACAAGTACACAACAATAATTAGACAATTTCATTACACAATTTAATAAAAACAAGTTAAAGAACATGTTAGAATAAATTTAAATAAAATAGTAATATTTCCTCTATCATCCAGTGGCTCATAATTTGTGAAGAGGATGTTGGCACACCCTCACCAATCCAAACTAGCATATGGACAGGGGACCATAATGAAGGGATGTAGCTCTTCAACACTGGCTAGAAACTCCAGTGCATCATGCGATATCATCGCTAGAAACACAGTCCCGCCCCTCTTGGCCATCATCTGCCCCCACATGTGCATCTGTGCCTCGAACATCTGCCTATGAGGTTTCCGAACAAAATTAGGCCTCGTCTCTGGAAACCTCTCAAAAAATTTAAAAAAAAAATCTCTGAAGAAAAATGGAAGTTGACCCTCCCTTATGCATGAGCACAACATCTATCTAAGGCTATACAGAACTGCCACAAAAAAATGGCAAAACATCTGACAAGTCGTGGCTCCTGTACTAAAGAATCAACATAGTATAGAAGCAAGAAACTAATGTGTTTCCCATCACTGGTGTTGTGTGAAATGGTTGAAATCAAAAGTGAGAGGGAACTCACCCCCTCACTACCAAATGCACCAATACGTAATTAACCTCCAGAAACCTAAAAATTTGAAGGAGACAGTATATATCCACTAATGTATATCTGGGATTACACCAACTGAATCCCTGCTACATAGCCAACTGGAACCTCTGGGAACGAGGGAAAATCCACCCCTCTCCTCAATAGCCCTGTAATGAAATATATGTCCTCCTTAGTGGGCATGTACCACTAGTTAGGAACAACCCGGAAAGCTTGTTGGTGGGAATTCCACCTGCAGATAAGATGTCTCAAAAACACACCATGGCCCTTTAGGGAAGTAGCCTTCTCATAGAACTTGAGGAGGCCTACCTACCTTAGGAGCCCCTAGGTAGCTGTTGTAATAGGGTGAGGGTATGCATCTCTCTCCCTCTATTTGCCTCCCATATGCGAACCATGTCATACTGCTTCCCCTATTGTTGTTGTTGTTCCCCCTCTTCTATCCTTTCATGTCTCTGAATGATTGACATATTAAATACAATTTTTTTTTTAAAAGAGACATGTACTTATGAATATACATATATAGTTTTTTTTGGAAAAAAAAAAACAAAATAGTCTGTGCGCCATAAAAAACAGTCATGCATCGGTTCTGGTGCGTCTTTTTTTTTTTCGCGCACCAACAGTGGTGCACCAGATGATATTCAATGCACCGGCGGTGGTGCACCTAAAAATTTTCAACGCATCGGCGACGGTGCACCTGAGAATTTTCAGCACACCATTAACTATGCACGGTATAAGGACGGTGGTGTGCTAACTAATCTCTACGCCCCAGGGCGTATAGTTGGGTCAGCGCACCTCCCTCCTGACATCATTACATAGTCAACGGTGCAGTCTTTTACCAGTCTGCACCATCGACCCTATTGAAATGTGGAATGTGGTGCGCTGAAAAAAATTCCCACCCTGAGGAATATATTTATGTCAATGCACTGAATTTCCACTATTCCACATGGTCGACGGTGCGGCTGAGTAAACAACCACACCACACATTTTTAAAATTTTTAAAATAACACGATTCTCCTTTAAGTACTGTTAGCTCCCTATAATTTGCTAGATTGATTGAGATACAAATGGAAAAGGTAACATCAAACCAAGCTTTTGAATCCAAGGACCTAGCCCTCCTAGATTCAGATAGGGATCTCTCTAGTAGGTGCAAAGATGTGAACTTGTTTGCTGATTAGGGTTGATTTTAAGCTAGATGTCAAGTGTAGGGTATTTTGATTACTTTTGTTTGGGTATGATGCTCAGGTGGATTTAGATAGAAAACATGGAATATTGTTAAGTCATTGGGCAATGGAGTCTAACAAGGTCATGATAAGAACATCAATGGTTTCAAGAGAATTTGTAGGGAAATTTTAACTTGGTTGGTAGGTCTTTGAGGTTGTGGTGGATGATGAGATGAACATTAAACTTGAGAATAAAAGCTAGTGAAGGGAAGAATTGAATCCTTAATAACTTTTTAGACTAAGGGAGTTAGAAAATCATAAGCATGGAAATAGAATCAAAGGCATAAGTGAAACCTAATCCATTTGATTTCAAACTAAACACAGATGATTATCCAAGACAAACATTCAAATGAAATTATATAAAGGTAAGAAACTTATTTTACTTTCATAGATTTCATTATAAAGTGTAGAAAATAATTTAAGATGCACAAGTAGTTATAACCATAGAATAAAATAAAACTCTAAACATCTAAAGTTACAACTGTGAAGGTTTTTTGAAACAAATTTAGCTAGTAAAGGAAAAGAGCATGATTTAAACAGACTTCTTTGACAAACCTAGGCAAAGCTACTTTAAAGAGGAGATTCCAAGGACAGAGTATTTCAGTGGCCACAATATGCAGGGCTAGCCATAAATCATACTTGACACTAACTGATCTAAACCATTCAAGAAATGGAAAAGCTAAGAACTTCTTAGAGAGCAAGAGATGGATTCCCTAACATATCTCAACAAAAGAAAACATTTAGGCAATGAAGGACAAATAGAAGTAAGGTGCCATCAGGAAACATTTCTTAATCTAAATTTTTTGTCCTACTGCAACATAGAAAGATGGAAAACATAATGGAAAACTAGAAAACATAAAAATAAGAAACACTTCACCATCAAACAAGCTTATGGATCCTGCAAACAGTCTCTATCCATCAACAAGCAAACTAGGGCATGCATGAGCTCCAAGACATCAAATTGTTATCAAAAACTCCAAGAGACTATGTATTTGCTTCAGCATAGGTCATCAAAATCCCACTAATACATAAGAGCCTCAGGCTCTATTTATGGAGCAAATGAGGAGGTGGAAACCCTGAGAGGCTTCCAGAAACCCTAATTTAGCCATAAATGTCATAAATGTGCTTAATGAATATGCAAGGCCCAAGACACATAAGAGATAAGATAATAAATGAAAAACATCAAAACATAACTCCCAAATCAAATCAGGAGTGATTTTTCGAAAAAAATCGTTAAAAAACTAATTTTTCATTAATTAGTGTCTTTTGTTGACTTTTGGCAAAAGTTGTCTCTATGCTTAGTGCCATTTCAGCAAAAAATAGGGTCTGTTGTAGCTAAGTTTTGGACCCCTTTCCGACATCATATCTGGCCCCGTGATGGCTCGTTGGAAAGCTTGATGAGTATAATTTCCAAAAATACTTGATTTGTGTTGAATGGATGCCATTTACCTACTCAAAAACCAAATCTCCCATGACTTCTTTGTACGCGGCGCCAGGCCTAAAAAGGAGGCAGAAAGGTCATTTTTGAGGTGTTTTCTGACATTTTGAGGGGGGAAAATGCTCCAATTGACCTGAAATTTTGTGGGTAGACTATTGATGACATTAAAAATACAAAAATGTAAACTCTAGCAGCTGAATATGCCCCAATTTTGTGCGTAGCGCCTAGGGTGTTGCGCTCCTAGGGGTCAAAATTTGAAAAAAAAAAACAAAAAGTTTTCGGATTTTCCTAGAAATTGGCGTGTAAAACCCTCAAGAGGTTTAAGAAATTTTCTAATAAGAACCAACCAAGATTCCAAGGCTATCATGCACTTTGGTATTTTTTAGCTCCTCTATCTCCATGAGGGCTTGCTTGAGTTTGGCATTAGCAAGCATGCCCTTCCTTGCATAGTGTTTGACCATTTTCTTCTGCAAGGAGAGGCCCCTCTTCACCTCTTTGAAATTTTTATGCTCTTGTTTATAATATTAGATGATCCTTTTTGCCCTTTTAAAGTCCTTTTCCCATTCTTGAAGCTAGGCATCCTTTTCTAAGAGGAGCAATTTTGTATTGATCCCTTGGTCCTCATTATCATTGTCTAGATCAACAAAAAGAGGGCCTTGAGAAGACTTTTTGATCTTTTTTCTCCTCCTTAACTGTACCTTTTGTTCAACATTTTCCACTTTTTCTTTGCCTTTGTCTGATTTTTTGGCTGTTTGAGAAGTGATGGCCCTTTGCATTTTAGAGGCAGCAAACACATTTCTTCTCCCTCTATTATATGTGCATGTGGGAGGCATGGAAAATTTTAGGGGCTAATATTCGTAGATGGGCTAATTTTCCATGGTTTTTCCAAAAAAAAGATTCGTCAATTTCCATTTTTTTATAAAAGTGATTCGCCCAAATTTTACAATATAAAATTATTTTACCTTAAAAATCGCCAACATTATATAGACAATTTATATAATATCATTATAAATTTGAAAACTTTTACAAATACATCAATAAATATTTTATATTTTTCACATTAGGGACTAGTGAGATTCGCCATTTTTTTAAACTTCAAAATAATTTTCCATCCTTAAAATTGTCCCTGGTGGGAGGGGTAACAATGGGAGTTTTAAAGGCAGTGTCATCATAATTTTGGCCTTTAGTTTGCTTGATATATTTTTCCCTTGCCTCACTCTGAATTTCTTTGTCATGCTTGGACTGATTTTTGTCATGACTGTCACGACTCTTTCCTTGACTTCTTGGTGTGCTTTGATGGCTGTCATCCTCATCATCCTGCTCTTCCCCATTATCTTGCTGATCTTCCTCCTCATCATGCTGCTCCTCCTCATCATCATGCTATTGTGCCTCTTCATCTTTGTGGATGCCTTCACTAACTTCATCATTTCCATCAATTCTTTCATCTCTGTTTTCCTCTTGGCTACTTCCCCCCTCTTCACTGTTTTCTTCATTTTCATCATCTTCTTCTCCGCTGCTCCCTCCTTGTCCATCATTATCTATCTCATCTTCCTCCTGACTGTTGCCTTCTATTTTTTCTTCACTAGGGCTACTATCAGCCCCTTCACTTGGAAATTTAGGGGAGGAGGTAAGAGGTGAAATTATTTGTGGAGAAGGCACATGGGGAGATGATGGATGTGTGGAGGTAGATGGTTGTGAAGTGGAAGGAAATTTCTATTGGATGAAGGCCCTGGGGTCTGCAAACACATCATGTGAGATAAAGGTCTTCTAAGATATTCCTTACTGCTCTAGCTAGTATAGGACAATCATCTTGATCAGGGAGTGGTGAAATAGGCTTGGTATTTGGTGATCATAGCTTTTCTTCTTGACAACTAAGGGCATTTTATCAATGCTTCAGAAAAGGTAGTAAGGTAGGTTCATCATCTTGACCCTGGTAAAATGCATCAGCAACCTTATATGATATGAGTAGATCCCAGAGTATCTCCCCTCACATGTGAAATAACTGATAATCTGCCTCATCAATGCAGCATACCTCTCCAGCAAAAAAGAAAAAGGGAAAAAACCTTACAATTTTATTGATAGTTGGGTTTCTAATAGGGCCCATAGTCGCTAAACTCCAACTTCTTTTGTTTGAACCACACCTCACCAATGTCTAGTATACCTGTTGCTTTGGAAATGATCTCAGATGACAACTCAAATTGTACTCCTACCAAATTGACTTGATGGTTTTGCAAGCTACAGATGAATAATCTATTTAAGTCTGTATGGTTGCTGACTTTCTTGACCTTCTCACAAAATCAGTAGCACCCTACATCCTGGAAGCATGAAATGATCATAGGATATGAAGTGAGTGGAGTGGTGTCTAAGGGCTCAAATCTTTTTCCTTTTCCTCCATGATATTTTGGCTTGGTGGGAGTATGACTCTCATCACCACTGGTATGACTATCTCCCTATGACATGATGACTGATCTAAAAACAATAGTAGGGCCACTACAAGAAAAAATGACATTGGTGAGGGGTGAAAATGGTCACCATAAGCTCATTGGTGAGGGTCAAAAGAGCCTTCGTCACCAAAAACTGAACGTCACCAAAGGTGGCATCGCCGAAAGTATAGGTGTTGTGGTGACATTCAAGGTCTGTCACCAATAATGATTTATAGTGACGAATAGTGACCGTCACCATTTCATATGAGCAATGGTGACGTAAAATAGCCTCCATCACCAAAAAAATGAATGTGACCAAAGGTGGCGTCACCGAAAGTATGTGTTGTGGTGACATTCAAGGTCCATCACGAATATTGATTATAATGACGAATAGTGACTGTCACCATTTCATATGAACAACAATAATTTTTTGTGATGGACCTTTCATGGAAGTCACTATTGGTGCATATATATGGCGACATTCATTGACCATCACCATAAACTCATTGGTGACATCAAGGTCCGTCATGAATAATGACTATAATGACAAACAGTGACCCTCACCATTTCATATCAACAACAACGATTTATGGTGACGGACCTTTAATGGTCGTCACTATTGATGCGTATATATGCTGGCGTTCGTTGACCGTCACCATTTCATATTTTGGTGAGGGTCGAAAAATGTCACCATAAGCTCATTGGTGATGGTCAAAAAAGCATCCATCACCAAAAACTGATCTTCATCATTCCCTATGAATATCAGGGCATGATGGAATCGAACCACCAACCTCCTTCTTGTAAAGCAGGTGCTTTTCCATTAAGCTAGCACCCTTTAAAGAATTAGACTTTAAACTAGCAATTGCCCCTAAAGGTGAAAAGATACACCAAAGGAATAAGAACTACGAAAACTGAAAGAATTTAGTGTCCTTTCTCCTACTTTTATTCTACAACACTCTACAAAGTATGATCTTGATCTATGACGTATTTGTGCCAAGCGGTTCTAATTTAATAGTAAATGTTATATTCAGCTAAAATAAATGAATAACTAAGAAGCCTTATGGGCTAATTTTTAATCCTTACACTAAAATATCTTAATATTCAAGTCTATGGAACAACTCGTTCAAAGTTAAAACTGAAGTAGATTTTAAATGGAAAGCCTAAAACCAACTAAGTAGTTTACAAGTTAACATTTTGGATATAACTTCTGTTCAATTTATATGACAAATTATGCCATAACCTTGAAACTAGTTTCTTAGCTAAAAGACTTTCTTAATTCAACAATGACAAAGAAAGATAGTCATGGTGAGAAAATTTCTCTTGTTTTTTCTAATGAGGGTGCATGTAACTTGATAAAGGTTGTATGAGAGTATCAAACCATAAACAGTTTCACTAAAACATGAAAATGACAAAGTCTTGTTAAGCAACAAAATTTTAGTTGAATATATGAAAAACATCGAGCTAAATGATATAATTAAACTAAAAGTAACTGTAAAAAAATTAAATTTTCATCAGATACCATCTAGTTTGGTTAGTTCTTTAGAGAGAGAAAATGCAATTGCATGATCCAGCTCCTCATCTTTATTCTGTAATGGACCATCGTGAACAAAAAATTCCACATACAACAATCAACGTTATCGTATTGGTAAGACTTTTGATATAATCTATCAAGGCATGTACTATGTAGGAGAATAATTGGAAAGAACAACTAGATATTTGAATCACAACATAAAAATATAAAAGAACATGCAACAGGAAAGTAACAACCCCACAATTTGAGAAATATGAACAATCCATGAAGTTGTTCTTATATATTGATATAGATAACGAAATAGAAATCAAGATTTATGAAATTCAAGTATCACACAACAAATATGCACAAGTATGAAAAGGAATATGCAGAAGTGCATGATCGACTATAATAAAAACTCAATCCTTCCTCTATTTATATGGGAGGTAAAGGGGCTTTACAATAACGAGTGGACCTAGTCCACTACAAGCAAACTTGAAAGACACATTTAGGTCCACCCATGTGAAGCACTCTACTCTACGTGACATGTGTCAGCATCAAAGGTGACAGTGATTAACAAGCAAGCCCTCCATGGCATGAGCACTACTCCCCAAGGTCCAACAATCCTCCAAAGGTCCTAAGCTCCAATGCATCTCCTAGTTCATGTGTCTCCTTAAGGAAAATCCATATCCAAGGTAATGTGTCACTTTAAGGACTCCCACACCTACATATCCACTCTCTCAACCCAAGAGTTCACATGTCAAGGGATTTTGTGTGCTCATGTTGATTTTGGGATATTTTTGTCATGGTGAAATACCCAACTCTAATCCAAGCACACAAACTCCCTTCATGCATCAACAACATGAAGTCACCAAGCTCCATACTAATCCAACACTTCGAGGAAGAATGTCTTTCAAACATCCAAACAAGGTCTAGCAGCAAACGGTAAACCACCTCCAATGTCCAAGTCCATTAATGTAAAATTCATGCTATTATTATTTCAAGGATATTTATATTTTATCCAATATGATGACCCACTATGTGCACTATTTGTAGGGAATCTTCTGGATTTTTATGCTTCAACATGTTGATCCACTATTTGCATTGGTCAACAACTCCATTTATTCAAGGAACTCTTCTAAAGTTCTTTCCAAGTTTCATTTCTCTTTCCTATCATCAAGAAAATTGGAGCAACTAGAAAGAATTCCGTTAACTATTGTCCATCCAGTTGTTTCCTAAACAAGTGCCTATTTCTTAAAGAAAGTAGGAAACCATCATGAAACATGACTATATCCACATAGTTTCAATAGCTATAATCTAACAATGTTATTGAAAACATTGTTAGATTTGTTTCATAAAAGAGCACCTAGTCCCAAACAACAGAAAATGTTCGTGGAGAATGGCTTGTTTCACTATCATTGAGCTTGACTGTAAACACTGACAGGTTTTTGAGCCAATAAAGTCCCTGGAGAAAAACAATGATGGTTTCTCTCTAAAACATATGCAGATAAAGATACAAGATTCGAGTGGAGGACTTAAGTAGTCTCATGACTACCGCTCGACTTGTAACTGTTTAGTTTTTTGGTCTGCATTATTTTTTATATTTCAGATCTAGTTCTGGAATTTTTGGATTTCAAATTTCAGTTATAATAGTAGAATTCTGGGTTGGCTCACATCATTGGTATTAGAACCTCAATTAATAGCAGATTCATATCATATTTTTTGCTACAGTTCAGATTAGTTACTTATGTTCACCAATCTGTTTATATTTTAAGAAATCCTTGTAAGGAAGATAGAGAAAAGCACAACTTAGATATATTGTCACCAACATATACATCAACTCAGATATATTTTCACTGAGAAAGAGAGAGTGGCACTGCTCTTACATCCCTGACCCAAGCTTGAAAAAAATATGCACAAGTGCATGATCGACTATAATAACAACTCACTCCTTCCTCTTTTTATATGAGAGGTAAAAGGGCTTTAGTGGACCTAGTCCACTAGAAGAAAACTTGCAAGACACAAGTAGGTCCACCCATGTGAAGCACTATACTTTACGTTACATGTGTCAGAATCAAAGGTGACAATGATTAATAAGCAAACCCTCCATGGCATGATCACTACTCCCCAAGGTCCAACAATCCTCCAAAGATCCTAAGCTCCATTGCATCTCCTAGGTCATGTGTCTCCTTAAGGACAATGAATATCCAAGGTAATGTGTCACCTTAAGGACTCCCACAACTACATATCCACTCCCTCAATGCAAGATTTCACATGTCAAGGGATTTTGTGTGCTCATGTTGATTTTGGGATGTTTTTTTCATGGTGAAATACCCAACTCTACTCCAAGCACACAAAATCCCTTCATGCATCAACAACATTGAAGTCACCAAGCTTTATACTAATCCAACACTTCGAGGAAGAATGTCTTTCAAACATCCAAACAAGGTCTAGAAGCAAACAGTAAACCACCTCCAATGTCCAAGTCCATCAATGTAAAATTCATGCTATTATTATTTCAAGAATATTTATATTTTATCCAACATGATGACCCACTATGTGCACTATTTGTAGGGAATCTTCTGGATTTTTTTGCTTCAACGTGTTGATCCATTATGTGCATTGGTCAACAACTCCATTTAGTCAAGGAACTCTTCTAAAGTTCTTTCCAAGTTTCATTTCTCTTTCCTGTCATCAAGAAAATTGGAGCAACTAGAAATAATTCCATTAACTGTCGTCCATCTAGTTGTTTCCTAAACAAGTGCCTATTGCTTAAATAAAGTAGGTGTTAGCCACCTATAATAAGTTTTCAAAGAAAACAGGTGGCTAAATATGTTTCTGAGCCTTCAAGAGAAACATTTCCTTTGTAAATCTATCATTATAGAAGCCTTCATGTGTCTTTCTATCCTTTAAAGAATCTTCATTGTTGTTTCCATTGATGAACCCTGTTTTTTACCAAAGAAAAAATTGTTCATGAGGCACCATTTTCCACCATTTCACTTCTCTTCTCACTCACAAAGAATTCCATTTTTCATCCTTACCCCCTCCACAAAAGTTCCTCTATAAAACTTCATTTTAAACTCTAAACCATCCTAACCCCGTTTTTAAACCTTATATTTCCCTTTATTTGGTTTAAAATCCCTCCCTTTTACCTATCGAAACCCTTCATTTGGCCTTAAAATCCATATTTTTGGCCTTAAAATTAGCATTTTTCACTATGAAGGAGTTAAGCCCCTGAGGGCTTATAGCTTTAGCCCCGCAATCGGGCGCTAAAGGGCCAAGAAACCCCCATTTAAACCCTTTTCCTCTCTTTATTTTACCATTTCTGACGTTGGTCTTGAATGAATCTAGACCATCAATCTGCAGAGATCAACAATCATAGGACCACCATTTCGCCACTCGTTCACTTACCCCGCTTTCCTCTTGTTCAAAAACTCTGCTTTCTTTTTTAATCTCCAGCCGTTCATTCATGCAAGATCCAATGGTTCACACTTAAACCATCGTTCACCCCATGACAAGCCACCTTACATCGCTACCTGGACCCTACCTACCTTTGCGCCCATGCACCTTATCCTCCGTTGCACTCCCCCACAGCTGTTGATCTCTGGCCTTAAGATCGGACGACCGACGCGCGATATCGCGTAATTTTTTTGTCGAAGTTTAACGTTTCAAAATTGTGCGATATGGGTGGTTTTCATTTTCCACGTGTCAGTCAATGTATGGAATCATGCTACAAAATGCAATACCACCTCCCCCCCATTTCGGCACGCGAAAACCATTCCCAATTTTCTACCAAACTGCCACCCTCCGCAATGTTGCCTTTCACGTTTTTTCCTAGCCGTCGATCTCTGAGATCGAATGGCCCACATTATATCGCACTTTCATTCATCCACCATCCATCTAATCTCCCAAATGAATTCACCAAAGAATCTCCACCGTT
This sequence comes from Pinus albicaulis, assembly GCA_034641835.2. NCBI lineage: Eukaryota > Viridiplantae > Streptophyta > Pinopsida > Pinales > Pinaceae > Pinus > Pinus albicaulis. The sequence continues at coordinate 325,685 of JAXQQM020092005.1, forward strand.
GATTGTCCTAATCCCACGGCTCCTGTTCATCGTCACACCCAAACATCGATCTGCACTTGGTTAGCTAATCTGCTAGGTTTTTCAGCCCATTTTTCCACTGCGCTCACATTTTCCCTCACCGCTCCTCCACCCTCACGAGCCTCTGAAGCAATCATCCCCACTCCTGCTGGTTTTTATAATGTGTTTTTCGTTTTTTGTAGGTTTCAAAGGTGGTGAATTCACAACTATTTTCACAGTCGCAATCATGGTGAAAGACTATCGCATAGTCGAAGATCACAGAAGAATAAATCACAGAGAGGGTTTAATAGAATGTTTCATTGAATATCAGGTTATTTCCCCTGACATGAACCCTCCAACGCCTCTGTAACTTGTATATTCACACAAACAGGTCAGCAGAAAGTTTAAAGTGTATCAAAAAGAGATTAAAGGGTTAATGCATAATATTGAAGACTTAATGCTTATATCCAATGATTAGAAAGATAAGGACACAGATGAAGACCTGAATATGATCAAGGAAGCTTAATGAGGCCTAAAGCACACATCAAGCCATATTAGTGATTTAATATCAGCTAAACGTTCTTTCCCCGAGGAAGGAACAAGCCGCACGACCTACTCCATTCTCCCTCAAGCACCATAATAGTTATTACTCTGACAAAAGTCCTTAAAACTATCAGGACAGTAGTTACGAAGGCATGGAAGACCTGCAAGACAATATTCACCTTACTTGTCACAGAGGATAAAACAGAGTACTACAACCAGGAAAATACCTCTAAGAACATACCCTTGGAGTTATTATCAATCTGACGAAGACCCCTAATTCATCTAAAGGGTACTGAAAGTTAATGCAAAGATATTAAACAGAATGGGATTTGAAGACATTCCTCCCTCTATTTTAATGAAGCTTTTAAATCCTATCTACCACTCCTATCACTCATTCACCTATAAGAACCCCTGTAAATTACATTGAAAATGTTGGTTGGTTGTTGGAAAATCACTGATTGTAAGTTGTTTTACTGAGTTAGAGTTCTGTGAGTAGTAGTTGCAAATAGTTTGGGAGATGATTCTGGGTGATATAAAGCTATTGGACAATAATGTATGTGACTGTTTTTGCTCTACTAATATTACAAACATGTTCATCGAATCCTGATATAAATCAGTGGTGATATGTCCCTCCTTTGTTATTTTTTTCCCTCTGTTTTACATTCATGTTTCATTTTCTCTGATAAGAAACAGTAAATTTAGCTTAGGAAATACTGTTGCAAGTACCCTAATGCTTCCTGCACTTTCTTATCTTTAATTTTTTCTGCTACTTGTGTATCTTAGAAAAAATTCAATATAATTTAACCAGTCAAAGAGCTGGTTTGCCCATACTTATTGATGTATGAATTTAGAGTTCGTTTCTTAGATGTTCTTGTTTGGTTCTGCTGAAAGAATAGGAGAATAGGGAGATTAGTGATTAGCCTTGTCCCCTAAGTTCCCTTTCCAACAATTAGCCTTTCTAAGATCCCTTTGAGTTGAATTCCAAAAGCAAGGAAGGTTAAAATTATTTCTCTGATCTTAGACTTCACTCTGTATTTGAACTTAAGTGTTTTCTATTGTCTGAAAGTAGTTAGGAGGATTGTTGGATTGTTGTCTTCGGAGTTAGCCTTATCAGGAGTTTGGATCATAGAGGTATAAGGCATGCCCTATCCCTAGACTTACTCCGAAGTGGTCACCTTGGAAGGTTTTTCTTGTCATTCCCATTCATTTCCTTATTGTTTTATCACATACTATCATCTTAAGAGATCCTCTATTTTAGATGACTAGCCCTTTAAAAGCCATGGATATTTGAATTGAAAGTAAACCCTTTTATGACCCCATTGCCCAATGGACTTGTGTTCTCTTTGAATTATCTCCCATAGCTGAAAATCCTTCTCTATTCTTTTATTTACATCTCACTAACCCTTCTTTCATGTTTCCCAACCAAACAAACAAATCAAAAACCCTTGCACCCTATAACTAACCTAATAGATTAAATTGAACATCAAAGATATACATTTCTTTACCTTTATAGAGAGATCCCTCTCTGGATCTAGGAGGCATAGATCCTGAGATCCTAAAGTGGTTTGATGTTGTCTTGTCATTTGGTATTGTCAAATCTGCCAAATCACAGGAACCCCAACATAATGGTGACTCCGCTAGGGACTTTGAGTTAAAATGCTCCTTGAAACATCTCTAAGAACTCAAAGAAGACCAATTAGCCTCGATTTGGTGTAGATTTCTAATGGTGGACAACAACCTGCTTCAAAACATTTTGAACCCTCCACCTGGCAACTCCACAGTTCCTAAATGAAAAAATACTCCACTGGTGATTAGTGGGCCTACTGATTATCTCTGTTTTCACAAGACTCCACTGGGGGATCAGTTTCATCACAACATCATCTATACTAAAGGAAACTCTGAGGATTAAGTTTCTTCGTTTAATACTAAATTGCCTCCTGAAGATTGTCATATCGGGCTAACTTTTCTTTTTCTTTGGTCTAAAACTCAACATGGTGGTAGACCAAATCCCCCCACCAATGGAAGAATCTAAGCAATTTGAAAAAATGCAACCAAGTCCCATAGCAGAGTTTCATTATGGAATATCAAGTATACTGGAAGAAATTAAATGCGAAGACCTTCCAAAGGTTATCCTCCTTAGCTTGAAATTCAATGATAAACCCAAGCTTAAGAAAAAATTTCTAGAATTGGTGGTTGAAATATATGAAGCTGAAATTGAAGTTTTGAACTCACAAGAACAATCATACCAATTCAGAGAACCTAGAGCATTTTTGGAAAGTCTCCCTCCCCCTAAGAAAGCAGAAATTTCACTGCCTTTTGATGTGTAGGAAAAGGATGATTGTGCTTTCAAGAGCCACACTGAAGATGCAGTGAACCAAGCTGTCAAGGATGCAGACAACCTACCAATCATGGAAGGCCTAAAAGAAGAAATTTTATATCATGTTTTTGTTTATCCTATGGCAGAATATATGAAGGCCCTGATTGGCTCAAGTTCCCAAGCATTGACCCTTTGCAAGATCCAGATACATCGAGAGTGGTCACCACTGGTGGTGGCCTTGGTTTTGAAGACTCACATTCAAAGTACCCTATGGTTAGCTCTGACAAGCAGTCAAGTCTTCTACCATTTTTTGTTACTATGTAACTGGTTGCACTGGCACTATTGTATCATATAAAACAACAGATATTTCCAAGATAGATTAGGGTAGGTAGGAATGTCAATAAAGCTCAGCTGTGAGCATTTAGTTAGTTTTTTAGTTTTGTTTTGAAAGAAACAAAATAATATACAAAAAAAAAATGGAAAGGAAAGGTTCAGACAAGCTCAAATCTTGAACCTATGGAGTTTTTTAAAAGAGTGGCTCAAACTAGACCAAAACCTAAGCCAGAGAAGAAGGAACAAGTCTGGTTCTAACACGCTCAAAACTTGAACTAGAAAAGAAGAAGAAAAAAACTCTAACAGGGCCAAAATCAGAGCTGAAATGAAGAAAGAAAGGTGAATCTAAAAAGCTCAAAATCTGAGTCACAAGAAGGAGGAAGGATGCTCTTGAGTTTCATAATTTCAAGCCTTCACAATTTTGTTTCAATTTTCTGCAAAGTTTCAGTTCATGTGCAGCTTGTCTTTATTCCATGGACCCATAGCAAATCAGACAGTATAATCCTAGTTTGGATGCGTTTTAATTTCTGTTTTAGAATTTAGAGAATGAAAATTTGTCAGACAGTTTTATCCTGGCAGATATTAGTTTAGGTAGAGAAGCTATGAGTCCAACTGTTTAACTTGGTCTCATGGAGGAATAAGGGTAGAATTAGAATAGTTTTTGCTTTCAATAAAAAATGATGATATGAAAGGTCTGCAAGTCTAAATTCACCTTGAAGAAAAAATATTAGGACAGTAGGATGGGTAGGTAGTTGTTTGGAAAAATGTTTTCTGCTAATATAATGTCCATCATGTTTGTAGAAGATGATCAAAGAAGAAAAAGATGGTCAAGGACTAGGCTCTAGTCTACTTCCAAAGATTATATCTGAGATTCTTAACACCTTCAAGAAGATGACATCCCCATGTGGAGCCATTGTTAGCCACCTATAATAATTTGTCAAAGAAAACAGGTGGCTAAATATGTTTCTGAGCCTTCAAGAGAAACATTTCCTTTGTAAATCTATCATTCTTGAAGCCTTCATGTGTCTTTCTATCCTTTAGAGAATCTTCATTGCTGTTTCCATTGATGAACCCTGCTGTTTACCAAAGAAAAAAATGTTCATGAGGCCCCATTTTCCACCATTTCACTTCTCTTCTCACTCACAAAGAATTCCATTTTTCACCCTTATCCCCTCCACAAAAGTTCCTCTATAAAACTTCATTTTAAACTCTAAACCATCCTAACGCCCTTTTCAAACCTTATATTTCCCTTTATTTGGTTTAAAAATCCTCCCTTTTACCTATCGGAACCCTTCATTTGGCCTTAAAATCCCTATTTTTGGCCTTAAAATTAGCATTTTGCACTATGAAGGAGTTAAGCCCCCGAGGGCTTATAACTTTAGCCCCTTTCCTCATATAACCTTAGCCCCACAATCAGGCGTTAAAGGGCCAAGAAACCCCCATTAAAACCCTTTTCCTCTCTTTATTTTACCATTTCCGACGTTGGTCCTGAATGAATCCGGACCGTCGATCTATAGAGATCAATGTCATTGGACCACCATTTCGCCGCTCATTCACTTACCCCACTTTCCTCTTGTTCAAAAACTCTGCTTTCTTTTTTAATCTCCAGTCGTTCACCCCGCGACAAGCCACCTTACATCACTACCTAGACCCTACCTACCTTTCTACCCACGCACCTTATCCTCCATCGCGCTCTCCCACATCCGTTGATCTCCGGCCTTAAGATTGGATGGCCGACGCGCGATATCGCATAATTTTTGCACCCAATTTTAACATTTCAAAATTGCGCAATATGGGTGGTTTTCATTTTCCACGTGTCAACCAATGTCTAGAATCGCGCTCCAAAAGGCAACACTGCCTCCCCCCCATTTCGCCGTGCGAAAACCATTCCCGATTTTCCGCCAAACCGCCGCCCTTCGCATGGTTTCCTTTCGCATTTTTTCCTAGTTGTCAATCTCTAAGATCAAACGGCCCACATTATATCGCGCTTCCATTCGTCCACCATCCCTATAATCTCCCAAAACAGTGTTACCGATGAAATAGGTAATCGCACTGTTACCTACTTTTTTTTGGTAGCATAAAAGGCACCCGATTTTGAAAAGTGGTGATGCAGAATCACCTTTTTTTCTTGGAGCACATTTTTGACACTCTAATATTTTTATTTATGAAGTATGATTTTTTTTTTTAAATGTTAGTGATTTTCATGCTAATTTTGAAACGTATTGATGCAGCATCAACTTTTTTTTTTTAGAGCGGTGATTTTCATGCTAATTTTGAAACGTATTGATGCAGCATCAACCTTTTTTTTTAGAGTGGTGATTTTCATGTTGGTAATAAAACACAAAACTTAGATAAAAATATATATATATATAAACAATAAAAAAACCAATAAAAATGCAAAAAAAAACAAAATTAACTCGTAAAAATAAAAAATAAAAATAAAAATAAATAAATAAATAAAACAAAAATATTCGAAAATTATATCAAAAGAAATGACAAAATTTGAAAAAAAAACACATAATTTAAAGAAAAGAAACAAAAATTAACCAAAAAAATTAAAAAGAAAGCATCAAAAACATTTTTTTCTAAGTTATTAAAAAAAACCATATAATTAAAAAAAAATTAAAATAGAAAATTTAAAAATAATTTAAATTACAAAATTAAAATTTAGATAAAAAAATATAAAATAGAAAAAAGAAAAAATTAAATTTAGAAATTTAAATTAAAATAATAATAATAAGAAGAAGAAAAAATACAAATTTTAAAATTAACAAAAAAAAAAAATTTTAAAAAAAAAAAATTAAAATTGAAAAAGAAAATTAAAATAAAAGAATTAAAATTAAAAAAAACTATCATTTAAAAACAAAAAAAGTGAAAAAAACCAGTGCAAATAATTAAAAAACAAATATCCATAAATTCACTGCTTTTTTTTTTAAATGAAACAATTTATAAATTTTAAAAATGAAAAAATAAATAAACTAAAAGATTAAAAAATTAAATTAAATTAAATTAAAATTTAATAAATTTAATAAATAAATTTTAAATTTTAAAAAATAATTAATCTAAAATATTAAATTTAAAAACAAAATTAAAAAAAAAACAAAAACAAAAACAAAAAAAATAAAACCATGTAAATTTAAAATAAAAAATTTGAATTAAAAAACAAATAATTTTAAATTTTTTGAATTAAAAAAAAAAAATCAAATTAAAAAAAAAAATATTAAAAATAAAAAAAATAAAAAAGAATTTTTTGATCGTGGTGGCGCCGCCAATCGGCCTCCCACCAAGGTGGCGGCGGAGGCCTGCCGCTGGGCGGGAGGCCGATTCCGAGAATCGCCCTCCCGCAACAGGAGGCCGATTCCGGGAATCGCCCTGCCGCGACGCAAGAGGCCGATTCTGGGAATCGCCCTGAGGCCAATTCCGAGAATCACCCTGAGGCTGATTCCGGGAATCGCCCTGCCGCGACACTGGAAGCCGATTCCGAGAATCGCCCTGAGGCCGATTCCGGGAATCGCCCTCCCGCGGCAAGAGGTCGATTCTGGGAATCGCCCCCCTGCGGCGGGAGGCCGATTCCGGGAATCGCCCTCCCACGATGGGAGGCCGATTCCAGGAATCACCCTCTTGCCGCGAGAGGGCGATTTCTCCCCGAATCGGCCTCCCCGTCGCGAGAGGAGGGTGATTCCAAGAACGCCTCCGGGAAATTTCAAAGCCCCGCCCCCCCGGGCCACGGAGGGAGGACCCCGACCGGCCTCCCCGCCGCGGAGGGCGATCGCCGGGCCGGCCCTCCGCCGGCGGAGGGGCGACGCTCTCGGAATCGGCCTCCCGCCGCGGGAGGGCGCTCTCCCTAATTCCGCCTCCCGCCGCCGAGGGCGATTTCGACCTGCCGCCGGGCCGCGTAGAGGGCGATTCTCGACCTGCCTCCGCCTGCTGGCCGGCTCTCCGCCACCACCGGGCAAAAGAGGCCGATTAATGTGTGCCACCATGATCAAAAAATTTTTTTTTTTTTTTAATTTTTTTTTTTTTTAATTCAATTTTTTTTTTTGAATTTAATTTTTATATTTGAAATTTAATTTGTTTTAATTTTTTTGTTTTTTTATTTTTTTTTTTTTATTTTGTTGCAATCTTTTTGTCTTTATTTTTTTTTCTAAATTTTGTTAAATTAAAATTGTGTGTGTCTATATATATATATATATATATATATATATATATATATAAACTTAATATTTTCAAATTATTTTGTTTTTTATTTTATTTTTTATTTAATATATTTTTTTAATTTTTAAATTTTAATTGATTTTTAAAGTTTTTTAACTTTTTATTTTAACAATGTTTTTTTTTCTTTATATTTAAAATTTGTTTTTAATTTCAAAATTTATTTGTTTATTCATTTATTTATTGAAATTTAAAATTTTTCTTTTTTAAATTTAATTTGTTATTTTAATATCAACATTTTTTTTTTAAATTAAATAAAATCTAATATATATATTTTTAATTTAATTTCATATATATATATATATATATATATATATATATATATATATATATATTATTTTTTATAATTTAAATTTAAAATTAATTTTTAAAAATCCATTTGTTTTTCTAATATATATTTTTTTAAATTTAATATTTTTATTTTATTTTATTTTTCATTTTTTATTTTTAATTAATTTTTCATTTTTTGACTTTTAATTTCAATAATAATTTTTATTTTTATTTTTTTATTTTTTTTAATTTATTAAAATTTAATATATTTCTTTAAATATATTTTTTTTATTTTAAAATTTATTTATTTATTTATTTTTTCTAATTTAATAAACTTTTTCTTTTTCTTTTTTAAATTTAATTTCTATATTTTATTTTTTATAATTTCTTTCATTTTTTAATTTGTTTTTTTTTAATTTAATATTTTTATTTTGTTTTTATTTTTATTTTTTTATTTCTATATATTTTGAAATTTTAATCTTTAAATTTTTTTATTTTTTATTTTTTATTTTTTTCTTAAATTTTAGGTTTTTTTTTATGTTTGAATTAAAATTTTTATTTTGTTTTTATTTTTATTTTTTTATTCCTATATATTTTTAAATTTTAAACTTTAAAATGTTTTTATTTTTTAAATTTATTTTTTTTCTTAAATTTTAGGTTTTTTTTAATGTTTAAATTTTAAAAATTAAAAAATGTTATTTCTATTTTTAAAAATATCAAAAATATGACACAATTTTTTTTTTGTTATTCCAGCATCAACTGGTTTTGTTTTGAGGGTGTTTTTTCAATCCTTTTTTCAAGAAACAATTTTGTTTTAAGCATAATTTGATAAAATGTTGAAATTTGACCTTAAAAAAAACAATGTTCTAGAATACACTTTTTTTGTTTTTGGGGTGTTTTTTCATGTTTTTTGAGTCTTTTTGGGTTAGAGTTCCCATTTTGAGGTCAGGTTACCTATTTCATCGGTAACATTGTTCCAAATGAATTCACCAATGAATCTCCACCGTTGATTGTCCTAATCCCACAACTCTTGTTCGTCGTCGAGCCCAAACCTCCATATGCACTTGGTTAGCTACTCTGCCAGGATTTTCAGCCCATATTTCCACTGCGCTCACATTTTCCCTCACCGCTCCTCCACCCTCACGAGCCTCTAAAGCAATCATCCCCACTCCCGTTGGTTTTTATAATGTTTTTTTTGTTTTTTGCAGGTTTCAAAGGTGGTGAATTCACAACTATTTTCACAGTCACAGTCATGTTGAAAGACCATCGCATAATTGAATATCACAGAGGAAGAAATCACAGAGAGGGTTTAGTAGCATGTTTCATTGAAGATCAGGTTATTGATCGTGACATGAACCCTCTCGCACCTCTGTAACCTGTATATTCACACAAACAGGTCAGCAGAAAGTTTAAAGTGTATCAGAAGGAGATTAAAATGTTAATCCATAATATTGAAGACTTAAAGCTTATATCCAATGATTAGAAAGATAAAGGACATAGATGAAGACCCGAAGATGATCAAGGAATATTAATGAGGCCTAAAGCACACATCAAGCCATATCAGTGATTTAGTATCAGCTTAACGTTCTTTCCCGAAGGAAGGAACAAGCCACACGACCTACTCCATTCTCCCTCAAGCACCATAATAGTTATTACTCTGTCAGAAGTCCTTAAAACTATCAGGACAGTAGTTATGAAGGCATGGAAGACCTGCAAGACAATCTTCACCTTACTTGTCACAGAGGATAAAATAGAGTATTACATCCAGGAAAGTACCTCCAAGAACATACCCTTGGAGTTATTATCAATCTGACGAAGACCCCTAATTCATCTAAAGGGTACTGAAAGTTAATGCAAACATATTAAATAGAATGGCCTTCGAAAAAATTTCTCCCTCTGTTTTAATGAAGCTTTTAAATCCTATCTACCACTCCTATCACTCATTCACCTATAAGAACCCCTGTAAATTACATTGAAAATGTTGGTTGGTTGTTGGAAAATCACTGATTGTAAACTGTTTTACTGAGTTAGAGTTCTGTGAGTAGTAGTTGTAAATAGGCTGGGAGATGATTTCTGGATGATATTAAGCTATTGGACAAGAATGTATGTGACTGGTTTTTCTCTACTAATATGACAAGAATGTTCATCGAATCTTGATCTAAATCAGTGGTGATGTGTCCCTCCTTTGTTATTTTTTTCCCTTTGTTTTACATTCATATTTCATTTTCTCTTATAAGAAACAGTAAATTTAGCTTAGGACATACTGTTGCAAGTACCCTAATGCTTCCTGCACTTTCTTATCTTTAATGTTTTCTGCTACTTGTGTATCTTAGAACAAATTCAATATAATTTAACGAGTCAAAGAGTTGGTTTGCCCATACTTATTGATGTATGAATTTAGAGTTTGTTTCTTAAATGTTCTTGTTTGGCTCTGCTGAAAGAATAAGAGAATAGGGAGATTAGTGATTAGCCCTGTCCCCTAAGTTCCCTTTCCAACAGTTAGCCTTTCTAAGATCCCTTTTAGTTTAATGCCAAAATCAGGGAAGGTTAAAAGTCTTTCTCTGATCTTAGACTTCACTCTGTGTTTGAACTTAAGTGTTTTCTACTGTCTAAAAGTAGTCAGGAGGACTACTGGATTGTTGTCTTCGGAGTTAGCCTCGTCAAGAGTTTGGATCATAGAGGTATAAGGCATGCCCTGTCCCTAGACTTACTCCGAAGTGGTCACCTTGGAAGGTTTTTCTTTTCATTCCCATTCATTTCCTTATTGTTTCATCCCATACTATCATCTTAAGAGATCCCCTATTTTAGATGACTAGCCCTTTGAAATTCTTGGATATTTGAATTGCAAGTAAACCCTTTTATGACCCCATTGCCCAATGAACTTGTGTTCTCTTTGAATTATCTCCCCATAGCTGAAAATCCTTCTCTATTCATTTCTTTACATCTCACTAACCCTTCTTTCATGTTTCCCAACCAAACAAACAAATCAAAAACCCTTGCGCCCTATAACTAGCCTAATACCTTAAATTGAACATCAAAGATATACATTTCTTTACCTTTATAGAGAAATCCCCCTCTAGATCCAGGAGGGCTAGATCCTGAGATCCCAAAGTGGTTTGATGTTGTCTTGTCATTTGGTATTGCCAAATCTCCCAAATCACAGGAACCCCAACAGTAGGAAACCATCGTGAAACATGACTATAGCCACATAGTTTCAGTAGCTATAATTTGACAATGTTATTGAAAAAATTGTTAGATTTGTTTCATAAAAGAGAACCTAGTCCCAAACAACAGAAAATTTTCGTGGAGAATGGCTTGTTTCACTATCGTTGAGCCTGACTGTAAACACTAACAGGTTTTTGAGCCAATAAAGTCCCTAGAGAAAAACAGTGATGGTTTCTCTCTAAAACGTATGCAGATAAAGATACAAGATTCGAGTGGAGGAATTTCAGTAGTTTCATGACTAGTGCTCAAATTATAACTGTTTGGTTTTTTGGTCTGCTTTATTTTTTATATTTCAGATCTAGTTCTGGAATTTTTGGATTTCAAATTTTAGTTATAATAGCAGAATTATGGGTTGGCTCACATCATTGGTATTAGAACCTCAATTAATAGCAGATTCATATTAGATTTTTCGCTACAGTTCAGATTAGTTACTTATGTTCACCAATCTATTTATCTTTCAAGGAATCCATTTAAGGAAGATAGAGCAAAGCACAACTCAGATATATTGTCACCAACATACACATAAACTTAGATATATTGACATTGAGAGAGAGAGAGTAGCACTGCTCTTACATCCCTAACCCAAGCTTGAAAGGAATATGCACAAGTGCATGATCAACTATAATAACAACTCACTCCTTCCTCTTTTTATGTGAGAGGTAAAGGAGCCTTAGTGGACCTAGTCCACTAGAAGAAAACTTGCAAGACACAAGTATGTCCACCCATGTGAAGCACTCTACTCTACGTGACATGTGTCAGCATCAAAGGTGACAGTGATTAACAAGCAAGCCCTCCATGGCATGAGCACTACTCCCCAAGGTCGAACAATCCTCCAAAGGTCCTAAGCTCCAATGCATCTCCAAGGTCATGTGTCTCCTTATTACTACTGTGCTTTCTACCTATTATTTCCATAGTGCCAAAATATCCACTTGCATTAAAAACTGCATGCCATGTACATAAATAGAAAACCTGATGGATGACAAGGAAAAAGGGCTATATTATATGCCATGGAACATCATATTCCATACTTATAATGCACCCCAAGGTGTCAAAATTGCATGCCAAGTGGCAAAGTTGCATTTCTCAAGTTAAAATCTGTGTTACAACTTACACCCTGACCTGATTGCACACAGCCTCCTGCAGATGTACCTATGGAAAAGTCATAAGATACAGTGCTATAGTACTTCTCCCTATGCATCTTCCTATGCTTCCATAATTCTAATGTACAAATTCAAGTGAGAGTACTAATTCTACAAAACAGTTTCACTGATTTACCTGTCTCTTGCTAAGTGCAAGTAGTCTTTAATAGCATGCATGTCCAGGGCTCACTAAAAATCAAAATTATGATTTTCAAATTTCTGTGCTGTTATTAGAACATTATTGATATTTTTACATCGTTATAGTTTCACTTCCAATCCAGGAAGCCACTACTGTGCAAAAATAGAGTGAAATTTCCAAATTTCACAACATGACAAATCAGGCTATGGTGCCTTCAGAATTTTATATGCCAGAACATAGAGCACATATGGTGAAAAATATCTCTCGACCCTATTCATGCATAAGGAATTATGGATTTCCTTGAATTCAGGATTCCAGCACTATATTTTCAAGTAGAGACAAAAGTTATGAGGATGAGTTTCTTCCTATGACAAAGGCTCAACCTTATCCTACAACACTTGAATTAAATTTGAGGCAACAAAACCAATATTGTATGCTCCCAAATAATTGCAAGGAAAGCATTTCAGTTTTGGAGAGATATTCATGGGCTAGAAGTCTTTATGATGGCCATTTGTAAAAATGTGCACTCACAAGTTATCTAAGTTTCGCAGTATGATGTAATTTGTGTTGGGTTGCACACCCATCAATGTGGGTTGTGGCAAAGATCTATGGACCCTGTTCCTGAACAGGGAATTTAGGATGTCCTTGAATTGACGATTCCAACATTATTTTTTCTTGTAGAGACAAAAGTTATGAGGATGATTTTATTCCTATGACAAAGCCTCAACCTTATCTTGCAACACTTGAATTAAATTTGAGGCAATAGAACCAATAATGTATGCTCCCAGATAGTTGCAAGGGAAGCATTTCAGTTTTGGAGAGATATTCATGGGTTGGAAGTCTTTATGATGGCCATTTCCAAAAATGTGCACTCAGAAGCTACCTTAGATTTGAAGGATAATGGAGTTTGTGTTGGGTTGCACACCCATCAATGTGGGGTGTGACAAAGATCTCTGGACCCTATTCGTGCACAGGGAATTGAAGATGTCCTTGAATTGAGGATTCCAACACTATGTGCGCTTAGACGTTATCTCACTTTTCAAGTATGAGGGAATTTGTGCTGGGTTGCACACCCACTAATGTGGGGTGTGACAAAGATCTCTGGACCCTGTTCGTGCATAGGGAATTAAGGATGTCCTTGAATTGAGGATTCTAGAAAAAATTTGCACTCATAAGTTATCTCAGTTTTGAAGTATGATGTAATTTATGTTGGGTTGCACACCCATCAATGTGGGGTGTGACAAATATCTCTGGACCCTATTCGTGCACAAGAAATTAAGGATGTCCTTGAATTCAAGATTCCAACACTATGTTTTCAAGTAGAGACAAAAGTTATGAGGATGAGTTTCTTCCTATGACAAAGGCTCAACCTTATCCTACAAAACTTGAATTAAATTTGAGGCAAAAAAACCAGTATTGTATGCTCCCAAATAATTGCAAGGAAATCATTTCAGTTTTGGAGAGATATTCATGGGCTAGAAGTCTTTATGATGGGCATTTGCAAAAATGTGCACTCATAAGTTATCTAAGTTTTGAAGTATGTTGGAATTTGTGATGGGTTGCACACCCATCAATGTGGGGTGTGGAAAATACCTATGGACCATGTTCATGAATAGGGAATTTAGGATGTCCCTGAATTGACGATTCCAACATTATTTTTTCATGCAGAGACAAAAGTTATGAGGACGAGTTTATTCCTATGACAAAGGCTCGACCTTATCCTGCAACACTTGAATTAAATTTGAGGCAATAGAACTAATAATCTATGCTCCCAGATAGTTGCAAGGGAAGCATTTCAGTTTTTGAGAGATATTCATGGGCTGGAAGTCTTTATGATGGCCATTTCCAAAAATGTGCACTCAAAAGCTATCTCAGACTTGAAGGATGATGGAGTTTGTATTGGGTTGCACACCCATAAATGTGGGATGTGAAAAAGATCTCTGGACCCTGTTCGTGCACAAGAAATTGAGGATGTCCTTAAATAAAGATCTGTATAATATGAACAATGGACCTACAAGATACTAACCATGAGGATGAAAGCATGGAGGAGAATCACTGTGTATCAGTAGTTCTAGATTATGTGTATAATAAATGCATTGAGGACAATTCATAAAACAAGGGGGAGGATGTAACATCCCCTATTCAACCCCTCTGTTGTATTCACCATGTATATGTGAGATTATTAGGTTGGTGAGCTGGGACATAATTAATTAGGCTAGTGATTCGGGGCTTTCTTCTAGGGCAATATGCCCATGTGTATGTGTACTTAATTATTGGGGCCAATGTGTGTATGTGTTTTTTATGTTATGAGACTAGATATCATGATATGGTAAATAAGCTTAATATATGCATATTAATAAATACATAATGGTTATAAGCGGACCTAGACAAAAGAGTATGTGGGGTTGATGACTCCACGACTAGTAAAGGTGTCTTGATGAAAAATCAATGTTATAATATTATAATATAATATTAAATAAAGGAGAGATATGTTTATAAAAGGGGGGAGTTGGATACCTAGTAAGGGAGGCAAGTGGATTATTCTATGATTCATGGTTATGGAAACCAATGGGTGAACCATGTACTTGGGTTCTAGATTGACTAAGGATTATTTTTGGTGAGTCTCGTGCTCAGACTTTGGAAGTGACAACAATCTAGAAACCAATTGGTGAACCCTGGAAGGTGGGCATTGTAGAGGAATTAGCCATCTAGGAGAAGGGTGTGCCACTTTGGTTTTGGACTAACCAACGAACTGAATTGGTTATGGCCTAGAGGGTGTCTAGAGCCCTGGAGCATCAAAGTTGTTGGGTTGGCACCTTGGTTGCTATGGTAGCCTATGACCTCGATGTAATGAATGACCACGGCTGAAACTCTACTTGCTACAACATCATTATAAAAAATAAGCTCCAGGAATTTTCCAAAGGATAAACCCCATGCAGCATAAGATAGACAAAGTGGGACTTATCAAGTTGCTTCTGGAACTCCATATTTATGTGCACATCTTAAGCACATATGCCACATCTCACTGGGTAATGCCAACAAGAAAGGTAATTATCTTACCAATATCATGAATATTCCCTCACGGTGTGTATAGCAAAGAACATGTGCTTCTGAGGGTTCATTACAGAAACAACAACAGGAATTTTGTATGTTTTTGGTATTTGTTATGTCAAAATTTCCAATTATTATTGTGTAAATGAAAATTTTACAAGATAGCAAGGGAAAACTATATAAGATGAAATAGACATGAAGAAAAAAAACTTCTTGAAAACTATGGAAGAACAAAAAAAATGAAGAAAAAATCTACCTGGTCAAGCAAATAATCACGAACGTACCTTTCTAGTGCCTTGTCAAAACTGCCTTAATTCTTGATCTGAAAGAGTTGTGAACTCCCATAGACTGTCCCTTTCAACACATAGTGGCTCGATAACAAAACCAATATACTTTGATGATCAAAAGGAGAACGTGGAAATTATTCTTTAGAGAAAACCTATTCTTGGTTTCTCTACCCTAAAAGTTGCTCATCCATAAAACCTTGGACTTCATTTCCTTTTCTAGTACTCCTTGATTCTCCCATGCCACCTTCCCAAATATCTCCTATATTGTTATTTGATAATTAAGATTAACCTTGGATGAAACAGAAACAATGAAACCATTTTCCAGATCTGAATCTTTTGATTCCTTATCTTGAAGTTCCAAATATGACGTGACTTCCCCATATGAACCTGGACCCACAAGAGATATAATTTTATTTGAATATGCCTTTATTGAAGTTGGAAATATAGATAAATCAAATGAAGGAGTAGTTGGCAGTGAAGGTCTCTGTTCAGATGGATATGTATCCCAATGTACCCCTGTAACTTAAGCACATGTATCTCCTATGGAATATTTCTTAAAAACAATTTCCATTTGAACAAGACTGGTTCCATCAGGACTAGTTTTACTAGTAACATGTGACATAGGTGGCCCCATCCCTCCACTAGTACGATGTGGTTTGGACTCTCATTTATTGTTCTTAAAAATTTATGCAGTTCACTAAAATAGATTAAAAGACATGTTAAAGTGAAAAGTTTCTCTCCAAAGGAGCATATATTATCATAATACTGTCTACAAAAAAACAAAATATATGCACTTATCCCCTATATGCCAATATATTAATAGATTTAAAAACATAGAAAAAATAGCTTTCACCCTAGAGAGCATAGGTTATTATAATAATATGTAGAAAGCTCCAATATAAGCATCTATCTTCTACAAAAATATATAATTATGATAGGAAATGGGAATATTTGATACTTGCAAGGAATTTTGCATCCCCAAAGTGGACTAATACCTTTGTATAAACTGCATTCATTAAGGAAACACAATCAAATTTCATGAGAACTACATGAAATTTTATTCAAAATTTATTAAAAAAAAATGCAAGAAAGGGGGAAAACTCACCCTAGAACTCCTCGTGATCTAACAAACTTTGGAATCCCATCAAATAATCCTCTATCAAATCCAGGTCGTGGTTGTACTATAATGTTTACAAACTCAAATTGAAAAAGGGAAATATCACCAATAAATTCTGTAGATGCACATTCTGCTAAGTAGATCGACTTCTTGTATTTGGCAGTATAGTCAGGCCTTGTAATGTCTGAGTAGTATTTCTTAAAGAACTCATGAAACCCAAACTTTCACGCACCTTCAACACTATATCCAAGAAGAGTTGGCAACCAGATTTTGAATAAACCCTTTGCTCCTTATTCTTTAATAAAAACAGCAAAACCAGTGGAGATCCTCTTGTACTTCATAGGGCCAATCTAAAATTAACAACAAAAAACCAAAAAGTGATGTCAAAATCTTAGTTAGGAAATGATAAAACATTGAAGTCAATAAAAGAACTTACAAGATTTGAAATCATATCTCCAGATTCCCAGAAAAATTCTTTCAGCCAAAAATGATTTCTGTAATCATGTCAAACCCTTAAATAAATTTAAGAATAAGGTTCATCTTTTGGAGGACACATACAATTTAGAGTCTCACTTACATCAATTTTTTATCACAAAAAAAATCCAGTTGCTAGAAAAAGATGTCAAAATGACATGTAGGCTATTTGATTTTCTAATCTAGATTTTCTTGTGTTCAAGAATAATTTATTAATGAAAGGCCTGCTAAGTATCCATGCCATCCAAGTCCTCAATGGCACCCAAGAAGATCCATGATCCAAATGGGGATCCTATGTTTCAGAAGCCTTGTTGAAAAATTAGAATGCCTATTTTCCCAACAAGTATATCATGTGTTTGTTCACCAGTTCTTGAATTGGTCTCTCATGCAAAGCACCAAAGAAAATGAAAGAAACAAAAATAAAATAAATAAATAAATAAATAAATTGTAAATTACAAGTTTATAATTTTACTAGTGCAAACAAAACAATGTTGAACTTTAATTGCTATATAAACTATGGCATAGAAAAAAAATTATACCATTGAGCATTATAAATTAAAAAGAAAAAAAGAAAAATATGTTAAAAAAAAAATTTCTATCTAAAATATGGCATAGAAAAAAAATTATACCACTGGGCATTATAAAATAAAAAGAAAAATAAAAAATATGTTGAAAAAATAGGGTAATTAAATCCTTCATAGAATGTGTTTGCAAATGTAAAATATGTAGTTACCAAATAAGCTATGAACAATTAAAATTAAAATTGATTTTTTTTCAATGGGATGAAGAGGAAACATTAATCCATTTCATTTCTTATCCTACTCCATTCATCTCTTGTAATTGTTACATTAATTTAATTGGTTTTATCTGTTAGCAAATTACTAGAACGAAACCCAAAATTTGCATTCATATCCTCCACCAAAAGCATTAATTTGTCGCTCAAACTATCCTCCGGAAGTATTTTTGGTTTTATATCCATGAAAGCATAAATTCCTCCATTCACTGATTCTCAAGTTTAACACGAAACAAATCATCACACAACCATAATGGGAAAAAATTACTTCAAATTATTGATGCTATCTTTTTCATGCGAATCAAACCCGTGTCCTTGGTTTTCTCGCTTATTAGAACTGGAAAGGGAGCTCAGCC
This sequence comes from Pinus albicaulis, assembly GCA_034641835.2. Lineage (NCBI taxonomy): Eukaryota > Viridiplantae > Streptophyta > Pinopsida > Pinales > Pinaceae > Pinus > Pinus albicaulis. The sequence continues at coordinate 343,938 of JAXQQM020092005.1, forward strand.
TCGATTATATGGTGGTTTTTGACAGGCACGGAAGGACAGATCCACAAACGCTCGCATAGGAATTGAGAAGAAAGGAATATTTCCACAGTAGAATAACACGTTCTATATGACTGTTTGAGAGGAATCCCCCTAAACACACTATTCAAAATAAAATGCAGTCGGAGACCAGTACTATGTTATTCAATTTCAAGGAAAACCATGTTGTTGAATTTCAAATTTAGATACAACTATTTGAGGTTATTGGAGATTCCTCCCTCATGGGAAACAAACCCACCACACTGGTTTTGTTGCAAATCAAAACCCCAAAGGGAGCTCAACTTCGTGAGGGGATTTCACGGTCACATGATCAGATATCTGAGTAATAGATCTTGATTTAACTCTTAATATATGTATCTTACACCTTCTCAAATATGTCATTGCCGCGCAAATTACATTTGGGGGTTTCAGAGTTTGCGCTTACGACGCTTACCTTAATTTAAAGATAGATTTTTCTCTCTGGAACTTTCAATATCTAAAAGCCTTAAACTCAATATACCCTACATAACTGTTTCTATCACAATTGAAATCTTGGAGTGATCAAGTTTACACTCTGGTTTCTGGCTTAATTTAATCCAAACTTGGATGAATATATTAATTGAATCATGATCTCTAACCGATTTCATTTTTCATATACGCATGACATAAGAAAGGGACGCAGAGAAATAAAAAAGGAATTGACATAATTGATAAAAAGAAAAGTCATAAATACATGTTACATAGGCAGCGAATGAATCCTCTGAGTAACCTGCTCGTTGTTCACCCATTAATTGTTGCATCCGATCCATTTGTTCAACGGGGTTTGAAATAACACATCCATCCTCCCTTAGGAGCTTCTTCTTCGCTAGATCCATTGCAGTTCTACCTCTTCCCTTATGTAATCATACACACCCCTCAGAGTGTGAGGTTTACCCACTTCGTGGAAATAAAAGTATGTTTTTGATGTTGTTGATTCAGATGGGGTTTTGTGCCTAAGAAAAACCTGAGGCAATAAATAAAGCACAACAAGACCCTACCCCAACCCAAAAATAAGGGTATCGATCCGTCCTCATTCATGGGGGAATATAAAGGCGTATCATCCATCGAGTGGTAGCAATAATTCCTCATCATGGCTCTGGATCTACCGCTTCTCATTCAACTGGGTAAACTTCAACTACTGGTACTAATGATGGCTCTTCTCCTGCTGCTGATGCTGGCTCTCAAAAATCTCTTAGGAGGGATAATTGCCCTAACTAATGTCTTAAGAATTCCATAAATAAGTTGATCTTATGGCCCTTAACGATTGGAATTGATTCGGCCCTCAAAAATCCTTAGAAAAATTACCGGGGAGCCGCTTTTCAATACAATGCTACCTTACGTGTTTGTGGTAATGCCAAAAGGCAAGAGCACAACAATGATGAGACTGCCAGGATGTATGGTACCAAGCCCTGAAATGGGGTTCGGTTTGGTTTTAAAATTCATGAAACACTGGTCAAAATCCATGGAATCTATGCGTAAGACATAGATCCATTTAGAAGAGAGGTTCTATTAATGATGAGGGCCGAATAAAAAAAACCCTCATCGCCATTTTTGCACACTTTAGTTTTTGTATCTAAAATCACCATCGCAGTGTTTTCGATCCACTGGTATTTTGGTTGTAAGCTAGATATTAAAATAAATTATAATAATACTTCATTACCATGTATATTTTAACTTCGTCAAACTATTTCATTCCCGCCATTTTTTAACTCCATCAAACTCAACAAATAAGCCTTCATTCCCGCCAAAAATGCAAGGTAGTGTGGAAATTTTTGTGTGGGAAATAAGGGTACAATAACATGGATAGGGAGCATCTACTTAAATCACTAAATATATACCTAAAACATCAAGATGACATCATTTCTTTGAGTAAAATTATGAAATATCATGGAACAATTCAATTTATAATATATTTTTTCAGAGAAGAAAAAATGCTCTTTTTGTATTAATAATATACAAAAACAGTACATAATCTAAAAAATTTCCATCATTCAATATATATCCAATAAGTGAGGTCAATGCACACCATTTGATACAGATATTACATGGTGCCGACATTATGATACTTTGTTCAATATAGCCAATCCTCATATAAGATAGGTCATAAAAAATGCAACCTAATGCTTAAAAAAGCTAGATAGAAAGCAAGTTTAAAAATATTTACAAAGCCGAATGAAAAATAAGAGAATAGGAGCGATGGCCAAATTCAAAATATATACAATGACAAAAACTCGAAGCCAAAAAAGATCCATGTGAAAACTGAGCAAATGTGGTTATGGAATTTGTATGGATCTCTCCTCAATTATCTAACAGTCCATGGAGTGCTGCATCTGAATCCACCAAATGATTCGGCCAGACCCAACTTTGAGAGAGAGTCTGCCCGAGTATTAAGTTGCTATAAAATGTGTTGGATGACAGAAACATGTAGTCTCATAATCAATTATTTTATGCGGGTGATCCGATTCATGAGGTTGGGAGGTTGAAATTGTATCGCCCCATTAACACCGTCAATAACAGATTTTTCATCCCCGTACACATGGAGGGAGCTCACCTGAATATTATAAGCCATCCAAAACACACTCCAGAGAGCCATCAATTCTACCTCTATGTTAGTGCCTATACCACCATTCCATAAGTTGTGATACTGATCTTTATGATTGAGTTTAATCTAGGAACCACATCCACGGATGCCCTCCTGCTTAGCTCCATCAAAGTATCCTGCAGGTAGGGCCATTGGGAAAGGTCTAAGACAATGAGAAATATCCCAAAGAGGGAGATATTTGGAAGGGAGACCACTAATCCAGATCATGATAGCACTTTAAACCTAAGAGCGAACCAATGACCTTCCATGGAAAATGCAACGGTTCCTGGCAAGCCATACTTCCCAAAATAAAAAGAAAGGAAACATTATGTATTTCTGAGGTGCTTCCTCCCAATATTTGAAAACTTGAGTAATATTCATGGGTAGCCATGCAGGATCAAGTAGATAAAGAGATAAAAAATACCAAATTGTATGTACCTCAAGGGAGGATAGAAATATGTGAGCAACAAATTCGAAATCCAACAAACAAAAAGGGCATCGGCCAGGACCTAGGAAGCCGCACTTAGTCAAATTATCCCAAGTTAATATTTTGTTTCTCAACACTAGTCATCCGAATAAAATGATTTTAGATGGGATAGCCCACTTCCTTAATAATAATGATGTTTAAAATGAGCCTTATGATGGTCTACTTATACACATTGATTGTTCACAAGGTGTAGGGGTATGTTTATAACATCACTGCCCTTGAGAGCTTTGTCTTGAAATTACAGTAATTATAATTTTATTTAGTTAAGCACATTTTGTGGTGGAATGAAGTTTATCAGATATCTATTTATACTTTGTAGAGGTTTGACTTTGTTTTTCCTTTGAGTGTTGGTGAGGTTTCTTTGCATTTTTTGCATCATAGTCTAAAGTCTTTTGACCTGATTGTTTAACATGAAAGCTTTATGCTTATTGGCAATATATTTGAAATACCTGCATGATCAAGAAATTGTTATGGTTAATTAAATTATTAATTAGGTACTACAGGAAGAGGATGATGTTGAGAGGGCTTGCCTAGGTGACTCTAGGAGCAACACGGAGGTGGTCAGACAAAGCTCTTCTAAGTTACAAATTTGAAGAGAAAAAACTGGTGATATATATGTGGTTGCTCAACCTGGGTTGTATGGAAAATCTTGGCATAGATTGTTTACCTTTCTGTGTCTTCATGAAAGTAGGTTGTCTGGTCACAAAATAAGATCACTACATGTAGGTGATGGTTCTGTAGTAAGTTCTCAGCCTTATCTTCATAATGGCTAACAGAGAGGATCAGGTTTGAATACAGGATATAATTTGATGAATTTGGAGATTTAGAGTTAAATAAAATATTGTGGTGATGTTTGGATGGGTGCTAATTTGCAGGGTTTTCCATTTTTTTAATTTTCTTTGTTGTGCTTTCTACCATGCTACCTAGTTGCTTTCCTGTTGCCCTAACATTTTAAATTTTTCGATGTCTATCTCTCTATTGTTTCTTGCCCCATTTGGTTTCAAAGGCCTTTCATCAAGGACCATTTGGGAATCCAAGTTCCCAAAGGATTTTAGGGATTGAGAACTTCCTTCATAAGTCTTTTTCTTCTCCCTCAACCCTTCAATCACCCTCCTCTCTCCCTAGAAGATAAATTCCCTTGCTTAAAAGGAAAGCAAGTCCCACTCTTTATTTTGTCTTAGGGTAAGGGTTTCGAGGGTCACTTCCCACCTATTCATTGACCTATGCTCTACAAGTGACTTCCTAAACTACCGGGACTCCACCCATCGGTGAAAGTCCGTGAAGAGCAAAGAGCCTTAGCTATGGTGACAATGGGCTAAGCCTCCATCGTTTCCCTTGTCCTAGCAGTTTCCCTCTTAGGAACCCCTTTTAGGTCCACTACTAGTTTGAGTGGTAACAAGTTGTTCACAATTCCATTTTTGAACAACTCTTTGGTATGCCCACTTTTTCCATACTATAGCTCCAAGATGAGAAGTCTAGGGCTATGGAGGTTGCCCTTCTTCTCACTGAATCAATCCTCTACAATATAGTGAACTAGGGCTAGTTGGTTGGCCCACTTGAATGTTACTTTAGTCCTTCAAAGTCTACACATCCTTAGGCCCTATACACCTGCCCTTCTACCAATTTTGTTGTCCTTCACCAAAACAAGAGTCAGGGCTAGTCTTCTTTGAAAGTAACCTAACAACCCTCCAACTATACTTGGACTACCATCAATCCACCCAACCATAGTCAATTCTTTTTACTGATCTAGGGCCCACAATATTGTCTTCATCTAGGGCTCTTCAAATCTGCTACCTAACAATGGTTTGAGTCCTCTCAATGTCATTGTTCTTGTGTATCAACAATTTGATCTTTGTTTTCCAATCTATGAACAAATATGAACTACTCCTCTTATCATACTTCTAACAATCTGTAGATGACTAAAATAGGGTCACAAATCAGCCACTAATAGTCCATTTACTAATTTTTTATAGGTTTCTTTAGATTTATGTCTAAAACTCTATGGAAATTCCACCAAAATCAACTCCTCTACATGTCAATCCATTCTTCATATGGCACATTTCTTCTGCATGCTCAATCTTCTGCTCAGGTTCCACCCTCCTTTGGGTCTGTTGTCTCCACACATACTGAATTTGCAAACCATCTTCCAGATCTGTAGTATTTATTGCAGAAATAAACCTCGCTCTAAGGGTCACAACCCATCTTCTTCTATGCAAATTTGTCACAGTCTTAAGGGCATACCTTATGAACTAAACATTCTAGGAAATTTTCCTAACTAGGGAATTATACTTATGTACTTCTAATTGTTGTAGAACAAACCCTATCCAAACATAGAAAAAACACGACTATTGCCTCCATAAGAGACTCGACCTAGCTCATATGGATCCATAGATTCTGGGAATTTCTTTGACTGAATCTTGACATGAACTTCATATCTCAATGTCGACCTTCAAACTAGGGTTAACTCAGTCAATATTATGCCTGCGTCAACTTTTGTTATGGCTCTAAATTACAGTGCAAGCCCTCCTCCATTTATGTTGGTATTTATCACAGACCTTGCGGCCTACTAACCACCACAAGGCAAGATGGTATCAACCCTCTCTTCTATTTCATGTAGAAAATCTAACCAAGGGGATTCAATCTGATCTTGTAATGTACTAAAACAAGATACTAAATCCTTCCTACAATTTGTGGAAACGAAACACGATCACACAATCACATATAAGTAAGAGAAACAAGTTATCAATCGCACAACACAAGATGTATTTGGGGAAGCAAATGCTCAAAACCCTCTATCTCTATTTTTTATTAAGTCAAAGGAATCATGAAACAATACAATGCTTAATCTCTCTTGAGATTCTTCAGCATTCTGCCACTTTTCTCCTGCTGATCTAGGAAAAATCGGTCTAATACTTAGCCAATTCTCAGCCTTCCTTCATCCTGCCTTGCTCACACAATTCCTATGGAATTATCTCCATATTAATTAGGAAAATCAACCTTCCTTGATTACACAATCCATCATGGCATCCCAATGAATTTATAATTGCACATGGAAAATTTTCTATAAATACAACTGATAGTTATGTTCCTCTAAACTATGTTACAATAAGGATGAAGGGTCCTTTCATTATTTAAAAATAAGATAAAATCCTAACCAACCAAAACCCTAACCTGAGGATATGTAACACCAAGAGTTTATGGGCCCCTTTGGGGTTAGTTGGGTAGCCAACTTCCTGGGTTGTAGCTTGGTCATATGATCTTCGTTTGACGCACATGATACCTCGTTAGAAAGATCTCTCCGAGGACTACAACTACTAATGCGATGATTTCTATGAAATAACAAAACCTTTCATGCCCAAAAAATGCCGTTTGGGGCCTCAAAACAGCTCTGGAAATTGAGGACCTGAAAATTTGACAAAAATAGTAAATTGTGCTATAATTAAGGAAACTAAAAAACTGAAAGAGCCAATGGTGAGGGCCCAAGTGGATTAGGCGGGTGGCCACTAATATCCACCTCGATCACCTTAAATCGAATTTCTTGAGCTAACTCAATCATCATGACTTAGTTAACTGACACAAGTTTTTATGAGACGAAATTACAATTTATTGTCCAATTTATTTAAGGGAAAAATAAATTAGACGCCTCGCATTCCTCACTCCTGGTACATCAAAATTCCTCACCACTGTGGGTGCATTTTTTTTTTCTTTTCTAGTTTCCAATTTCACTGTTTCTTGTTGCAAATTTCAACACTCCCTCTCAACAAGAAAGGAATTCAATCAATCCCCATCTGGTACCTTTGGAATGTTCCGCACAGTACACTTCTCTAGTGTTGTTTACACCTGCAAATCTTGAAACTGAATAGCCTCCGAACAACTGAATCAGTATAATGCATCTGCCATTAGAGTCTTCTGACTGCTACTAGCTATTGCACATGTCTAGTACTGGATTCTCTACGCTGCTGCTGACATCTACATCCGTGCCCTTTGAACTGTTGCTAACTCTGATTTGTGCTCCAGTATTTGACATCTATCACTCTGATTTCTGTCTTGCTGACATATGACTATATCAATCTAAATGATCCTTCCTACTACTATTGTACTATGGGCTCCTCGTAGCCAGGTTCAATCCATGAGATATGCCATCTCAATGGACCTTGCCCAAATTTCTTATCATGGGATTATGTCTACACATCACCCCACCTTACACCTCAAGGTATGGCTGCTACGTCTTCCCATCTGGCTCAAAATTTCCCCCTCATGGAGGTCTCTGGATGAGTGGATGCTTCCACTCGGTCTCCTCTCTACTTCTCCAATTGTGGCAGCTACTCCACAACCTTCTGAGACTGCTTCTCATGAGAATGCATGTTAAGAGGTAATTTATGCTCCCCCTAAACCGCCAAGTCTCTAAATTCTTCCTTTCTCCTCAAATATTTGCATGCATCTGGTACCTAAAGTACATATAGGTTCTTGAATCACGCATAGTATAATTTTCCCGACGTTACAAAAAGTTTCTAAAAAAGAGTTGATTTTAAATCGATGATATCTCCCTCATTCGAGCTCCAATTCGACCGATTTTTTTTTTCCATTTGGGTAGATTTTCGCAAGGAATCCAAGTATTCTATTTATTTTTGAAAATTTTACACCAAAATCTTCAAAAATTCTCTGCAAACTTGCCACCCAAAAAATTCCTTCTCTGATACCATGTATAAAATCTAACCAACGAGATTTAATCTGATCTTGTAATCTACTAAAACAAGATACTGAATCCTTCCTATAATTTGCGGAAACAAAACATGATCGCACAATCACATATAAGTAAGAGAAATAAATTATTAATCGCACAACACATGATGTATTTGGGGAAAGAAACTGCTCAAAACCCCTCTATCTCTATTGTGTATTAAGTCAAGGAATCATGAAACAATACATTAATGCTTAATCTCTCATGAGATTCTCCAACACTCTTTCAATTGTCTCCCATTGATCTAGGCAAACCTGGTATAGTACTTAGCCAATTCTCATCCTTACTTCAGCCTACCTTGCTCATGCAATTCTTAGGGAATTAACTCCTAATTAATTAGGAAAATCAGCCTTCCTTGATTGCGCAATCCATCATGGCATCCCAATGACTTTATAATTGTACATGGGAAATTTTCTCTGAATACAAATGATAGTTATGTTCCCTTTAACCTCTGTCTCAACTGGGTATTCCTCGAAATTGACATGCATGCAACTATTAATAGTGAATTATCATTTATATGATTGATCACTCATTGTGAATTAAATCTAATTTAATTCACTAGACCTCTCACTATCTCATCACTCAGTTAGAACCAGTTAAACTGATTTTAACTCATTTAATTGATTTAATTACACTTGCACCCCACTAATGCATCAACTTCAACTGGACCCCAAAAATATTAGAATCCCTCTAGATGTCTCATCTTAGACCCTGAACTCGAATTTCTTGAGCTAACTCGGTCATCATGACTTAATTAACTGACACAAGTTGTTATGAGATGAAATTACAATTTATTTAAGGGAAAAATAAATTAGACGCCCCACATTCCTCACTCCTAGTGCATCAAAATTCCTCACCAGTGTGGGTGCATTTTTTTTTGTCCTTTCTGGTTTCCAATCTCACGTTTTCTTGTTGCAAATTTCAACATTTCAAAATTTTATGTGGCCTTCACACAAAGACACCATTGAAATCACATGCCTAGATTCTCATGAGAAACCTCTCTTAAGCTCGATTTTCCAGAAGAGAACCAACAATATGCCATCCTACTTCCTAGCGCAAACCGACCATTAAGGTATGCAACATTCTTCTGAACCCTCACATGATGATATTTCTCTTGGAGGATGATCATAACCTCCCTTTAGCAACCGTTACTCAGCCCTTGTACTCAACCTACTTTAGGACTACATATCTCTCTTCACCCCCTTGATGTGCCAGATAGTGGGAATACATGTCAAACATGCTAAGATGTGCCAAGTGATAAGGCATGCCAATATGTGCAAGGGTGTTACAATGTGTGTCAGGGAATGTCAAGACAATAGAAGGGAGAAAAAAGTTAAACTACAAGGAAATGAACACATAATAGGGTTAATAAGTCATCAATTTACCTTTTCCAAGAGGGGCATACTAGGCACACCAACACTGGGTGGCAATAGGTGCCAAGTGAAAAGTCTTAGTGCATTCTAAGTGCCAAGTATTCCTTTGTTGCTTCTCATCCACTTTCCAACAATTGATCATCACAAATAAATTTAATATTAAACCATGCAAAATCATACCAAGGCATCTCAACATATTCCATACATGCTAAGACTTTCCAAGCACCAACACGTGCCAAGCACCAATATGTGTCAGGGACTGGTGTTATGCATGTTATGAAGTGGAAGGGAATGTTGAAGAGTGCTAAGGTGTGCTAGAGAGTGATAATGCATGTTGATGAGTGTTAAGGATTACTAGGAAAAAACATTAAGGGAGCACTAGGTAAAAATTCATGGTAGCTAATGAATATGAGGAACGTGTGTCATGCCAAGGAGGGAGTGACAAGGTATGCTAAGCATTGGTAAGGCATGCTAGGGAATATCAAGGCATGTAAATAATTCCCAAAGTGTGCTTGGGAGTTCCAGGGTGTGCTAATTATATCATTTGCCAATATATGCCAATACATTCTAGGTGGTAAGGATATTCTGTCGCAGGGTGCTAGGGTATGTCAATATGTGTCAAGGAAACAAAAGGAATAACCAATATTAAGAGGGTTAATAAGTCAGGACTTTATATTTTTGAAAAGGGGCATGCTAGGCACACTAATAATAGGTCCTAATACATGTTAAGTGGCATTGTGTGCCAAGTGCTAATGTATGGCAATGTATTCAACCAAGGTGTTCCAGGGCATGCTAGGGACTATATGCAGCATGCCAACACATACTGGGAGAGTTCCATGTTGTGCTAGTGCATGCCACCATGTGCTTGGGCATCAGTGTCATCACAATATGTTCTAGGTACATAGATGTTCCACGACATGTGGGGTGCTAAGAAATGTTAGTGTGTGCAAAAGCATTAATTTAAGGTGTGCCCAGATTGTTGAGGATTGTTAGGTCTTTCTCATTAATAGAATTGTCAAAGCTTGATTATGTACTATTAAATAATATATTTCCTACACACTATAGTGTAACTTTATCTAAAGGGAATTTTCTAGATAATAAACTTAATAGAGATGAATCATGTGTTGACTCATAGGAAATATCTATTCGACTAGTCATTACTTGAGGGAAATGATACACACTAATTACTTCTAAAAAAATTGACTGATCCTAACCACTATGGACTTTGACATATTATAAAAAATACTCCACAATAATTGTATTAAATCATTATCTTTTGCCAAAAAATATATTAACAGGCACATAGTGTCATCAAAAACTCATTGGAATGATCAATGATGACGTGCATTTTTTAACCTTCACCAAAAGTAACAAAAAGATCATTAGTGAGGGTCATTAAAAGTTCGTCACTAGAAGTGTCACCAAAGAGAGAATTAGTGATGGGCCTTTAACGACCCTCACCAAAAGTGTCATTGAAAATGTCTTTGTTGACAAACCATAAAGGACCATCACTTTATACACTTATAGTGATGGTTTTTTAATGATCAATGATGATGGACATTTTTTGACCGTCACCAAAAGTAACAAAAAGAGCATTGGTGAGGGTCATTAAAAGTTCGTCACTAGAAGTGTCACCAAAGAGAGAATTAGTGAGGGGCCTTTAACAACCCTCACCAAAAGTGTCATTGAAAATGTCTTTGGTGACGGACCATAAAGGACCATCACTATATACACTTACAGTGATGGTTTTTTAAGGACCGTCACCATATGTGACATTGGTGACGGACCTTAAAGGTCTGTCACAAGCATGACCCTCATGAATGTGATTTTTTCTTGTAGTGGGCTTTTGATCTTTTCTTGAGGGTTTTTGGGCAAACTAAGTGCTTTTAGTGGATTTAGGTCAACTCTTTGCAATATGAAAACTAAGGTGAAGATGTTTTTTTTTCTAGAGCTTGCACTTGGGGGTTAGAGGATAGCCTAGAGTCACCCAATCTTATTTTTTCACTTAGAACCAAATTCGCTTGCAAACCCTAACTCAAAAACTAAGAAATTGATCTTTATATAGTCCAGGGTTTGGTCTAGTTTGGACTATGGATGACTTCCTTGTCTTTCGGAAAAGGAGAGCTTGGGAGGAGAAATAATTTTACCAACCTTAGACTCTGCTTGCAGAAGTTTTGAAGCCGAAATTTTGGACTATGAAGCTTTTTGAGAAAATATGTAACAATTTGGCTGAAGCGCAGCGCCTGTGCGCAACGCCTATACGTAGCACTGGGTGGACTAGGCGGTGCCTCGGGTGCCTCTGGTATTTTCTGGGCCTGTGCATAGCGCCGGGATAGATGCGCAACGTCGGGCCATGAGCATGTAGCACAGTGTATTTTTACACTACTTTCCTCCTTTCTGTGCGTATCGTCGGAGGCTAGGTGCGTAGCACCGGCCTCGGTGCATAGCACCCGGTAGTTTTCATAGTTTGGTATGAAAACCAAAAAAATTCTCCTAAATGGCTTTCTTCTCTTTGAAAATGGAAAATGATGCATGGGGAAGGTTCAAGTGACCTTTATATTTTATTTTTTGAAAAGAAAATTAAAAAGATCAAACCCACTTTTGTAAAGTTAATGTCTTCTATATTTTAGTGTGCTTTTAAATAATATTTGTTGTGAACAAACTTTGACACTTTTTGGAAAAAAATGTATTTTATGCCTTTGTCATCTTTTGCAGAAAAATATTTTTGGCACGAAGGCCCTTTGTTGGGAGTCTATCACTGAGATGCATAATCGAGGTTACACTTTCCCTTTTTAGGCATGTTTTAACAATAACTTATGCCCAACTTTTTACTTTAAAAAACTCTATTTTTTTACCCTTTGGTAAAATGAGCTTCTTTAAACTGATACTCTTTGTCCTTTCTTCTCTTAGTGCAGGTGAAGAAATGATATTTTTGGCAAAACCCTAAGGAGGAGAATTATGTCCTTGAAATCTCTTAGATGTTTCTTTGCTTGTCACCACTGTTTTGTTAATTTACCAAACAAACCCTGATACTCTTTTACCTATAGGACTATTGCTTTTGTCTTGTTTGTGTCTGCCTTCTGGTGATGATTATATCTTATTTCCTTGCCTCTTCTTATTGCTGGTGGCCACCTTGGTTATTCTTTGAAAAAAATGTGAGTAAGGGCAGTTGTCCCTTGCAGTGTTTGTGCTATAAGCCATGGAGGCTTTTCTTGAATGACTTTGGGTCAAAATTCTTGATTTTATTCCCCTTTGAATGCAACCTCTTCATTCAAGAAGACATAACTTGTTGGGCACCAAATCCATCCTATGACTCAGTGAAACCTTAGGTGACCTAATGGGGACCTTTGAACTTGGATTTTGGATAGTGATTTAGACTTAGGGATCACCAAGTATAAGATAGGACCTGTGATAAGATTAGTGTGTTTTGAAGACCTAGGATCTAGCAAAATTGACTATCCAAAGGTTCTGTAGAGACAATCAATGTCTGAGACTATTATGGAAGAGACAGCAAGGCTATTTGATTGGTAGGTTTGAATAGTAGTAGGGAATCATGTAGGTAAGCAAAATAGAGGATTTGGGCCAAAAGGCAAGACATGGTGAAAAATGGGTGACAGTTGTGGTTAAAATAAATGGCTTGAGCCCATGATGGGTCTTCCAGGAATGGTGGACTAGTCATGACTAGATAGGAAGATGAAATAGTGAAAGTTTTATCTCAGGATAATGAAGGCAGTGAGATTTCTAGAACTCACAATATTTATGAATTTTATTTCTAGAAATCTAGGACCACTACTTATTCATCTTCAAATAGTGAAAATTATGGATGAATAATAGTGGCTCCACTTGGGGAGGGAAGCTCCTTCTCAGGAGGTATCCAGAACTTCAAATTTTCTGGCTTTTGGAGATGTGTGCCTTTTCCATTGGGAAGATGTGCTCTTTCTTCATTTGTTGAGGTTTGTTTTGAGTCTGTAATCTCTAAGATCTAAAAAGAAATGATTCATATCACCATCATTTATACCTACCCAATCTACCTGCCTAACATTTTTTCTTCATTCAGTGCACTTGAACTGGAAAACCCTTGACATTTTTCTTTGGAAACAAAAATCAAACTATCTAATTGTACCCTGATTTCTTCCAAGAGTTCAGATTAGCCTGATGAACTCTTTTAATTTTCTACCTAATCCTACTAACATGAAATTGAAAGCACGGTAAATTAGGATTAGACAGTCTGACTTACGATGAGTTGTGGCATTGAAACAAGCTGCACACAAGTGTTATTTTTGTACAGACAAAACTTAGGAAACATGAGGGAAATATATGTCATTTGTTTAAAATCCCTATTTTCCTCTTTGGTTCAGATTTGGGCATGTGGAACCGGCATCTCTCATTCCTATTCTATCTTTTGACAAGTCAAACTTGAAGATTTTGACCTACTCTTTTTCACTAACTTATCAACCATAAATTTAAAACATGTTCAGTCATGATTAGGCTGGATCAATTAACAAGGATTTTTGAAATAAGCAGTGGCATTTAGACTTGCACACTTTCAGCATTATTATTTTTTAGTTATGGGGCTGTACCTCTCTTTCAAACTCTGCCCTATTTTCTTATTATATTGTTTTTGTGATTTTTCTTTTCATCAAATAGTGGTATGTACAATGAATGAGAAAAACAAACTAGGTTTCTTGACAAAAGTAATGTTTAAGCATCCTCCCATTGACCGGACCTCCAAAAATGTCAGTTCCATCAAGATCTTGCAAAAAGAAAGCATTGTTGCCTATAACTGACTGAATGATGTAAGGGCCTTTCCATAGATTTTCAAACTTGCCATGTTTGCCCTTGTATTCCCTTCTTGAATCCCATTTTAGAACCATGTCTCCAATCTAGAAATCATTGGCTTTGGTTCTCCTATCAAATATTTTCTTGATATTGTCTTGTATAGCTTGTGTTCTTTTGTAAACTTCCTCCCTTGACTGTTGTAAATGAATGGTTTGGTTCAGCCTCCTCTGCATGTCATTTTCTTCTGATTGTACTTCTTGAAGAAGCTTCATGACTGGAACTCCCAAAGAGGTGGGGAAAACTGCATCCATTCGATACACTAGTTGATAGGGAGACATACCAATATATTTCTTGGTGGTTAGTCTATCAGCCCATAGTGCATGCACTAGTTTGCTATGCCATGCTTTCTGATTTTGTTCTAAGAGCTTCTTATTGATGTTTACCAAGCTCTTGTTAGAGGACTCAGCTAGTCCATTACCTTGCATGTAATAAGCAGTGGATTGGCCTAGGGTGATGTGATATTTATAGCAAAAGTCCACCATTTTCTTAGATGTAAAGGCAACAACATTATCGGTGATGATCTTCTTAGGACAACCAAACCTGGACAGCATTTTGGTTTCAAGGAATTTGATGATTACTGAGTTAGTGTCATTTCTAGAAGGGATAGCTTCTATCCACTTGGTGAAATAATCAGTGGCAGTGAGGATCCACTTATGTTGGGCAGATGAAGTAGGATGAATCTCTCCTATGAAGTCCAGACCCCATTGCTGAAAAGGGGCTTCAACACTGATGGGGTGCAAGGGTAAAGGTAGGAGCTTTCTTTTGCCATCAAAGATTTGGCATTTATGGCAATTCATGACTAGTTTGTGAGTATCGGAAAATAGGATAGGCCAATAGTAGCCAGCTCTAAGGATCTTGTTGGCTGTGGTCTTCCAATAAAGGTGATCCCCACATTCTCCTTCATGTAATTCATGCATGATTTTTTTTGCATCATCTTAAAGCAAACACTTAAGCAGCAAACCATCAAAACTCTTCCAATACAACACTCCATCCAGAATGCAAAAATTTAATGTTTTTTGTTTTAAGAATCTTGCTTTGTTTTTGACAAAGAAGGGGGAGAATTGAGATAAAGTAGCACATAAATAATATCAGCATACCAAGGTGAATTTAAAAACATTTCTTCAATGTATGGTGTTGTACTTTCTTCAGTTTATTCTAACATACCAACCATATTCATGTCTAAAGCTTGGAAATTTGAGTCAGTCATAAGTTTTGCAAGTCCTTGTCCTTTAATCAATTTAGTGGGTCTGATTTCTAAATCATATTCTAAAATGGTAGCAATCCACTTGCCCCTTTTACCATCAGGGTCTTGATTAAAGTATATGTTTGAAAACTGTGTCTGGGACAAAGGCTATGATATGTGAATGCAAAATATAAACTCTAAAATCCTTCAAAGCTTTGATTAAGGCAAAGGCTTGTTTCTCCATAATGTTATACTTTAGAGGGGCATCCCTTAAGGCTTTTCTGAAGAAAGCTATGGGTTGCTCTTGCCCCATGATGTTCTTTTGCAACAATACTGTTGCCACAGTATGTTTAGAGGCAAAGGAGAAAATGTAAAAGTCCTTGGTGAAGTCAGGGCTAATTAAGACTGGTGTTTGTGTGAGTGCTTGTTTTACCAGCTCAAAAGATTTTTTGCTTCCATATTCCACTTCACTCCTACTTCATTTTCCAACATTTTTTTGATATTTCTTAGGAGCCCAACAAGGTTAGGGATGAATCTTCTTAGGAATTTAATCTTTCCAATGAAATATTGCAGCTCTTTAATGTTTCTAGGATGGCTGATTTGTAAGATGCCTTCTATTATTTTGGGATCTAACTTGATTCCTTCCTCAAAGATGATGTGACCTAAAAGTTTTCCTTCCTAAAGGCCAAACAAAGTTTTCTTAGGATTTAGGGACAGGCCATACTTTCTACATTATTCAAAGACTTTTCTCAAGTGGACTTAGTGCTCCTCATCAGTCTTAGAGTAGACAGTGATTTCATCAAGATATATGACTATGAAGTAACCTATGTCTTCTGAAAGAGCTATGTCCATTGCCCTTTGGAAAGTAGCCTCTGCATTCATTAAACAGAATGGAATTTTAACAGACATGAATGTGCCCCAAGGTGTAGTGAAAGCAGTTTTGAGTTGGTCACTTGGAAAGACTAGAACTTGGTTATAACATGAGAATCCATCTAGTAATGAGATTCTTTGTGAGCCAACTACTTGTTGGAGTATGTGATCCATTTTCGGCAAGGGGTAATTGTCTTTCAAGGAGGCTTTGTTCAAATTTCTGAAGTCAATACAAAGCCTAATTTCCCTGGTCTTCTTCCTAACTGACACAAGGTTGGACACCCATTCTGAGTATCGAACAGGGACTATAATCCCGTCATCATACATATTTTTGATTTCTTTCTCAACTGAAGGTAACAAGAGGGGGTTAATTATTCTCAATTTTTGTTTAAATGGTTTCTGATTTTCTTTGAGATTAATTTTATGTTGGATGATTTTGGTGTCATAGGATTTCAAGTCTTCATACCCCCAAGCAAACACATCTTTAAATTCTCTAAAAAGCTTAATGTATTTTTTTTTTGTGTGAGGTGGGAGAGTTTTGGACAACTTGATTATCTTGGGCTCTTTCATCCCTCCAACGTTACACTCTTCTACATTTGTTTCAGTGGATTCTATTTTGGGTTTTTTAGCTACATCATTAAAATCAAACAGCTCTTCTAGTGGTGTAAGGCCTCTTGGCAAGGTGTCATCTTTGTACTGCAAAATTTCAAGTTCTCTTTGATCTGATTTATCAAATACTTCTGCAACATAAGGGTTTTGAAGTTGATTTATACCATCATCAAGGGGCAGCTCTATTTTGGGAGTTTCATTTTCAGAAAAAATATTTCTTTCAAATCTTAAACTCTGTTTTGTGCTTACAAAGTCATTTCTTGATTGCAGAAAATCATCTATTTGGTCATCAGTGTTAAACACTTGCCAATGGTTCAAGTTGTCTGGTACAGTAGGGATGTTCTTTATTTTTATGAGGCATTGATTATTTTCATAAGGTAAAGAGCAATTGCTAGTAGCAAAGGCAAGCTCATTAGCAAGGCAGTTTTGGGCCCTGGGGATGAAAGTGAGCTCATAATTCTCAAAGGTTTTGAGAAGGTCTAGGGCAGCATGCTTGTATTCCCTTAGTCTAGGGTTCTTGGCTGAATATTCTCCCTTAATTTGATTTATGATCAGTTCTAAATCTCCTTGAACCAAGATTTTCTTAGCTTTGAGGTCTTTGAGTAGGTGTAAACCAATAAGGAGAGCCTCATATTCTGCAACGTTGTTGGTGCATTAGAAATATAGCCTATAGGAATGGTCTTCATTTGTGTTGTGGAACCAAACCCCTACTCCTAAACCAGCCTTACCACAAGAGCCATCAAATCTTATATGCCAAAAGGTGCCAATTTCAGTTTTGTCAATGTTTTGCACTTCAGGGTTGCTGGAGTTTTGGGTGTCATTTTCTTGGTCAGAGGATTGGCTTGGTTGGTCTGAGGGGCTTAGTTCTTTCTCCTTGTCATTCACTTCTTCACTTATGTCATTTTCATTGTACAGGATGAAGGATTCAAGGTCTAAGTGAATGGAATAAACCGGTGTGTTATTTGGCCTATCTATGTTACTCACCATGTATTTCATGTGGGATTCCTGGTTTAATGTCCTTATTTGACTAAAAACTGAGATGGTGGCACAAGTCATGTCCATTTTAAGGCTTCCCTGGAGTTTGGCCCCCCATGATCTAGATAAAGGCATGCCATAATTTGGGGGGATGTCAGCCACAACTATATCCATGACTAGACTCTTAGCGGGGATTTGTGCCAGATTGACACACGGATCTTTGATTAGGCCTAGACACTTGACCCTACTGGAATCAAAAGAGTACCAGTCTTTGTAGGGATTTGTGATCTCTAAGCCCAATATCTCCATCACAACCTTTGGCATGAGGTTGTGTGAGGCACCAAAGTCTAACATAGCATTATGCAGAATTTTGTCATGTATGTTTAGACTTACATAGAAAAGAGGGACAACTCCTTCCTGATATTTTCTCTCTACTTTAGGACCAAACAATAGCTCCGGTTTATCATCAGTTAAGTTTAAAGTATCAGTATCATTCCCTATATTTAACACTTTGAAAATCTGGGATCTATATACCTCTCGGGTTACCAACTCAGTGAGGGGTATGGTTATCTTGATTTTAGAAATCTCCCCCTTAGAACTGAAAGGCGCAGGTGTCTTTATTGTATTTACATCAGCTTTATCAGCCATGAATTTTTCTACATTTATGATTTCCTGATTCTGATTTGATGGTTTGGATAGCAATGTTTTTTCAGGGCTACTAGTTGAAGTACTAGGGCAACTTGATTCATTACTAGGTTGACTAGTCTTGGGTTTGTTTAGGTTAGCTCTTTTGGCCATATTATTTGTGGTTTCTGCTGTATTTTTAGGAATATGTTCAGATTTCTTTCTTATAGCAGTGTTTGGCTGATTTGTTTTAGGAACATCTTGATTCTTTCTACTCTTAAGGTCATATTGCCTATGGACTTCCATAATGGCATTCTCAAATCCTAGTCTATAGTCTTTGGAATCTTCATATGATTTCTCATTTGGTTTTGAAGAAAACATCCTTTGTTCTTCTTCGGTAAGGAAAGTGGTGTCCTTATCATCCGAACCTATGACATTTACATGGTCTTCTTCCAACTACTCAGGCTCTCTTTCATCTTCATCTACATATTTTTCTTGGAAAGGAGGTCTGATTTGTTGCTCACTCTCTCTTTGTTTGACTTGAGGAGGGTCTCTTCTAAAATTTTGATTCCTATTCCTGTTTTGAATATTTTCTTGATTTTCCCTAGGAGGTGTTCTTTCATTTAAACTGATTTTTTCCATCATTCTCTCCATTGTCCTAACTATGGAGTCAAGCTTGGTGTCAGCAGAGGAGGTTGTAGGAGTTGTGTCATCTTTATAAGTCACCCTTTTTTCTGATCTCATCCTAGCCCTTATTTCAATTAAATTGGCCTCTGCACTCATAGCCCCTTTTTGCATGTCTTCTAGAGTTAGGTAATCTCTCTCCCTTAGTTGATAGGCCATATCAATATCGAAGCCTTCGAGACATTTTACTAAGTCTAAGCCTTGAGGAGGTTTTATGTGAGGTGGGAGGACATTGTAAACACTGTTAAACCTAGTGTAGTAGTCATGAACACTTTCTCCCAGATTCCTTTTAAGATTGTTATACTCGAAAAGAATTTGAAGGGGGTTTTTCTTGATTTCCCATTTTTTTACAAATGCTTGGTAGAGGGTAGGGAGATCGTGAATGCTTTTGGGAGCTAAGTCTTTAAACCATTTCTTAGGTTCTCCCCCTAGGCTCTGAGAAAAAATCCTCATTTTTATGGTTTCTTCTTCTATCTCCATGTAGTCAAAAGCATCACTAATTCTATCTACATGCTTCTGAGTAGTGATGGATTTAGTCCCCAAGAAGTGAGGGATATTGAACTGATAGTAATTTGGCAGAGGTAATAGTGGTTTTTGTATAGCCAGTGGAGGATACTAGGCTGAGATGATGGGAGGAAAAGGAAATAAGGGCTGATTTACAAGGGGAGGATTTGTGAGAGGTGGAGTAGGATGAAGTGGGGTGGTTTGCACAGTGGTGGTATGAATGGGTGGAGATGAGGTGCTTGGACTAGAGAAATAATTCTGAGTAAATTTCAGATGAAAAGGGCTGAAGTGATGGAGAAGCTGAAAGTCAGATGGAGTGGAAGGAGAAGCTTCTCTACTGGAGCTTTGCTGCAAATCTACAAGGTCAATTTGGTCAGCTCTACTTTGTGACTTGGTCCTGAATAGATTATTGGTATGGTGCAAGTCAAACTGAGGATCTTGTGAAATTGTAAGGTGTTCTGGTGCAGAAATTTCTCTATGAATGGTCCTGACAGTGGCTGAGTTTCCAGCTTTAGAAGTTTGCCACAAAATCTTTTCTGGGTCATCAACTACGGCAAGAGGATTTGGGTCTAGGTGTGATATGGTATTGATCCTTCATGAATATAGATCTCTTTACTCGAAGATTAGAGAGGCTTTACTCACACAAGGTATAACTAAGCCCTTAGAAACTAATTTGGACTAATTTGACACAATCCTAGAACAACCTATGGGACTAGTGAGATGAAAAAGTCCTACTGGAGGCTAGTGGAGTCGCTAGGTGGATTATTTTTTGGAATTTTGAGGATATGTATAGAATGGTCCACCACCAAATTCTTGATAAAAATCAATCTAGGGAGTACTTTTGGGTTTTTTAGTTTCTTTATGCAGCCTTAAGGTTAATGAGTATCCCCTAGCTGAGTCATCATCTTGCTAGGATGGTGAAGCAATTAGTTTCTACTCTTGGCTATGAGTTGGTTTTTAAGTCAAACTAGGGATGTATATGAGTCTGTAAGAGTTTGTCAGGCTTCTATGAACTCTGTCCCACCGTGATCACCATTATGTTGGTGTGAGCGGTGGGATAAATCCACAAGATAGTTCTCTTAAGGGGTTTTTGAAAGGTTTAGGGACGTCTAAGTTTGTTTATCACTCAGAGTCCCACCGTGATCGCCATTATGTCAGCTCGCCGTAATTTGCTAGATTGATTGAGATACAAATGGACAGTGTAACATCAGACCAAGCTTTGGAATCCAAGGACCTAGCCTTCCTGGATTCGGAGAGGGATCTCTCTAGTAGGTGCAAAGATGTGAACTTGTTTGCTGATTAGGGTTGATTTTAGGCTAGATGTTAAGTGCAGGGTATTTTTATTGGTTTTGGTTGGGTATGATGCTCAGGTGGATTTAGATAGAAAACATGGAAGATTGTTAATTCATTGGGCAATGGAGTCTAACAAGGTCATGATAAGTTCATCAATGGTTTCAAGAGCATTTGCAGGGAAATTTTAACTTGGTTGGTAGGTCTTTGAGGTTGTGGTGGATGATGAGATGAACATTAAACTTGAGAATAAAAGCTAGTGAAGGGCAGAACTGAATCCTTAATAACTTTTTTAGACTAAGGGAGTTATAAAATCATAAGCATCGAAAGAGAATCAAAGGCATAAGTGAAACCTAATCCATTTGATTTCAAGCTGATCACAGATGATTATCCAAGACAAACATTCAAATGAAATTATAGAAAGGTAAGAAACTTATTTAAATTTCATAGATTTAATTATCAAAAGCAGAAAAACATTTAAGATGCACAAGTAGTTATAACCAGAGAAGAAAAGAAAACTCTGAACATCTAAATTTATAGTTGTGAAGGTTGTTTGAAACAAATTTAGCTAGTAAATGCAAAGAGCATGATTCAAACAGACTTCTTTGACAAACCTAGGAAAAGTTACTTTAAAGAGGAGATTCCAAGGACAGAGTATTTTAGTGGCCACAATATGCAGGGCTAGCCATACATCATACTTGACACTAACTGATCTAAACCATTCAATAAATGGACAAGCTAAGAACTTCTTAGAGAGCAAGAGATGGATTCCCTAACATATTTCAATAGAAGAAAATATTGAGGCAGTGAAGGACAAACAAAATTAAGGTGCCATCAGGAAACATTTCTTAATCTAATTTTTTTTTCCTACTGCAACATATCAATATGGAAAACATAATGGAAAACTAGAAAACATAAATATAAGAAACACTTCACCATCAACCAAGCTTATGGATCCTACAAACAGTCTCTATCCATCAACAAGCAAACCAGGGCATGCATGAGCTCCAAGACATCAAATTGTTATCAAAAACTCCAAAAGACTATGTATTTGCTTCAGCATAAGTCATAAAAATCCCACTAATACATAAAAGCCCCAGGATCCATTTATGGAGAAAATGAGGAGTTGTAAACCCTAAGAGGCTTCCAGAAACCCTAATTTAGCCAGAAATGTCATAAATGTGCTTAATGACCATGCAAGGCCCAAGACACATAAGAGATAAGATAATAAATGAAAAAAATAAAAACTTAACTCCCAAATCAAATCAGGAGTGATTTGTCCGAAAAAACATTAAAAAACTGATTTTTCATTAATCAGTGTCTTTTGTTGACTTTTGGCAAAAAGTTGTCTCTGTGTAGCGCCATTTCAGCAAAAAATAGGGTCTGTTGCAGCTAAGTTTTGGACCACTTCCCGGCATCGGATTTGGCCCCGTGATGGCTCGTTGGAAATCTTGATGAGTATAATTTCCAAAAATACTTGATTTTTTCTAAATGGATGCAATTTACCCTCTCAAAAACGAAATCCCCCATCAGTGCTTTGTGTGCAGCGCCATGCCTAAAAAGGAGGCAGAAAGGTCATTTTTGAGGTGTTTTTTGACCTTTTGAGGGGGAAAAAATGCTCCAACTGACCTGAAATTTTGTGGGTAGACTATTGGTGGCATGAAAAATCCAAAAATGTAAAATCCAGCAGTTGATATGCCCCAATTTTGTGTGTAGTGCCTAGGGTGCTGCACTCCTAAGGGTCAAAATTTGAAAAAAACAAAAATTTTCTAGATTTGCCTCAAAATTGGCGTGTAGACCCCTTAAGGGGTTTTAGACATATTCTCAGAAGAATCAACCAAGATTCTAAGGTTGTCATGTACTATGGTCTTTTTTAGCTCCTCTAGCTCCATTAGGGCTTGCTTGACTTTGGCATTAGCAAGCATGCTCTTCCTTGCATAGTGTTTGACCATTTTCTTTTGCAAGGAAAGGCCCCTCTTCACCTCTTTGAAATGTTTATGCTCCTTTTTATAATAGTAGATGATCCTTTGTGCCCTTTCAAAGTCCTTTTCCCATTCTTGAAGCTGGGCATCCTTTTCTAAGAGGAGCAATTTTGTACTCATCCCTTGGTACTCATTATCACTGTCTAGAACAACAAAAATAGGGCATTGAGAAGTCTTTTTGATCCTTTTTCTCCTCCTTAACTATGCCTTCTGTTCAACATTTTCCACTTTTTCTTTGCCTTTGTCTAATTTTTTGGTTGTTTGAGAAGTGATGGCCCTTTTCCTTTTAGAGGCAGCAAACACATTTCTTCTCCCTCTGTGATATGTGCATGTGAGAGGGGTAACAATGAGAGTTTTAAAGGCAATGTCATCATCATTTTGGCCTTTAGTTTGCTTGATATCTTCTGTCCTTGCCTCACTCTGAATTTCTTTTTCATGTTTGCACTGATTTTTGTCAAGACAGTCATGACTGTTGTCATGACTGTCATGACTCTTTCCTTGACTGCCTGGTGTTACACTAAAAATTTTCACCATGACGTTTTAGTGTCTATATGGTCTCATCATTACTCATATATTACTCCCTTAGAAGTCTACAACATCAAAATTCCTAAAATCAAGCCTTGAAATTGAGAGAAAAGCTCATAAAAGTCTTAAAAAAACTTGTACCGCACTTTCTCTTAACATTGCCTACAGTACCGCACCTTTTGTGAAGAAAAGTTGTGGTACCTACTGCACGTTTTGTGTATTAAAGTTGCGGACCCCTGTAAAAGGTTAAATGAAGGTGTAAAGTAACATTTAGAAGCCCAACAGTCAAATTTGGAAGCCTCTGGAAGCAATTATCCAGTTGAAGGTTCACTCCTATCATGTACATTCATTCCTCCATTATGGGAGCCTACCCCTTGGTTTATGGAGCTCAATCCCTTCAAATAGGATTATATCCCTCTTATGTGGAGCTGCAACCTCTTCTCTTTTCCTATAAATTGAAGCCATAGTGCAGCCTCAAGGGGGGACTTTGGAGTTAGACTTTGAGAATTTTTGATGATAAATGCTATAGAAACTCAGACTCTCTTAACTGATCATTATGTGGGAATGATTACACACCGATGTGCATTTTAGCTGAGAGAGTGAAAAGCTTGTCAGAGTAGAGGAAATGCTTGTTCTGGACCCCAGGAAGGCCTGTACAACATCAAGGTGGAAACGGTTGTAAGTCTCTTCTTTATTACAGATAATACGGATGAATACCGTTTTCTCAATGAGTTCTTTAATTAAGTAGCTTATTTATCATGTTTTATCAATGAGTTATTTAATTAATTAGCTTATTTCTTGAATTCCTTGATCATCTTGATAGATTTATGATTCGTGAATTAATTTATACTATGCAGGTGCTATTAATTTTTCCATGTTTGTGATTGCAGATCTTTGAAGACGACTCTTTCAAGAAAATGGAAACAAGATTATTACAAATAGCACTAGACTACAGGTAGGTTCTGAAAACTCCTGTTGTAACTAATTAATGAATATAATATTGTCTAGAGAAAATAGTTTTTATTTGTATGTTTGTTGCTGGCTTTCCGTAGGACACTTGGGAGGTTTGTCTTGTCTGCAAGAACGACTTATCCATCCAACAAAATGGGGAATCCACTGGGGAATGGATCTTGAACTTTGATATATTTTATTTTTGACTTGTGAAATTATTTTTCTGATTTTGATTGCTTTATACTAGCTTGGGTAGTTTATCCCTGTAGAATCCCTAACAAATGTTTTAGAGTTTTTTATTTTTCTTTTAGTTTTCTGGTATCCACACTTTTATTTTAGAAACAGTGCAGGCATCTCCACTCTTTTCTTGTATAAACAGTGTGGGACCACACCTGTTTACACTGAAACCTGTGGACCCTGTGAAAATTTTTAGAAAACCTTAAAATTCTCTTTTCTGGATCAGTTTGTTCGATTCTTAGTATATACCCAGACTTGTATTTTCTGTCAGAAGTCCTTGTGTGAATTTCTTTCAACAATTTTACAATCTCATCAGTCTCCGTTAAGTTAATTGGGTGTTTTGAATATTCGTTTTTGGAGAAATTCTTAATTTGATTTCCTTTGGTCATTACTTCGAGGTTTGTCTCAGTCTCTTAACAATTTTGCATATTTTTGCTTTTGTTTCTGAGTGTTAATTGCTTTTGGACTAAATTGTGTCTGAGTGTTAATCGCCTTTGAGTGTTTTTATTTTTTTGATCTTTGGAACTCTCACCCAAATTTCTTTAGTTACACTTGATTGGTTCTTTAGATTACATTAGAATCATCTTGTATTTGAGAATTCTCTTGCATAGATCACATTTGCATAATTAGAATTCTCATTTTCATAATATGAATGAAAAATGTGCATAGATTACATTTGCATAGTTTTCATGTGAATTGTGCATAGATTATAACTGCATAGTTCACATTCTGGAAAAATCAATCATAGATTTGGATCAGTTTATTTTATTTAAATTTACATGTTTTAATGCTTGTTTTAAAAACATAAAAATATAAAACTTTGGAATTGATTAGCATTAGTTTTTCTTGATGAAATTAGTGCATTAGAAGATTTGTTATATTTTCTCTTATTGATCAATTTTTTCATTGTTGGAAGTGAATAGAAACTCTCTCCTTACTTTAGTTAGGATTCATAGAATTGAAAAGGTTACATTATCATATTCGATTGCATTCAGTTTTGGGTCGAGTCATAACACCATTGGTTTCATATCCATTAACCCTTTGAGTAATAATAGCCTAAATAACACAGAGCTTAATTAAAATTCGTCTAGTGATTTTTACATGTTTAGGGCTCTTTCTACCAATCTGGCTTAGGCTAGTGTCTTGGAATAGGTTTTAGTTAACTCTCCAAGACAGTAAAACAAACAAGTAGTCGATCTTGTGGTAGGAAAATTCCAATGGTAACATGTATGCTTTAGGAAGCTCCTCCTAAAGGAGTCAAGCACGAGATCATATCCGAACCAGTGAGGTAATCAATCCTTCCTCATTGGGAACGATAGAAGATATACACGTATTAACAACGGTAAACCTCGGATTGACCATTGTCGAGGAGCCTGGGGTCACTTGTCTGTAAACCTTGGATTATGTCAAGGAGCCTTCAAGGGGATTGAGATTTTTTACTCTACCCTTGTGTGTGTATCGGATCGTAGACTGTTCCCCCGGGTATATTTGTTCTTGTTGGTGACCTTAGTGGCCATAAAATTTAGGATTATTTCCCAAGGTGATGGTGGAGGGAAGATCCCATTGTACCTAGAGAAGACATCGACTAGAATCACTTGGACTCTCTAGAGGGTTATCTTCACTTGAGATGGTTTAAGTGGAGAAACTTGCACCGGTCTGTTTCATTAAGCAGGTTGTCGGGGTAACTGTTCCAACTGTCATTTCTACATTAAAATTCTACGATGTTGGATTTCATCACCAACTAGTGTTTTTAGTGTGGGAATCTACTGTTTGTGTGTGGTTGGACTCCTAGATTTGATAGCGCGTATTCATTCATTTATTTTTACTTTTAGAGACCATAGGTGTGAATTGTGAATTTTAATTGTTAGGTGTGAATTGTGAATTGTTAATTTTAGTTTTAAAATTGTTAGTAAAATTCACTGAAGTTTAATCTAATGGAAACTTTTATGGAATTTACCAACCAAATAACCCCTCTTACTGAGACTCCTTGTACTTTTCCTTTCTTTTGAAATGTTCATCCTCCTTATATTACTACATTGTCATTACCTAGATTTACAATAGGTTTACCGATATGGTTATTTTCAACTTCGTTGGCCCTGAATACTCCAATTGTTCCACCTCAACCAGATGCTTCACCTCAACAAAGTTCGCCATCTCAACATCACCAACCTCACGTTGACCCTTTACCTTCTTTGCCCAATATGTCTTCCTCCCTTCTTCCTCTTCGCTTGGTAAAAGCCTTGACGCTAGTAACCAGGTGCTTAAGAAGAAGAAGAAGCAAAATAAGAAAGAAGTCAACCGATCAACCATGGCTGCAAGTGTTAGTAATGTTGAGGAAACTTTCAACATGCATTGTAAACCCAAATTCCCTTGAAATATTTGTAAGGGTGACCACTTCCTTATCAATTTTCCTGCTATTCCAGAGGTCTTGGAAGTATGGTCAGAAAATTCTCATCAACTTACTGTTGATCCATCAACCAGTGATAGTCAGGTTCCTGGGAAAAAGGGTAAAGTTAGGTTTCCTTGTGGGTTATGCAAAGGGAGTCATCAAACTCACATTTTCCCTCACATGGATGAAGCCTAAAATTTTTTAGAAAACCTTACTGTTCCATCGCAAGAACTTCCAACCGGTTACCGTCAACTTTCTCCCAACCTATCATCAACTGACGAAGTGATTGATCTAATTCCAAATACAGTCAATCCCACTCTTCCATCAGAGAGTGAGACTGGTATCACTCAGGTTGATGATCTATTAGTTGATCAAGTGGTCGACTCAATTTCACATTCAGTTGATCCCATTCTACGTATAGAGAGTGAACTTCATACTGCTCAGGTTCGTCTTGTTACATCATATTCTTCTACGCTAGGGGAATTTCACCTATTCCTACAAAACCCCCTCAAGGTACCAAGGTATTTTCCTTTGATTGTAATAGACTGACAAAACCTCGTCTTCCTTCCTCCATCCCTTTCCAAATAATTGTGCAGGCTTGTCGTAATAATGTATGCTGCACACATGTAGATGAAGGTGCTTCTGTTAGTATTTTATCCTCAACTGCTTGGAAATCTTTGGGTTCCCCTCAGCTTGTGCCTGTTACGCAGAATCTGAAAGCTTTTAACAGAATAATTAGTGAACCTTTAGGGATCCTTCCTAAGTTTTCTATTACTTTGGAAGGTAAAACTATCTGTATTGATCTTATGGTGGTTCAAGGCCCCTTAGATTTCAATTTACTTTTTGGGAAAGGCTATGTATATGCAATGAAAGTTGTCGTATCAAAACTCTTTCGTGTGATGTCTTTTCCTCACAATGGAAACATTGTGACTATTGACCAACTTTCATTCACTAGTCTTGATTCGACTACCAATAATCAGACACCCCTAAATGTTCCTTATACTAAGGTGGTATCTACCCCGCCACGGGTTAATTATGTGGCAACTAGTCCCATGTTTTTAGTTACCGATGCAAGCGAGCCTCTCACTGCTTGCTCAAATTCCTTTGACTTAGATCTGGTAATTGACATGGAAAACTCTATGGGATTATTTGAACGTGATGTTCCTATCCCTTTTGAGTCCCTTGACATGTGATCCTTTCAGAGAACTGTTCTTCCATCTGATGAAGACTTATTGGAAGCCATGATCGAGATGTGTCCCTTGACATGTGTTTCTTCCAGTTGGAAGCCATGATCAAGAACCTGTGAGGAGAGTTCCTTTTACTGTGTCAACCTCGCTAAAAAATGAAACAGAGATATGAGGAGATTTCCTTTTACTGTGTCAACCTCGCTAAATAATGAAACAGAGATATGAGGAGAGTTCCTTTTACTGTGTCAACCTCGTTAAAAAATGAAACAAGTCTGATGAGGATAGTTCTTTTTACTGTGTCAACCTCATTAAAAAATGAATCAGTGGGTCAAGAGGAAAGTTCCTTTTACTATGTCAACCTCATTAAAAAATGAATCAGTTGGTCAGAGGATAGTTCCTATTACTGATTCAACATCGTTAAAAAATGAATCAGGTATGAGGAGAGTTCCTTTTACTGTGTCAACCTCGTTAAAAAATGAAACATGTCTTGGTTAGAGGACAGTTCCTTTTACTGTGTCAACCTCATTAAAAAATGAATCAGATATGAGGATATTTCCTTTTACTGTTTCAACCTCGTTAAAAAATGAAACAGATCCATGAGGGTAGTTCTTTTGCTGTTTCAACCTCATTAAAAAATGAATCAGTAGGTTATGGAGGTAGATTGTAGAGAGTAGATATGAGGACAGTTCTTTTAATGTGTCAACCTTGTTAAAAAATGAAACAAAACCATGAGGACGGTTCTTTTCCTGTGTCAACCTCATTAAAAAATGAATTAGTAGGTTATGTAGGTATATTGTAGAGAGTAGACATGAGGACAGTTCTTTTACTGTGTCAACCTCGTTGAAAAATGAAACAGGCCCATGAGGACAGTTCTTTTCCTGTGTCAACCTCATTAGAAAATGAATCAGTAGGTTATGTAGGTAGATTAGAAATAGTAGTTTATGAGGATAATTCCTTTTACTGTGTCAACCTCATTAAAAACTGAAACAGATCACCATGAGGATGGTTCCTTTCCTGTGTCAACCTCGTTAAAAAATGAAACAAATCCTCTCCTAGTCAATTCGAGTCTTTCATCTGATCTCGTAAATGAAACTTCATTCCATCCACCTATTAGTAACCAATAGTCTACTTAGTTGAATAAAATGAAGCTTGGGGGGCATGTGCTCTAGCAAGTTACGCTTGGGGGGCATCAGAAAACCACTCTCAAGCAAAGTTTCCCTACATTTCAAGCTTTTGTAAAAATGAAACTCGTCTCAAGCATGAATTTTTCCTTTGTTTCAAGCTTGTGTAAAAATGTAACAAACCCACTCTTAAGCATAGTTTTCCTATGTTTCAAACTTGTGTAAAAATGAAACCACTCTCAAGCACAGTTTTCTCTGTTTCAAGCTTGTGTAAAAATGAAACAAACCTAGTTGAAGCATTGTTTTTCTCTGTTTCAAGATTTTGTAAAAATGAAACCTATCTTGAGTCCATTTCAGTTATTCTTTTCAAGACTCGTTAAACTCATGAAAATCTCGAGCTTCTTTTTCTATTTTTCATTCTCGTAAAACACATGAAAATGTCGAGTTCTTTCCGTCTTTTCCTGCTCGTAAATTAAATTAAAAATCGACCATATGAGTACATTTTTTATCACTTTTTCGAACTCGTTAAAACTTATGAAAAAAGCGAAAACCAAGAGTACATTTTTATCCCTTTTTTGAACTCATTAAAACTTACAGAAAAATCAAAACTATGAGTACATTTTATCCCTTTTTCGAACTCATTATAACTTACGAAAAATTGAAATCTGGAGTCCTCTTTTTAGCCCTTTTCAGACTCTTTAAATATGAAAAGATTGCCAAGTACTTGACTATTCGAACTCGTTAAAGGAAATGAACAGTCGCCCCTTCAGTATAAGTTTACCCCTTTTCCGGACTCAAATGAACAATTTACGAAAATGGTATACATTGACTAATCATGGTTAATAGAGTTTTCTCCTGCATTATTTTATCCTTTTTCGGGCCTGAGAGACCAAAATTATGAAAAATAACACGCATGGAGTTTCCTTAAGTTTTTCTTCTAACTCCCTAAAAATGAAAAACACCGAGTTTCTCCTATACTGGACTCATTAAAATTTAATAGTAAAGGACCTGTCAATTACAAACAGTAACAGACCACTCCTTCTTAGGGTTCAATTTTAAAGTAAGTTGGACTCATCCGAAGGATGAGATTATAAACAAGCAAATGTTATCCTCCTCAAGCTTGTCAAAAATAAAGAGGTACTTGCCAAAAATGGTGGGGGAAAATAGAGAAAACGAATTCATTTGTTACACTTTGATTTAAAAGCAGTGTACCACTCTTGAACATGACACTTTTTGTCACACTTCTATCTGGGTTGGGAAAATACTTTGCCTATTATTTAATCAAACCATATTGAAGGTCTTCAGCCAGTTTTTGGGTATTAGCTTAGGGAAATTGTTACCAAACCATCTGCAGTTTCATTATGTGTTCAAGAGGAAAATCAAACAAACCATTATTTTGCAAACATTTGTCTCCATTCGCGTTGACCATCCTTGAGTCAGTCCTTGCAAAAAATGTCTTTAAAACTTGATCTATGGTTTCGTATCGTGAGTTTGCTTATGACGGATCACTTTCTATAGACGACAAATCATCATCTAGGAAGTCGAACTAGAATCTGTCAATACCTTGGAATCTGCATGCCTTAATGACAGGTTTCTCGTCTTCGATGACAGGTTGCATCATTGACCTTCGATCGAATGATTTCATGAAATGTTCGACTTCAAATCACTTATTCACATTTCATGGATTTTACTGAGTACTTTGAGAGCCATTTTCATTATTGGTGGTTTCTCTCACAATTGTTAATAGTTCACATCATTGACTGGTAATCAAGTGGATTCTACCATGTTCGATTTCGACACATTTAATCACATGCATAGAATCGTACTAGTTCGAGAAGCATAAATCAGGACCCTGGATCTAGTTTCCACCATCCAAGCTACAAGGAGTTTTATTATTCATTATGCAGTAGAATATTCATTGCATATGGTTGCGTCCATGTTGTGTCTACACTATTGATGTAATATTAAAATCATTTTTGTATCAGAACAAGTTTAGTTATTTTTTGATTTGAGTATGGGAATGCCTACCTTAGTGATGATATATATGTGTGTGTGTGTGTGTGTGTGTGTGTGTGTGTTTTGCATTGAATTTTTTACATGATTCTAACTGGGGTGTCCACAAGCTAATCCTTGAAATGATAAATCCCATCACTCTTCGAATGATCTCATACTTCGCACTTTAGGGGGAAATCTGTTACACTGAAATTTGTCACCATGACGTTTTAGTGTCTATATGGGTTCATCATTACTCATATATTACTCCCTTATAAGTCTGCAACATCGAAGTTGCTAAAATCAAGCCTTGAAATTGAGAGAAAAGCTCATAAAAGTCTTAAAAACACTTGTACCTCACTTTCTCTTAACATTACCTGCGGTACCGCACCTTTTGTGAAGAAAAACTACAGTACCTACCGCACTTTTTGTGTATTAAAGGTGTAGACCCCTGTAAAAGGTAAAATGAAGGTGGAAAGTAACATTTAGAAGCCCAATAGTTAAATCTGGAAGCTTCTGGAAGCAATTATCCGGTCGAAGGTTCACTCCTATCATGTACATTCATTCCTCCATTATGGGAGCCTACCCCTTGGTTTATGGATCTTAATACATTCAAAAGAGGATTTTATCCCCTCTTATGTGGAGTTGCAACCTCTTCTCCTTTCCTATAAATTGAAGCCATAGTATAGCCTCAAGGGGGGACTTTGGAGTTAGACTTTGAGAATTTTTGAGGAGAAATGATATAGAAACTCAGACTCTCTTAACTGATCATTATGTGGGAATGATTACACACCCATGTGCATTTTAGCTGAGAGAGTGCAAAGCTTGTCAGAGTAGAGGAAACGCCTATTCCGGACCCCACGAAGGCCTGTACGACATCAAGGCGAGCACGGTTGTAAGGCTCTTCTTTATTACAGATAATACGAATGAATACCATTTTCTCAATGAGTTCTTTAATTAAGTAGATTATTTATCATGTTTTATCAATGAGTTATTTAATTAATTAGCTTATTTTTTTGAATTCCTTGATCATCTTCATAGATATATGATTCGTGAATTAGTTTATACTATGCAAGTGCTATTAATTTTTCCATTTTTGTGATTGCAAATCTTTGAATATGACTCTTTCAAGCAACTGGAAAGAATATTATTACAAATAGAGCTAGATGACAGGTAGGTTCTCAAAACTCCTATTGTAACTAATTAATGAATCGAATATTGTCTAGATAAAATAGTTTTTATTTGTCTTTTTGTTGCTAGCTATCCATAGGACACTTGGGAGGTCTGTCTTGTTAGCAAGAATGACTTATCTGTCCAACACCTGGTGTGCTATGATGGTTGTCCTCCTCATCATCCTTCTCTTCCCCATCATGTTTTTGATCTTCCTCCTCATCATGTTGCTCTTCCTCCTCATCATGTTGTTGTGCCTCTTCATCTTTGTGGCTGCCTTCACTAACTTCATCATTTCCATCACTACTTTAATCTCTATTTTCCTCTTGGCTACTTCCCCCTTCTTCACTGTTTTCTTCATTTTCATCATCTTCTTCTCCACTGCTCCCTCCTTGTCCATAATTATATGTCTCATCTTCCTCCTGACTGTTGCCTTCTATTTGTTCTTCACTAGGGCTACTGTCAGCCCCTTCAGTTGGAAATTCAGGGGAGGAGGTAAGAGGTGAAATTATTTATGTGGAAGTCACATGGGGAGATGATGGATGTGTGGAGGTATATGGTTGTGAAGTGGAAGGCAAGTTCTGCTAGATGAAGGCCTTGGGGTCTGCAAACACATCATGTGAGATAAAGGTATCCCAAGATATTCCTTGTTGCTCTAGCTGGTATAGGACAATCATATTGATCAGGGAGTGGTGAAAGAGGCTTGGCATTTGGTGGTCATAGATTTTCTTCTTGAAAACTGAGGCCATTTTATCAATGCTTCGGAAAAGGTAGTATGGTACGTTCATCATCTTGACCCTAGTAAAATGCATCAAAAACCTTATATGATATGAGTCGATCCGAGAGTATCTCCCCTCACATGTGAAATAACTAATAATCTGCCTCATCAATGCAGCATACCTCTCCAAAAAATGAGAAAAATGGAAAACAACCTTGCAATTTTGTTGATAGCTGGGTTTCAAATAGGGCCCATAGTAGCTCAACTCCAACTTCTTTTTTTTGAACCACACTTCACCAATGTCTAGTACACATGTTGCTTTGGAAATGATCTCAGATGAGAGCTCAAATTGTACTCCTTCCAAATTGACTTGATGGTTTTGCAAGCTACATATGAATAATCTAGTTAAGTTTGCATGGATGCTGACTTGCTTGACCATCTCACAAAATCTGTAGCACCCTACATCCTGGAAGCATGAAAGGATCATAGGAGATGAAGTGAGTGGAGTGGTGTATAAGGGCTCAAATCTTTTTGCTTTTCCTCCATGATGTTTTGGCTTGGTGGGAGTATGACTCTCATCACCACTGGTATGACGATCTCCCTATGACATGATGATTGGTCGAAAAAAAACAGTAGGGCTTTTGAACTTTTGTTGAGAGTTTTTGGGCAAACTAAGTGCTTTTAGTGGATTTAGGTCAACTCTATTCAATATGAAAACTAAGGTGAAGATGATTTTTTTTAGAGCTTGCACTTGGTGTTTAGAGGATAGCCTGTAGTCACCCAATATTATTTTTGCACTTAGAACCAAATTCACTTGCAAACCCTAACTCAAAAACTAAGAAACTCGTCTTTATATAGTCTAGGGTTTGGTCTAGTTTGGACTATGGATGAATTCCTTGTCTGTAGAAAAAGGAGAGCTTGGGAGGAGAAAGAATTTACCAACCTCAGACTCTGCCTGCAGAAATTTTGAAGCCGAAATTTTGGACTTTAGAGCTTTTTGAGAAAATATGAAACAATCTGGCTGGAGCGCAACACTTGTACATAGTGCCGGGCAGACTGGGCGGTGCCTCAGGTGTCTCCGGTCATTTTTGGGCATGTGCGTAGCACCGGGCTAGGTGCATAGCACCGGGCCATGAGCATGTTGTGCAGTGTACTTTTACACTACTTGCCTCACTTTTGTGCGTAGTGCCGGAGGCCAAGTGCATAGCGCCGACCTCGGTGTGTAGCATCTGGTAGTTTTCAAAGTTTGGTCTGAAAACTGAAAAAAAATTTCCTCAATGGATTTCTTCTCCTTGAAAATGGCAAATGATGCATGGGGAAGGTTCAAGTGACCTTTATATTTGATTTTTTGAAAAGAAAACTAAAAATATAAAACCCACTTTTGTAAAGTTAATGTCTTCTATCTTTTAGTGTGCTTTTGACTAATATTTGCTGTGAACACACTTTGACACTTCTTGGAAAAATGTTTATTTGATGTCTTTGTGATCTTTTCCAGAACAATATTTTTGGCATGGAGGCCCTTTGTTGGGAGTCTATCGCTGAGATGCATAATCGAGGTTACACTTTTCCTTTTTAGGCATGTTTTGACAATAACTTATGCCCAACTTTTTACTTTAAAAAACTCTGTTTTTTTACCCTTCGGTAAAATGAGCTTCTTTAAACTGATACTCTTTGTCCTTTCTTCTCTTAGTGCAGGTGAAGAAATGCTATTTTTGGCAAAACCCTAAGGAGGAGGCTTATGTCCTTGAAATCTCTGAGATGTTTCTTTGCTCATCACCACTGTTTTGTTAATCTACCAAACAAACCCTGATACTCTTTTACCTATAGGCCTCTTTCTTTTGTCTTGTTTGTGTCTACCTCTTGGTGATGATTATATCTTATTTCCTTGCCTCTTCTTATTGCTTCTGGCCACCTTGCCTATTCTTTGAAAAAAATGTGAATAAGGGCAGTTGTCCCTTGCAATGTTTGTGCTCTAAGCCAAGGAGGCTTTTCTTGAATGACTTTGGGTCAAAATACTTGATTTTATTCCCCTTTGAATGCAACCTCTTCATGCAGGAAGACATAAATTGTTGGACACCAAATCCATCCTATGACTCAGTGAAACCTTAGGTGACCTAATGGGGAACTTTGGACTTGGATTTTGGACAGATATTTAGACTTAGGGATCATCAAGTATAAGATAGGACCTATGATAAGCTTAGTGTGTTTTGAAGACCTAGGATCTAGCATACTTGACTATCCAAAGGGTCTGTAGAGACAATCAGCGTCTCAGAATATTATGGAAGAGACAGCAAGGCTATTTGATTGGTAGGTTTGAATAGTAGTAGGGAATCTTGTAGGTAACCAAAACAGAGGATTTGGGCCAAAAGGAAAGACATGGTGAAAAATGGGTGACAGTTGTGGTTAAAATAAATGGCTTGAGCCCATGATGGGTCTTCCAAGATTGGTGGGCTAGTCATGACTAGATAGGAAGATGAAATAGTGAAATTTTTATCTCAGGATAATGAAGGCAATGAGATTTCTAGAACTCACAATATTTATGAATTTTGTTTCTAGAAATCTAGGACCACTACTTAGTCATCTTCAGATAGTGAAAATTATGGATGACTAATAATGGCTCCACTTGGGGAGGGCAACTCCTTCTCAGGAGGTGTCCAAAACTTCAGGTTTTCTGGCTTTTGGAGATGAGTGCCTTTTCCATTGGGCAGCTGTTCTCTTTCTTCATTTGCTGAGGTTTGTTTTGAGTGTGTAATATCTGAGATCTGACAAGACATAATTTATATCAGCATCATTTCTACCTACCCAATCTACCTGCTTAACATTTTTTCTTCCTTGGGTGCACTTGAACTGGCAAACCCTTGACATTTCCCTTTTTGGAAAAAAAAATCAAACTGTCTAATGGTACCCTGATTTCTTCCAAGAGTTCATATTAGGCTAATGAACTCTTTTAATTTTCTATCTAATCTACTCATTTTTCAAGATTAAGTTGTTTGACAAACTTTATTCTCTATCATATTAACATGAAATTGAAAGCACGGTAAATCAGGATTAGACAGTCTGACTTACCATGAGTTGTGGCATTGAAACAAGTTGCACACAAGTGTTATTTTTGTACAGAAAAAACTTAGGAAACATGAGGGAAATATATTTCATTTGTTTAAAATCCCTATTTTCCTCCTTGGTTCAGATTTGGGCATGTGGAACCAGCATCTCTCATTCCTAATCTATCTTTTGACAAGTCAAACTTGAAGATTTTAACCTACTCTTTTTCACTAACTTATCAACCATAAATTTATAACATGTTCAACCATGATTAGGTTGGATGACTGAACAAGGATTTTTGAAATTAGCAATGGCATTTAGACTTGCACACTTTCAACATTATTATTTTTTAGGTATGGGGTTGTACCTCTCTTTCAAACTCTGCCCTCTTTTCTTTTTATATTGTTTTTGTGATTTTTCTTTTCATCAAATAGTGGTATGTATAATGAATGAGAAAAAAAAACTAGGTTGCTTGACAAAAGTAATATTTAAGCATCCTCCCATTGACCGGAACTCCATACATTTCAGTTCCATCAAGCTCTTGCAAAAAGAAAGCATTGTTGCCTCTAATTGACTTAATGATGTAAGGGCCTTTCCTTATATTTTCAAACTTGCCATGTTTTCCCTTGTCTTCCCTTCCTGAATCCCATTTCAGAACCATGTCTCCAATCTTGAAATCATTGGCTTTGGTTCTCCTATCAAAGATTTTCTGGATATTGTCCTTTATATCTTGTGTCCTTTTGTAAACTTCCTCCCTTGACTGTTGTAAATGAATGGTTTGGTTCAGCCTCCTCTGCATGTCATTTTCTTCTGATTGTACTTCTTGAATAAGCTTCACGACTGGAACTCCCAAAGAGGTGAGGAAAACTGCATCCATGCCATACACTAGTTGATAGGGAGACATACCAATAGATTTCTTGGTGGTTAGTCTATCGGCCCATAGTGCATGCACTAGTTTGCTATGTCATGATTTTCTTATTTTTTTCTAAGAGCTTCTTAATGATGTTTACCAAGCTCTTGTTAGAGGACTTAGCTAGTCCATTACCTTGCGGGTAATAAGCAGTGGAGTGGCCTAGGGTGATGTGATATTTATAGAAAAAGTCCACCATTTTCTTAGATGTAAAGGCAACAGTGTTATCGGTGATGATCTTCATAGGACAACCAAACCTGGACAGGATGTTAGTTTCAAGGAATTTGATGATGATTGAGTCACTAGCATTTCTAGAAGGGATGGCTTCTATCCACTTTGAAATAATTAGTGGCAGTGAAGATCCACTTATGTTGGGCAGATGAAGTAGGATGGATATCTCCTATGAAGTCCAAACCCCACTGCTGAAAAGGGGCTTCAACACTGATGGCGTGCAAGGGTAAAGGTAGGAGCTTTCTTTTGCCATCAAAGATTTGGCATTCATGGCAAGTCATGACTAGTTTGTGAGTATCAAAAAATAGGGTAGGCTAATAGTAGCCAGCTCTAAGGATCTTGTTGGTTGTGGTCTTCCAATAAAGGTGAACCCCACATTCTCCTTCATGTAATTCATGCATGATATTTTCTGCATCATCTTCAAGCAAACACTTAAGAAACAAACCAGCAAAACTCTTCCAATACAATACTCCATCTAGAATGCAAAAATTTAATGTTTTTTTTTTTTAAGAATCTTGCTTTGGTTTTTGACAAAGAAGGGGAGCATTGAGATAAAGAAGCACATAAACAATATCAACATACCAAGGTGAATTTAAAAACATTTCTTCAATTTATGGTGATGTACTTTCTTCAGTTTCTTCTAACATACCAACCATATTCATGTCTAAATCTTGGAAATTTGAGTCAACCATAAGTTTTGCAAGTTCTTGTCCTTTAATCAGTTTAGTGAGTCTGATTTCTAAATCATATTCTAAAATGGTAGAAATCCACTTGCCCCTTTTACCATCGGGGTCTTGATTAAGTATATCTTTGACAACTGTGTTTCGGACAAAGGCTATGATATGTGAATGCAAAATATAAACTCTAAAATCCTTCAAAGCTTTGATTAAGGCAAATGCTTGTTTCTCCATAATGTTATACTTTAGATGGGCATCCCTTAAGGCTTTGTTGAAGAAATCTATGGGCTGCTCTTTCCCCATGATGTTCTTTTGCAACAATACTGCTGCCACAGTATGTTCAGAGGCAAAGGAGAAAATGTAAAAGTCCTTGGTGAAGTCAGGGCTGATCAAGACTAGTGTTTGTGTGAGTGCTTGTTTTACTAGCTCAAAATATTGTTTTTCTTCCATATTCCACTTCACTCCTACTTCCTTTTTCAACATTTTTTTTATATTTCTTAGGAGGTCAGCAAGGTTAGGGATGAATCTTCTTAGGAAGTTAATCTTTCCAATGAAATATTGTAGCTCTTTAATGTTTCTAGGATCGTTGATTTGTAAGATGCCTTCTATTATTTTGGGGTCTATCTTGATTCCTTCCTCAGAGATGATGTGACCTAAGAGTTTTCCTTCCTAAAAGCCAAACAAATTTTTCTTGGGATTTAGGGACAGGCCATACTTTCTACATTTTTCAAATACTTTTCTCAGGTGGACTAAGTGCTCCTCATCAATATTAGAGTAGACAGTGATGTCATGAAGATATATGACTATGAAGTAACCTATTTCTTCTGAAAAGGATATTTCCATTGCCCTTTGGAAAGTAGCCTCTGCATTCATTAAACCGGATGGAATTTTAACATACATGAATGTACCCCAAGGTGTAGTGAAAGCAGTTTTGAGTTTGTCACTTGGAAAGACTAGAACTTGGTTATAACCTGAGAAGCCATCTAGTAATGAGATTCTTTGTGAGCCAACTACTTTTTGGAGTATGTGATCCATTAGGCAAGGGGTAATTGTCTTTCAAGGAGGCTTTTTTCAAATTTCTGAAGTTAATACAAAGCCTAATTTCCCTGTTCTTCTTCCTAACTAACACAAGGTTGGACACCCATTCTGAGTATCGAATAGGGACTATGATCCTAGCATCGTACATCTTTTTTATTTCTTTCTCAATTGAAGGTAATAAGAGGGGGTTAATTCTTCTCAATTTTTGTTTAAATGGTTTCTGATTTTCTTTGAGAGGAATTTTATGCTGTATGATTTTGGTGTCATAGGATTTCAAGTCTTCATACCCCCAAGCAAACACATCTTTAAATTCTATAAAAAGCTCAATGTATTTTTGTTTTGTGTGATGTGGGAGAGTTTTGGGCAGCTTGATTATCTTAGGCTCTTTCATCCCTCCAATGTTACACTCTTCTACATTTTTTTCAGTTGATTCCATCTTGGGTTTTTTAGCTACGTCATTAAAATCAAACAGCTCTTCTAGTGGTGTGAGGCCTCTTGGCAAGGTGTCATCTTTGTATTGTAGAATTTCAAGTTCTCTTTGATATAATTTATCAAATACTTCTGCAACACAAGGTTTTTGAAGGTGATTTATACCATCAAGCTCTATTTTGGGAGTTTCATTTTCAGAAATATTATTTCTTTCAAATCTTAAACTCTATTTTTTGCTTGCAAAGTCATTTCTCGATTGCAGAAAATCATCTATTTGTTCATCATTTTCAAACACTTGCCAATGGTTCAAGTTGTCTAATACAGTAGGCATGTTATTTATTTTGATGAGGTATTGATTATTTTCATAAGGTAAAGAGAAATTGCTGGTAGCAAAGGCAAGCTCATTGGCAAGGCAGTTTTGGGCCCTAGGGACGAAAGTGAGCTCATACTTCTCAAAGGTTTTGAGAAGGTATAGGGAAGCATTCATGTATTCCCTTAGTCTAGGGTTCAAGTTGTCTAATACAGTAGGCATGTAATTTATTTTGATGAGGTATTGATTATTTTCATAAGGTAAAGAGAAATTGCTGGTAGCAAAGGCAAGCTCATTGGCAAGGCAGTTTTGGGCCCTAGGGACGAAAGTGAGCTCATACTTCTCAAAGGTTTTGAGAAGGTATAGGGAAGCATTCATGTATTCCCTTAGTCTAGGGTTATTGGCTGAATATTCTCCCTTAATTTGATTTATTATTAGTTATGAATCTCCTTGAACCAATATTTTCTTAGCTTTGAGGTCTTTGAGTAGGCGTAAACCAATAAGGAGAGCCTCATATTCTGCAACATTGTTGGTGCATTGGAAATCTAGCCTATAGGAATGGCCTTCATTTGTGTTGTGGAACCAAACCCCTGCTCCTGAACCAGCCTTACCACAAGAGCCATCAAAGCTTATATGCCAAAGGGTGTCAATTTCAGTTTTTTCAATGTTCTGCACTTCGGGGTTGCAGGAGTTTTGGGTGTCATTTTCTTGGTCAGAGGATTGGCTTGGTTGGTCTGATGGGCTTAGTTATTTCTCCTCGTCATTCACTTGTTCACTTATGTCATTTTCATTATACAAGATGAAGGAGCCAACGTTTGAGTGAATGGAATAAACCAATGTGTTATTTGGCCTATCTATGTTACTCACTGTTAGGTCCCTATATCACTAGTATAGTCCCTTATTATTGTTAGTGTAAACCCCTTATTGTTATTATTGTACCCTTGTAACCCC
The DNA here is from genome assembly GCA_034641835.2 of Pinus albicaulis. NCBI lineage: Eukaryota > Viridiplantae > Streptophyta > Pinopsida > Pinales > Pinaceae > Pinus > Pinus albicaulis. Next base: position 384,612 of record JAXQQM020092005.1, read on the forward strand.
CATTTTGTTATTATTGTGCCCTTAAATTATTATTTTTAGGTTGGCTAGGATTACATTGTGGGCCACTAGGATTACATTATGGCCCCATGGACTCCTATATATAGAAAGGAGGTTTTGTGAATTGTATCATCCAAGAATTGTTCATTTATGTAATGTATTGGAGGTTTCCCCCTCGAAGTGGCTTATTTCTAAGGCGTTTATATCTCTTTTCTTCTATTTTTGGAGCTGGTTACACAACATTTGGTATCAGAGCTTTGAATTCTAGGGTTTCGCTGCTCCAAACAGGTCATCGTGGAATTTTCGCTATAAATTTTTTTCTACAAAGTTTCAGAAGCTGAAATTGTTAGGGTGCGAAGCCCAAATTCTGAGGAAGATTTTCTAAAAATTTCAGAGCTTGTTTCACAATATTTTTTTCTACGAAGGTTTAGAATCTGAAATTCATATGGTGTAAATCTGAAATTCTGAGGAAATTCGTCAAAAAAATTTAGAGCTTGGTTCGCAATATTTTTGGAGATATGATCTGTGGAAGGTAGTGCATTTTCAGGCTCCTGAATTTCATCTCAAAGAGGTGATCGTGGGAAAATTTCAATAACTCTCTCTCTGAGCATCAAATTGGAGTTCCGTAAAAAGTGGTCACAAGAACACAGACTATAGTTTCTTGGCTATCAATTTCAGAGACAAAGGATGAAACAATGACACGTGGCAATTCATACAACTTCGCTATACTGAACCAGTCCATAATTAGGTCATTGTGGGAGATTGGACATAACTTTGTCTTGGAGATTCCAAATCAAGTCAGACCTGTGGCATTCAAAATAGAATTCAAAGGGCTACTTCAGTGCTTAATTTTAGATATTGAAGAACATCAATGACATAGATAATACAATTTCAATATCGAGCTCCTCAAAAGCAAGTAAAAGGTGTGTATTTTTTTTTTCCGAATTGCATAAGTCTTGTTTGAAGAATCAAGTTGAATTGATTGCAAGGGCATATTATAGAATAGATATCAGTATTGGATTATAAAATGGCCCCTAAAAAGAATTCAACACCCATTAAGCCTTTGGAAAGCTCTACTATGACTCATGAAGACGAAGAATGGCAACATGACATATGAAAATTACAAGAGCAAGTGCAACAAATTTCGCTCTCGCAAAGAGCAACAAAAAATGACATGGAACTTTTGAAGAAAGGCATGGAATCTAAGATAGATGGCATGGAATCTAAGATTTATGGCATGGAGGCAGGCATGGAATCTAAGATGGATGACATGGAAGCTAAGATCGATGAGAAAATGGAAAACATGAATAATTTTCTAAAAGCAAACATGGAAGGTTTGACAAAGTTGATACAAGAAAGGTTTCCTAATGGTGAAAAGATAGTAGAAGAACCTCATGATGAGAACAAAATAAATGTTAATTGTGATTTCATAAACTCTAATGTTGGCGGGAAGAACCAACATATTCCAAAGATGGATATGAGGAAGTTTGATGGAAAGGATCCTGTAACATGGATACTACAGATGGAGCAATATTTTGATCTCCATAACGTGCAAAACACACAAAAGGTACGCATTGCAACTTTACATTTAGAGAAAAATACATTTGTATGGTATCGATGGCTTTGCTCCCGTAAAAAAATTGTCACTTGGTCAATTTTTACGGAAGAAATGATAGCACATTATGAGGATACAAAGAGCAGCACCTTCTTTAGCCAATTGATAAATCTCAAACAAAAGGGTTTAGTGGGGCAGCACATTGAGGACTTCCAAAAATTGAATATAAGGGTAACTAATATTCCAGAGGAACACAGGATTGATCTCTTCTTAGGTACTCTAAAGGATAACATCAAACATGAAGTTCGCGTTTTGGAACCTGATTCATTGGAGAAGGCATTCAGGTTGGCAAGAAAAGTTGAATGTAAAATTATGGCGACAAGGAAGCCTACCACTCAATTCTATAAAGAAGGAAGTGTTGCTACGCCTAGATTTCCACAACCTACAAGGTTGACACCACAAAATTGGAATAAAAAAGAGAAAAAGGGCTTTGCTACAGTTGTGATAGAAAATACACTAAAGGTCATAAGTGTACTGAAAAAAATTATTTTACATAGATTGTGAAGAAGAAGAAGAAAATGAACAAGAAGAGGATATACACCAGGAACAGGCCCTAGAAGAGGAAGAAATGAATCCGACCATATCATGTAATGCACTGGAAGGAATTACCACTCCTCAAACTCTCAATATAGCAGGACGGATCAAGAAGAAAAAGGCAATAGTGTTGATTGATTCAAGTAGCACCCATAATTTTATTCATTGTAAGGTAGCCAAGGAATTAAATTGTTTCCTATACCCAGCACCAGAATGCCAACTGATGGTTGCAAATGGAGAAACTAAAAATTTCTCTAGGAAATACCATAATATCAAGCTAACCATGGGGGAATATGTATTGACTAGTCCAATGCTTTCCATTCCTATGGGAGGTGCTGATGTTGTACTAGGAGTACAATGGTTACAATCTTTGGGGACGGTAGCTTTTAATTTTCAAGAACTTTTCTTGAAATTTTTTTCAGAAGGAAAGGAAGTCGAATTACGGGGTATTGCGGGGAAGCCAGGAAGGATAATAAGCTCTAATGTCATGACAAAGCTTCTAAAGAAAGAACAGCGAGGCGTAATTGGACAATTATGCTCACTAGAAGTTCCAACATCAAAATCATCTATTTTTGCAGATCTCCAACAAGTCTTGGACAATCATTCCAAGGTGTTTGAAACTCCCAAAGGACTCCCACCTATTCGTGATCATGATCATGCTATTCATTTGATTCCAGGAAGTGTTCCTCCAAACATCGGGCCTTATAGATATCCTTATGTCCAAAAGAGCGAAATTGAACGTATGATTGCAGAAATGTTAGAGGCAGGTATAATTCAACCTAGTCAAAGTTCTTTCTCTGCTCCTGAAGTATTGGTACACAAGAAGGATGGATCATAGCGCATGTGTCTGGATTATAGGGAGCTCAATAAGCTCACCATTAAAGATAAATTTCCCATTCTAGTGATTGATGAATTATTGGATGAATTACATGGAGCAATTTATTTTACCAAGTTGGATCTTCGTTCAGGATATCATCAAATTAGAATGAAGACTGAAGATATTCCAAAAACAACATTTCAAACTCATGAAGGTCATTATGAATTTTTGGTCATGCCTTTTGGCCTTACCAATGCACCTTCTACATTTCAAGGGTTGATGAATTCCATTTTCAAACCCTTCCTTAGAAAAAAATTTCTAGTATTTTTTGATGATATACTAATCTACAACAGGTCTTGGAAGGATCATGTTCAACATGTTGACAGGGTGCTCAAACTATTGCAGGAGAAATAATTATATGAAAAAACATCCAAATGTTTCTTTGGAGTACAAGAGGTGGAATATCTGGGTCATATTGTATCTCACGAGGGTGTTAAAGTAGACCCTAACAAAATTAAAGCCATTAAGGAATGGAAAGTTGCCACAACCATAAAGCAGTTGCGAGGATTTCTCGGGTTAACAGGGTATTATCACAAGTTTGTTAAGAATTATGGGAGAATAGCAGCACCTCTAACAGCATTATTGAAGAAAGATGCATTTTCATGGACTCCTGAAGCAACTAAGGCTTTTGAACATCTTAAAGAGGCAATGTACCTAGCGCCTGTCTTAGCTACACCAAACTTCACAAAAACATTTATTGTGGAATGTGATGCCTCGGGAAATGGAATTGGTGCTATTTTAATGTAGGAAGGAAGACCCATTGCTTTTGAAAGTCGTCCAATCAAAGGAAAGTATTTAGAAAAACCTATTTATGAGAAGGAAATGTTAGCAATACTGCATGCACTAAAGAAGTGGCAAACTTACCTAATGGGAAGACACTTCAAGGTAAAAACGGATCATGATATTCTTAAACACTTTTTGGAACAAAGACTATCTTCATAAGAGCAGCAAAAATGGGTCACAAAGATGTTGGGTTATGACTTTGAAATAATATACAAAAAAGGAAAGCTTAATGTTGTTGCAGATGCACTCTCAATAAAGAATGAAGAGGTGGAAGCATTGCTTTGTGCCATTTCTATTATCCAACCAGATTGGATAACCGAAGCAAGAGATGAATGGAAGAAGGACAAAGATGTATGGACACTCATTCAAAATTTGCAACAAGATCCTAGTACATATGATACATTTAGTTGGAAAAATGATTCCTTATGGTACAAAGATCACTTATATCTTTGTAAGAATTCCCAACTAAAACAAAAGATTCTTTTGGAATTGCACACTTCTCCTTTAGGAGGACACTAGGGATTTTTAAAAACTTACCACAGGGTGAAGAAAGAATTTTTTTGGGATGGCCTTAAATCTGATATTCAAAAGTTTGTGGCGGAATGTTTGGTTTGCCAGCAGAATAAAGTGGAGACAATTAAGACCACGGGACTTCTACAACCTTTATCCATTCCAAGTCAGCGTTGGGAGGAGATTTCAATGGATTTTATCACAGGTTTACCTAAGTCTGAAGGAAAGAATGTCATCATGGTGGTAGTTGATAGACTTACCAAGTAGGCACACTTTTGTGCATTATCTCATCCATTTAAAGCAAGTACAGTTGCTACTACATTTGTGGACAGAATTCAAAAGCTACATGGAAGCCCAAGGGTTATTGTGAGCGACGGAGATCCCATTTTTACGGGAAATTTTTGGACGGAGTTATTTTCTTGTTTGGGTACTCAATTAGCTCATAGCTCATCTTATCATCCTCAATCTGATGGTCAAACTGAGATAGTAAATAGATGTTTGGAAGGATATCTTCGTTGTTTTGTATCTGATAAACAAACACAATGGGTCAAGTGGTTACCTCTCGCTGAATGGTGGTATAACATTTCCTTCCATACTGCAGCAAAAATGACCCCATTTATGGCACTTTATGGATATCATCCACCATCCATCACATCATATTTAAGAGAAAATTCGAAGGTTCAAGCAGTGGAAGATCACATCGAGCATCAACAAGAAGTTCTCCAACTCTTAAAGGATAACCTGACTTTGGCACAAAATCAAATGAAACAACAGGCAGATCAACATCGCAGCGAGAGAAGTTTTGATGTAGGAGATTGGGTATTTTTACAGCTACAACCATACAAACAAATGTCCCTCAAGCAAGCTAAGAAGGATAATAAATTATCACCAAAGTACGATGGTCCTTACAAGGTGTTACAAAAGATTGGTACTATGGCATACAAATTGGAGCTTCTTTCTTCTTCGTGAGTACATCCAATTTTCCATGTTTCATGCTTAAAGAAGGTTATAGGTGAAAATATTCCAGTTCAAACAATATTGCCATAACTTGATGAGGAAGGGAAAATCATATTGGAACCTGAAGCAGTCTTGGAAACAAGAACTCGACAGTTACGGAATTGATCAATTTCAGAGTATCTCATCAAGTGGAAGAACTTACCCACTGAAGATTCTACATGGGAGGATAAGAATTTTATACAGAAGCACCCGAAGCTACTCAAGCGTTGAGGACAACACTTTTTTTGAAGGAGAGGGGCATGTTAGGTCCCTATATCACTAGTATAGTCCCTTATTATTTTTAGTGTAAACCCCTTATTGTTATTATTGTACCCTTGTAACCCCCATTTTGTTATTATTGTGCCCTTAAATTATTATTGTTAGGTCGGCTAGGATTACATTGTGGCCCACTAGGATTACATTATGGCCCCATGGACTCCTGTATATAGAAAGGAGGTTTTGTGAATTGTATCATCCAAGAATTGTTCATTTATGTAATGTATTGGAGGTTTCCCCCTCGAAGTGGCTTATTTCTAAGGCGTTGATATCTCTTTTCTTCTATTTTTGGAGCTGGTTACACAACACTCACCATGTATTTCATGTGGGATTCCCGATATAATCTCGTTGTTTGATTGAAAACTGGGATGGTGGCATAAGTCATGTCCATTTGAAGGCTTCCCTGGATTTTGGCCCCCCATGATCTAGATAAAATCATGCCATACTTTAGGGGGATGTCAGCCACAACTATATCCATGACAGGACTCTTAGCGGGGATTTGTGCGAGATTGACACACAGATCTTTGATTAGGCCTAGACACTTGACCCTACTAGAATCAAAAGAGTACAAGTATTTGTAGGGATTTGTGATCTCTACGCCCAATCTCTCCATCACAACCTTTGGCATGACGTTGTGTGAGGCACTAGAGTCTAACACAACATTATGCAGAATTTTGTCATGTATTTTCAGACTTACATAGAAAGGAGGGACAACTCCTTCCTGATATTTTCCCTCTACTTGAGGACCGAAAAATAGCTCTGGTTTATCATCAATTAAGTTTAAAGTATCGGTATCATTCCCTATATTTAACACTTTGAAAATCTAGGATCTTTATACCTCTCGGGTTACGAACTCATTGAGGAATATGGTTATCTTGATTTTAGCAATCTCCCCCTCAAAACTGAAAGGCGCAGGTGTCTTTATTGTATTTACATCAACTTTATCAGCCATGAATTTTTCTACATTTTTTATTTTTTGATTTTGATTTGATGGTTTGAAAATCAATGCTTTTTCAGGGCTACTAGTTGAAGTACTAGGGTAGCTTGATTCATTAATAGGTTGGCTAGTCTTGGGTTTGTTTAGGTCAGCTCTTTTGGCCATAGTATTTGTGGTTTTTGCTGCCTTTTTAGGAATATGTTCAGAGGTCTTTCTTACAGAAGTGTTTTGTTGATTTTTTTTAGGAACATCTTAATTCTTTCTGCTCCTAAGGTCATATTTCCTATAGACTTCCATAATGGAATTCTCAAATCCTAGTCTATAGTCTTCAAAATCTTCATATGATTTCTCATTTGGTTTTGAAGAAAATGTCCTTTGTTCTTCTTCGGTAAGGAAATTGTTGTCCTCATCATCCAAACCTATGACATTTACATGGTCGTATTCCAAATTCTCAAGCTCTCTTTCATCTTCATCTACATAGTTGTCTTGGAAAGGGGGTCTGATTTGTTGGTCACTCTCTCTTTGTCTAACTTGAGGAGGGTCTCTTCTAAAATTTTGATTCCTATTCCTGTTTTGAAGATTGGATTGATTTTCCCTAAGAGGTTTTCTCTCATTCAAACTAATTTTTTCGATCATTCTTTCCATTTTCCTAACCATGGAGTCAAGCTTGGTGTCAGTAGAGGAGGTTGTAGGAGTTGTGTCATCTTTATAAGTCACCCTTTTTTCTGATTTCATCCTATCCCTTTTTTCAATTAAATTGGCCTCTACACTCATAGCCCCTTTTTGCATGTCTTCTAGAGTTAGGTAATCTCTCTCCCTTAGTTGATAGGCCAAAACAGAAGATTTGTAAATCACCAGCATGCTACAGTAATAAGAAACACCAGGCTGGTGTGTACAGAGCGCACGGTGTCCCGTGTGCCAATTTTTTGTGCGCAACGGTGCTTTCTTTTATTGAACGCACCGATGCGGTGTATGATGATAAGTGCACTGGATGAAAAACATCCGCAAAAACCTTCTCCCCCCAACCTCCTCTATTAACCTCTGCTAGAAACATATGTCTCGAATATTTTTATAAGGGGTTCCTCAAAAATATCCGCTAGAGGGTCCTTTCCTTGTAGTGTCAATAAGTTCATCAATCCATTGGATCAAATACTTGTTCCTCATAGTGATTTTATTTAATACCCAATAATAAATGCAAAGTCTCCAGGTCTAATCCTTCTTATCTACGAGTACAATTAGGCTCCCACAAGGTGACAAAATTAGTCGCATGTGCCCTTTTTGTAGCAAATCTAGGATCTTCCACTTCATTTCTTCATTTTCTAGAAGAGAGGGACATTATATTGGCCCATTAGGTAGAGGTGATCTATGAGTCAGATCAATCAAATGCTTGACCTGACAGTGTAAATGTACCCTTGTGGGTGAGGAGAAGATGTCCTTGTATTCTTCCACAACCTTACCCACCTACTTTTGCTATGTGGGGGAACCCTTCCTGAGGCCCATGCATGTGGCCACAATCTTCCCCTTACTTTGAGAATGAATAAAAAATAAAACAAATTTCTTGTCTGGGAGGTGATCTTACTACATTACCTAGCAAAGATCAAAGAAATGACGGTAGGCAGGGCTACCTTTGATATCATGTATATCTTACTTCCCAATGTAATAATAATAGTACAAGACCTAGACTCATACATAACATGACACTTCCACAAGTATGGTTGGCATAATAATACATCACAAAATTCAAGAGGAGAAAAATCACGCAATACCTCGTCAATGAAGGGCTTGATGTTAGAGGGAAGGAAGCACTATCGGTTGACATAGATATCTCGTCCTTAGTGAAGCCGCCTAATTGTGTATGGTTTCATGTGTGGTGTGGTCAACATGGAAAACTTCTTAACGACCTCTATTGAGATGAGTTTGTTTTGGCTCCCATTACTGATAATTAACTGGAGTGGAGAACCCTTCACCTACATTTGTGAGTGGAAGCTACATTCCCCCTCCTCTTGATATTTGAGCTCAATATTTTGGACCTTGGTGGTGGCAATGATGGCACTAGGTTCTGGATCAATAATCGGCTTCCCCTTGTCATTCCCCTTGCCAAGTTCCATCCTGGATTCAAAACATGCATCTAAATTTTAGGCTTTTAGCTCGACCACCAGTCACTCCCTAACACGACACTCATTTTTGTTATTGATCTAGGAGGATCGTACAGGCTCAAAAATCAAAGTGTCATAAATGTGGAAAAATCAATTTCAAGTTGAAGGTCTCATATTTATGATTCCAATGATGCAAACGATACTCAATTCTAAGTCTGTATGGAGGAGTTAGAGGTAGTCAAATTTTATGGGTTGACTTGGCGATGTGGCAGCTTAAGGAGGCAACTGATTTGCAGAAATCCGACCACTGGATTCTAGCCAACTCCGGCCAGATTTGGGGCGAATTCGTGGGACACTTAGTTTGACTCCCTCCGTCAAAATCGAGAAGATTTAAAAAAGGGGGTTTGTTAAAATAAAAACAAAACAAAAAATTAAAAAAATGGCAAGGGCGGGCCATGACCCCCACCCTTTCTCCAAAAATATAATATAAAAACAAATATGTGGTTATGGGATGGCGACCATGACCCCACCGAACCCACCAGACTCGCAATAGAAGTGTAAATATGGGAGGGGTGTGGGCTGTCAACCTCGCTGCCCCTACCCACTCTTTATATGGTACAACGGACGGCGATGGATTTGGGTCCAATGCGGGTCCGACCCCCCCACATACATGCTATTAAAATAATGCGCGGGTACCAAAATAGTTATGCCACCTTTTTATGGAGGGGGCAAGGTTTGACTGTCGAGCCCCCTCCCTCATATTTTGGATGTCAACCATCATGCCAAGAAGACTTCCTTGGGGACTCCACTCACCTTCAGTTAAATAAACTTGCATTTCAAAAGTGCGCCCAAGCAGACTTGGAGCAGCATGCTGACCAAGATAGACTGGAACCATGAGTGCCTTGCATGAGGGGGGTGAAACCATGAACTAAGCTCATTTCCAGAGGGCCCAGATTTGTCCAGTGTCAGAATAAGGAAAGTGTTATATTGATTTTTCACCTCTCGACGACACAAATCCAACGGTGTTGTCCATTTCTTCATTAGAGGTCTCCAATTTTTGGTCACTTTTAGCGATGGAGGTATAAAGGTGTAATTTTGCATTGATTCTTGTATTTTCATTTTATTTTACACTTAATGAAAGAGGGCTTCCCCACTGATTGAGTAGGGTCTGGAGATGTAGTCCCTCCTGGAAGAACTCTGTTATCAAGTTCTTGTCTTCTTTGCATGATTTTATGTGCTTCTCTCTTCTTATGTTCATGCCTTTTAAGTTTCATGGTTAAGATGAAATTTTATATGTAATTCTTTAATCCATCTCAAAGCTAAAGATTTTGGATCAAGTGGTATCAAAGCAGGTCTTTTTAGATGTGAATTGCATGCTTGTATGCTAACTAGAAATAAGCTACTAAGAGGCGAAGGGAAACTAAAGTATTTTGATCTCGAAGTGGGACATGCACATCAAAGAAGAAACATGGATGATGATGTTAAAAATGAGGAGAAGCTAAACTTCTACAAAAAATTATACATCATGGAAGAACGAGTTGAGAATTTTTTCTCTAGGCTTGAGAAACTAGAGAAATCAAAGGAGAATGCTTCAAAGGGAAGGGGTTCCGCGCATGGTGATGATGGAGGAGATCCACCTCCTTCTCCTCCCGTAAGTGAAATTTCTTTCTCCTCTTCTCACCATCATCATATGAATTTAGGAAATGCATCTAATAAACCTGTATTTAAGTTAGATGTCAAATTTGATCTTCCCATGTATAATGATGAAATTAATGCAAAAAATCTTAACAACTGGATTAGGCATATTGAAATATACTACAGGATTCAACAGATTGTGGAGGACGAGGCAAATATCCAATTGGCTTCTCTTTGACTGAATGGCACCGCTCTTATCTGGTGGGAGAGAAAATTGCAAGGCAGCAATAATTTGGGTAACCTTCTTTCCTCATGATCAAATTTTATTGCTGCACTAAAAGATAAATTCTATCCCTTGGGTTATAAGAAAAAATCCTTAATGGAGTGGTAGTACCTAAGGCAAGGCAAAGGAAAAAACATGCAAAGCTTTACCTAGGAATTATAAAACAAGCACTAAGTTTAGGCATTTATTAGATTCACTTGTAGTGGTAACTAAGTATATTGGGTCATTACATAGTTACATTACATATTCATTGTTAATTTATGAACCTACTACTATTGACTCAGCCAATGTAAAGGCCATTCATCTTGAAAACAGTGGCAGAAATGATAAATATGATCATTATAAGAAACCACCTTTCAAACCTTCAAATGGAAAATTCAAGGGGAAATGAAAGGGAAAGGAAAAGAAGACGGCTTCGAAAAAGAAAGATGAAGGAGAAAATCCTTATTTCACTCACTGCAAAAAGGAAGTTCATGATGACGATCATTATTGGAAGATGTACCCGGAAAATAATCCAAAGAGATATGGTCAAAAGGGTAAACAAAAGACGGTAGCAACCGTGCAACAAGACCTTGGATCCATCGTTGGCGATGAGGCATTCATAGCAACAACAGGAACAAAAGGCATTGTTTCTCTTCATGTTAACTATAAATATCATGGAAGCACTAGCTCAATAGATGAGTCTCTTCCTAATGAACGAAAGATAAATGAGTTGTTTCATATTAGAGTTGTCATAAATCATACAAAAGTAGAAACTCTATTTGATTCAGGCTCTCAAGCAAATTTAATCTCAGAATACTTGGTTAAAAATTTAGGCTTAGAGGTTAAGCCTCATCTGAAACCTTAACCACTTGGATGGATACATGAAAAATTAAAATTTAATGTAACCAATAAATGTAAGGTTAAATTTGTAATTGATTATGAACTAGTGGATGAAGTAGAACTGGATGTCATAACATTGGATATTTGTGGTATTTTGTTAGGGAGTCCCTATCTTTACAACAAGAAAGAAAATTTATTTCGACATGAATATAAATACCAAATCACAAAACATGGGGTAGAATATATTGTAAGATCTCATCAAAATAAGTTCAGTGCCAGTCTTGTAAGTATAGGACAGATGAATAGATTGGTGAAGTCTAGCAAGGGGTGTTTTCTCATAATTGTGAGAGAAAAAGGTGCAGAAACATATGACACTTTCTAAGGATGTGATCCAGCTAATAAAAAGGAATTATGTGAATTTATTTCTAACTATGATGATTTGTTTCAGGAACACATAGGATTGCCTCCAAAATGAGAAATCCAACATGAGATCCATTTGTAACATGATGCTCCATTTCCAAACATTGGTATGTATAGGATGTCTTCTATCGAGATGGATCAAAAAGTAGGTACAAGTTTTATTGAACCAAGAAGTCATTCGACCAAGTACTTCTCCATGCGGATTGCCGATCCTATTAGTTCCTAAGAAATATGGAACATGGAGGATGTGCGTGGATTATCGAGCGCTAAAAAAAATCACGGTGAAAAACCAATACCCTCTCCCTCACATTGATGATTTGTTAGATCAATTAAATAATTCTATCTATTTCACCAAATTAGATTTGCGTAGTGGTTATCACCAGGAAAAAATTTCAGAGCAGGACGTGTGGAAACTGCCATCAATACTAAACAGGGGTTGTTCAAATGGATGGTGATATCATTTGGATTGTACAATGCTCTAGCCACATTCATGAGGGTCATGAATGATCTTTTTAGGCCTTTCATTGATGAAATTTTCCTTGTATATTTAGATGATATTCTTGCTTTTAGTAGAACTTGGGATGAACATGTATGCCATGTAAAGAAAGTGCTTGATGTATTAAAAATGGAAGAACTATAAGTAAAATTGTCAAATTCTGAGTTCGAGAAAACCTCTTTGGTTTACCTAGGTCATATTTTTGGTAATGGTGAAGTAAAAATAGACCCCTCCAAAGTTGAGGTGATTGTAAAATGGCCTAATCCTACCAATGTAACAAAGGCATGTAGTTTTCTAGGTGCGGTACAGTATAGGAGATTCATTTCCAACTTCTTTGTTATTGCATCACCCTTACACGCACTGAAAAGTGTAAAAAAATCCTTTCAATGGGAAGGAAAGTAGCAAAAGTCCTTCGAAGCACTAAAAGAGAAAATTAGTGCCGCACCAGTTCTGGATTTACTCGATCTCCAACAGCCTTTTGAGATTGAAACCGATGCCAGTGGGTATGCCATGGGGGTTGTATTGTTGCAGAAAAAGAAGATGATATGTTACCATTTGGAGAAGTTATCCCAGGCTGTCATCAATTACCCCACTTATGACAAAGAACTGTATGCCTTGGTCCAAAGTGTGAAAAAGTGGAAACACTACCTAACCAGCAAGGAAACCATTATCCA